>JAGQAX010000015.1:3254099-3685073 GCA_019142605.1 Cephalopholis sonnerati | reverse complement strand
AATTTCACTAAAAGCCTTTGACTATAGCGTTTACACTCTACACTAGTCTCTGATAAGAAGTATCTTAAAGGGCCAATCTGTAATCTAGATCTAACGCATCGACTAACAGTATGTAAACTAATCTAAAATGTATTGTATTTTATTTTCTTAAGGTATTTATGGATATAAATGCCCTTTTGCACTTTAGCCAACATGTGGTCAAGTGAGGAAAACCCACCTGAACCCACACTTTAATTTGGAGGTATTTACCAACTTCTTTGTTTCAGTATCTATGCATTAATTCAGACTCTTGAAAGGTATATCAATAGTACATTATTTTTGTTCAATAATGTCTGATGGAGGATTGTATTATATCAAATTATTTATTCTTAAAGTTAGTGGAAGACAATGTTAATTTTGACAGCTATTTTAGATTTAGTCTTAGTCTTGAGACAAAAATGCTTATAAGTTTTAGTTACATTTTAGTCATTTTTATTCTTCATAGTTTTAGCCACATTTTAGTCAGTGGAAATTTAGGCTAAAACATTTATCAGAAATTAGAATCAAGGTGACAGGATGTCAAACAGTCATTTCTCCAGCAGTTTTTGACAGGCTTAAGGGGTGATTTACGAACACACACTTACTCATAATTTGTAAAGCTCAATTAGGATTGTGCCCAGGTTCATTGTAAAATCTGACTTATCCATCTCACTGTTAAGAAGTAGAAAAATAACTTTTAACGTCATCTGCAACATGTTAGTCTGGAGGTTTAAACTTGTGTTCTCTCGCAGAGTTGATTAAAATTTACTTACTTACAGCACAGCTACAATCACAGAAAACTGGGCCTCCTACTTGCCTGTCAGATACCATCAACCCATAAACCTTCTCCAGTCTGGACTACGTGGAGTCTTGCTAGCCGGTGGCTGCTTGCTCCACTGCCATTCAGCAGCTAACATGCGGAACTAGTGGGCTAACAGCCACTGCTGCAAATAACAAACTCCACAAATCCATTCAATAGCTCCACCATCCACAGTCAGACACACTGCTGATTATTTACTGCTAGATTAAAGCTCACAACTCACATCAACAGCTGATGCTGCTCTAGTGTGGGTGTTTTTGCTGGCTAGCGAAACATCCTTACACGGGCTATTTACTGGAGTTTACCAGCCTGTCACTCATGCTGCATTTGAAGATAATTGCAAACATGGCTTTTCTCAGCTTTCAATGTCCAATAGTCCACCACTAACATTTTGGTCCCGTCTTGTCTTGTCAGCGAAAATGAAACACAGATTTTGTCTTAGTTTTTATTATCAAGATCTATTTTTAGCTCATCGTTGTCTCATTTTCATCATGAAAAAAAAGGTTGTCACTAAGAATGTTGGTCGAGAGAACTCACCCAGATTCCTGCACTTCCTTGATTCCACATTGATGTGTTGAAGTTGCACCGGGTCAAATTTGTCAGGTGTCACATGTAGTGATGAACCCACAGAGAATTATCACTCTGACAAAAGTCAGAACACATAAACGACTCTTTGTATCAAATTCAAAATGATATATATACAGTATATGATGTCAATCTCAAAACAATTTGTTTCATCCATGCAGTGTTTACAAATGGCTGCCTGACAAAAAGTGTACAAAGTTTCTGAATGTACTGAATGTAAAAAAAATACTGTTAAACGCACTGTTAACACTGCCTAAACATTACAATTTATTAACAGTAAAACATGAGGGAAATTAGTAGTTACTATCACCTTTACCAATTTACTGAGTCAGTGACCTTTGACTGAATGAATGTAAGTCATAGCAGAAAGCTTGGACTTACAATGATATGTTTTTTTTTGTGTTTTTTTTTAATGCGTTTAATGTGGATCACTGACATTTAGCCAGTACTGGTCTTTTTAATGGTCAGTACTGGCACAGTTAAAGATCTGGTGGATTGATTTTTTTTATTTTTTTATTAGGGTCCGGGCTGCTAAGCAGCCAAGGACCCTATTGTAATCGGAAGAATTCTTTCTTTCTTTCTTTCTTCTTCCGAGGAAATCATACTTCCCATGGGCAAAAACTCAGCAAACTTTATAGGGGCACAATAAATGTTTAAATTTAAAAACTTTAAAAATTCACACCAAACCAACGATACATGCTACAGTTTTGAAACTTCACCACAATGTAGCCCCAGTACTGCAGAAACTTTTGTCCATTTAGACTCATTACAAATTATGAAGTCCATCACTCTGTTTTTTTCAAAAACTGTAAAACTTATAAAACGTATCTCCTCCCACAATTTTTGCTCAATTGTCACACTTGCTAGAGAGCATCTCCAGACTGTCCACCACAAAACTTGTTTCTCAGATTTTTGATTGATCAAAAATTGAGCCTACAGTGCATGAACACGTTTGACTGTAAACACTACTTTAAACATATACCATCCAATTCTTGCTAAATAATTTTCAATCTTCCTGAAAAAAATTGACAATATTTTGGAGTCGTGGTTGATGAAGTTTGGCAAATATCAGAATTTTATCTCCAAAACTGAATTTTCTAGAACATTTTGAATTCTGCTCTCATGGGAACAACTGGAGTCAATGTAAAAGTGGCTTTTTTAAACATCACATTTTCTCTTGTGAAGCAAAACACTTATCATTAAAAACAAATCACCAACATGTCCATGCTAGATGCAATTTATGTATTGTCAGATTTTTGTTTAGATAATAGAATTTGTGACATTTTGACTATTTTTGAAATCTGCCACAACAACTGCAGCCCGGTCGGTGACTTCCTGAGTCTATTTCGAAGCCACACACTAGGCCTCACTTCCAGACAATTAGCTCAGTGAGTTAGGAGCTGGATCACAGTGCTAAGGACTCTGGGTTCAAGACCCAACAAGGGGGATGAGTATGACACATCAAAAGTACAAAGAGTTTTTGAAAAAAGAAATTTATAAAATTTTAGAGTCATGGTAGATGATGTTTGACGAATACATATCAGAATCAATGCAAGAATGGTATTTTAAACAACAGTTATTTACTTATGAAGCAAATCAGTCATTCTTAAAAATAAAACATGGAGGCGGTGTTTAGCTCAGTTGGTAGAGCAGCCGCTCCATGAAAGAAAATACAGCCCTCAGTGCAGGCAGCTGCGGATTGAATCCTGCATTGGAAGGCCTTTTCCATTTCCTGACTCTCGCAACATTCACTTTCCATTAAAGGCAAAAAAGCCCCAAATATATATATATATATATGTACATATATATAGATATAGATATATATAAAAAATAATAATAATTACCAACATCTCAATGCTGTCTAGATGCAATATGTATATTTTCAGAACAACTGCAGTCACTTTAAGAGTGGTATTTTTAAATCAGATTTTCTCTTGTGAAGCAAAGCACTTATTGTTAAAAACAAATCACCAACGTTTATTTATTTATTTATTATTGTGTAGTGATTTCCACTGATACAAAAGTGTACTTTGCAAATTTATTCCAATATTCAACCACTTTTACTTTTCAGTTGCTGCAATACAATTTCCAGATGATGCAACCTGCAAAATGAGTCAGCTGATGCTAAATGCAGATTGTAATATCAACTTCCTTGATGTCTTCCTATTCTTCTGCTTGTTGCTCAGAATTGCCTAAAAATGCCTGGACCCGACCCATCGCTGCGCAGCAGCTATAATGTGTTTTTACTTCCTGCCGGCAGAAGTGACTTGATTGGCATAAATACCTGCACCTGTGAGCTTTTACCTTTTTGTATAGACTGTTTGTTTTGACCAGTGAAGCACGAGGAGACAGGAGGAGCAGTGAATGGTGTGCTGGGGAGGAGAAGACAAAATAATTGCCACACAGGTACACCAGAGACACAGGAGACACCAGCGATACCAGGTTGGGAGGAGCAGAAGGAAAACAGTGCAAAGCAGCAAGGCTGACAAGAGAACCAGGAGGAGTGGCCAGGCCAAGGCAGAACAGAATGGTACTCCAGCATCATAAAGAGCATGAGTACCAAAATTGTCCACTCGTCCACTATTGAAAGCTCTGTGACGAAGAAACAAAGTAGGCCCAGAGTTGTTGGATTTGTTACTGAAGCTCCTCTCTCCCATTTTTGTACTAGAGC
The DNA here is from genome assembly GCA_019142605.1 of Cephalopholis sonnerati. Taxonomy (NCBI): domain Eukaryota; kingdom Metazoa; phylum Chordata; class Actinopteri; order Perciformes; family Serranidae; genus Cephalopholis; species Cephalopholis sonnerati. Next base: position 3,680,979 of record JAGQAX010000015.1, on the reverse strand, counting down.
CTCGAGTGAAGGTTGCAGAGAGACGAGGGGGTCAGTGAGGCCCGCCACTAGGACAGCGTTCACCAGCCCTGATGAACCTGTTTCACCAAATTAGGACATTTTAAATTACATGTCATTTGAGACTATTTTAAGGGTCTGATTTAAACTGGCCCTTGTTAGGACATTTTAATATCTTTTAAGTCTCAATTGCTTTTAGCCTGGGTTTTATTGTCATTTATCAATAAATTATTGTACACTTTTTCCTCCTTTAACTATCCAGTTTGCTCTCCACCTGATCAGTGTTAACCCATTCACCCCCTTACACAGGTAAACAGAAAGAAGAGAAAAATAAAGCAAAAACAAAACATGGAAAAAAGTGTTGTTGTATGACAGCATGCATACATCTGTTCATTTACTGGGGTTATAACCAGGTAAACAGAACATTCAACAAGAGGGAAAGTCTTTACTAAAGTCTATTAAAGGACTCCTGGTTAAAAGGAAGTTATTGTGGGCTTTTCATGCTAATAGTTTTTTTTCTGGGGGGGCTGCCTTCGACAGGTGCTCCGAGCAGCTGGGGGTTCAGTACCTTGCTCAAGGGCACCTTTGCAGCGCTACCAAACTACCAGTTCATGCCCCATACTCGATCTGTATGATCTATAGCAGTATTTGTTAAATTAACTTCATATCAGTTCTGCAGAATTATTAAAAATATGTGGCCAACCAAGGCAATAATTGAACCTTTCAAAGGTTCTATATAGAACCATTTTGTTCAGCAACAAAGAACCCCAATGGTTCTTTTAAATTGACCCTCCAAACTATAGAACCTGTAAATGAGCCATTTATTCTAAGAGTGTAGTTTATGAGTGCCACCCAGCTAATACTTGCTAACCAGCTATGCTGTACTATGATGAAAAGTATTACCATTTCCCAGCAGTGAAGAGGACATAGTTTGTCTATAGCTGAAGAGTATTACTACAAAGCTGCATCAGTCACAACATAACGATGCATCAACCAGGTTGCTTGCAGTGCGGACATGTAGTTATTCTTTGTGACCTTTTCTTGTACACATCTCTGATCTGCCACATACATTATTGAGGATCACATAAACTCCAGTATTGCAGGATGGTGAAGGTAAACTTCATAAGGAGTGGGGGTGACATGTAAGGCCTACGGCCTTCCACCGTATTAATTAACTCAGGGATTTTTTTCCTCAGCTCCCGTCTCTCTGATCCAGCTCGGTACTGACAACCTTGCACCCCCTGGCCCCTCCTTCATCTGCCATATACAGGTCACAGACGGCGGCCCGGCACCCTGAGGTGTCCTGTAAATGTGCCTGTGGAGTGATGGGCGGGTGTCCCTCGATGCCACATTCATTTGCACATCAAGAAGGCAGAGAAGGAAGCTTTGACCCAATTAACGCTGAGGAAAACAGATTAAACAAAGTCTGCTGCCTTACTCCTGGACATCCAGTATGACTGTAAATGTATGAATGTGTGTAGATGGATGATGGGGTCCTACAAGGGCCACAGGATGAAAGTAACGTAGCTCTAAGCCAGCCGCAGATTTCGTGGAGACCACCCAGCTCAGAGGCACTGTTGCCAGGTCACTGTAGCAAGTTCAAGTTAATTTTATTTCGTTAGCCCAACACCACAACATCCCTCAAGGGACTTTATGATCTGTACAGCATTAGTCAACCTTTCTCCTTAGACCTGTGATTCAGATGAGGAAAAAAACCCAAGAAACCCTCTTCAACTGTTTTCTCCATTGAAAACTTTCAGTGGAGTACCTTTAGAACCAAAAGTAATCCCATAAAACATGTACCTAGACCCTAGATCAGTTTAGTATTTCCACCGCAGACAGTACTCTAAAGTGTAGACAGGGTTGTTGTCACTAAATGCTCCATCCAGCTCTTCACTGGTGATATAGAGGGAAGTCTGGACCTTGTTTATTGTCCACAGAACGGGGATGGCATGCTGACATTTGCTGACAGAGTTTCTCTTGATGGAATGTTTAGTAATAGTGGGTTTGTGCATCATCCATAGGCTTGTGGACAAGAGGGCAGAACTGTGGAGGAGCGAGGGGTGGATCTGACTAAGAAGTCAAGGACACTATCAGCAGACAGCTTGTCACTCAAAGCAGCCACACTGTTAATTATGTATAACTTAATAAAATGTAAATTATCAATCAATCAATCAATCAATCAATTTTATTTATAAAGCCCAATATCACAAATCACGATTTGCCTCAGAGGGCTTTACAGCATACAACATCCCTCTGTCCTTAGGACCCTCACAGCGGCTAAGGAAAAACTCCCCAAAAAAACCCCTTTAACGGGGAGAAAAAAATGGTAGAAACCTCAGGAAGAGCGACTGAAGGAGGGATCCCTCTTCCAGGACGGACAGACGAGCAATAGATATTGTACAGAACAGATCAATATAATGAATTAACAGTAATCCATATGACACAATGAGACATAAGGAGAAACAAATATTATATTAATAATATGATTATATATGTATGTGACAATAATGATATGTGTATAATAGTCCAGGTATGACTAATAGTAACAGCAGCAGTGGGAGGCATCAGGCAGGACCATGGCAGCAGCACAACCACGACACATCATCCAGGCACAGCTGCGGTACGAGTTAACCTGCGAGACAGTGGAGCACAAAGGCTCCGGAGAACAAGCCGAGTTAGTGACATGCAGTAGGCCCGGGTTAGAGAGATGCATTAACAGGACATGAGTACTAGCAAGGGAGAGAGAGAGAGAGAGAAGGAGAGAAGGGGCTCGGTGTATTATAGGAGGTCCCCCGGCAGACTAGGCCTATGTCAGCCTAACTAGGGGCTGGTCCAAGACAGGCCTGAGCCAGCCCTAACTATAAGCTTTATCAAAAAGGAAAGTCTTAAGTCTAGTCTTAAAAGTGGAGACGGTCTCTGCCTCCCGGACCGAAACAGGAAGGTGATTCCACAAAAGAGGAGCCTGATAGCTGAAGGCTCTGGCTCCTGTTCTACTTTTGGAGACTTTAGGGACCACAAGTAACCCTGCATTCTCAGAGCGCAGTGTTCTGGTGGGATAAAATTAGTGTACAGTTGTCATGAATGTTGAAATTAGCAATAGAGACCAAAACTGTGTTTTGTACCAGGCTGTAAACATGTCTATTTCTGCTTTAAAGTTGGACATTTTAACATGAGGGCCAGCCATTAGAGGAACCGCAGTTTTTGGCACTTCCATGTTGGCGTTATTTTTCAGCCCTGGAGGTCGCCATTGGCTTGTAAACTGAACTCTTTGTTTTTGTTGTGGTAGACGGTCCAGCCACGCATGCATGTTGGTGCATGTGAGTCCCTGTGTGTGTGTGTGTGCCCCCCCCCCCAATTAACACTGTTACCTCTGTCTGCACTATTGCCAATGTTAGCACTGTTTATTGATTTAGCATCATAAGCCAGCCCTCTAGGGAATTTCTTGCTCATTTTATCACATTGTTATCGGTGACATTACAAACTGACACCACTTTGCGTATCATACACCTGCAAAAGGTGCCTTTTTTGCATCAGTATCTGACACTGAAATCACTGGGAAAGCAGTGATTTGAAGCAATGAGAACAGGCTAGTTTTATGGTACTACACAAATTGCAGCCAACTACCAGCATGTGACACTGTAACATTTATTATTATTATAGTTCTGACCATCAGTTCTGCCAGAGATTGTACAAACCAGAGATCCTGGAACGCATCACAAAAAATAGGTTGAATGGGGCAACAATCAGACAACCAGTGTGGGGCAGTAACAAGTTACTAATAATATTACTTTTTCCAGTAACGAGTAGTGTAACTAATCATTAGTAAAATTTCAGTAATAATATCACAGTTACCCCAAAACCAAACATCTCAGTACATCATTACTTTTGTTATCACATCACCACTGACTTAAAATACAACAATCACATCAGCTAATTCATTTTCATAATTGTTGCGCTGCACAGGCACATCACAAAGCAGCAAGCTAGTTTGGAAAAAGGAAATGCTCACCCTGGTGGCTGGAAATACTCCCATTACTTTGATATTGTCTGGAGGAAAGATGACAAGAACATGCTGCTGCATGCTGTCCACTGCAATAGACATGTCTTCAAATCTCCATTCCAATATACCTCGGCTACTATGACCAACAGCACAACAACGTGAAACTCCAGGAAATACGCCCCACCAAGGTGAGCCCTTCTCGCCTGTGGTAGTTGGCTGTAGCCCTACACTGGCTATACAACCACAACTGGATTGTACTCATGGGCAGCTGCAGGCTACAAAGAAGTAATGACACTTGTGGCTGGATATGTTGTCAATGAAATGTTGCTCCATGAGTGACTATCCATCACTCAGACAGAGCTTTGGGAAAATACTGGTCACAGGCAACAAAAGAACCCCGGGTAAAAAGTAATAATAATTATAATTTGCTATCTAGCCTTAGTTACACTCACCAGTGATTACCCTGACATTCACACAGAGGCACATATCTGAATTTCGGTGAGATACGCAATTACCAACCTTATGGGATGTAACGGAAAAGAGTGATGAGTAGTGTCACAAATTACTGTTGGCACTGAGTAATAGGTGAAATAATATTATTACTTTTGAAAAGAGTAACGTATTACATTTTTAGAGTAGTGAGCCCAACACTGCTTTCAACTAACTTTTACTAAACTGTTGGTTTGTTTACTACCTGTCTGATTGACTGCTTGCTGAGTTAATGTTGTTTTGAGCCTAGATTGCTGCAATTATTTTGTGAGCGCAATATTGACCATTAGAACTGATATAAACCCAGCTTTTCCGTAACAGTTAACATAATTGTGTATCCTTTGTCAATCTGCATCTTAGGTAGTCAGTACAGGGCTTTTAGCTATTTCAAATTCATAATGTGTCCATGATGCAGAGGCCTTCCTTGAATGATTAGAGATTCGACTTTCACCCTTTACTGCCCATTAGCTTGGTAATGCAATACACTCGCCAAGCTGCCTCTTCTTTCTATATTCCCTAGCTGGCAGTGTGTATCTACACCAAATAGGACCCACATGGACACAGACTATTTGTACAGTTCGAAAGAGAATTAGATTTCTTAGAAAAATAATCAAACATGAACCTTGACCAAGTCAGAAACTTGGCAAAACAGCCTGAACCTGAGACCCCAGGTTTGGTTGGGAACTCTTGGGTTCAGGTCGAGTAGCAGACATCTAATGGAGTGAGACAGATAGAGTGGAAGAAGGAGAGAGAAAAGGAAATGAGAGTCAAAGGGGGTAGGAGGAATGGAAACAGAAAGAGAAAAGCAAGAAAGCAACAAAAGAAAGCAATAGAGAAAGAAGCTGAAAAGGGATGAAGGAGGGAGGGAGGAAAAGAGGTGGAGTGATTTCTCTGGGCTCCATGCCTTGTTAGATCTATCATCCCTTTAATTAATAGTGTTTTTAGGAAGACGTCTGAACTGTGTCATTTCCATTATTGGAAAACCCAACGCGATTAATGAATAATTTTCATTTTTGATCCATTATATCATGCTAGTTGATCTCCTCTTTTCCGCACTGCTGAGTGATAGCATCGTTTTCTGCCCCTCGATCAAATTTAATTTGGCCCCCTATTATATTACACTGTTGCGACTGAAGTGTCAATTTTTGTCAGGCAATTAGAAGCTATAAACTGTGAAGCAAAGTTTGATAGGCATTGTAATTGGATTGTTTCAGCAATAGCTTGAAACGCTCCTAGCTTTTCTTCATCTCTCCCTCCACCTGCCCTCCCCCCTGAAGTTCTCATCTGGTTGTGATTTTTGATAGGGCCTCGGTCTATATGTCGAACTTCAGAGCAAACAAAAGATAAGAGGTGAACAGAGGGGGAGAGCGAGCGAGGGTGCATGCTGGAGGAGTGCTTGCCAGTGCAGAAAGTCGGCCGTGGATTTGCATGGATGTGAAATGTGCCATGTGGTTCCACTTTTCCTGCCACCGTGGCAGGTATTTGTCTGTTTTGACCCTGTCCTCACCTCACCTTTCAAGACACCACATCAGAGAGGTTTTCAACTTTTCAGCTCACAGAGAAAGTGAAGAGGCTCGGAAATTTGAAACGTGATGGTGATGTAGTGGAAAATAAAAGTTGGCTGATGCAATTCTGACAGTCTTGAGAGTTTTCCAGGGGAGCACTGATTCTCTATTGTGTCTTTCCTTTATTTTTTGAAAAGACAGGGCCATGGCTATACAGGTCTTTCTAAAATTTTCCAGGACCTCTGAGTAAGGCTTTACAGTCTACACAAGCTATCTTTAAAATGCCCTGAAAATGTGTTCTCCATCAACTTCTTACTGTCAGTGGTGGGAGTCCTACATGAAAACAACATTTTCTACCAAAATAACAACAGCTTTAGTTATTTCACATGAAAATGTGCTTTATTTATCTGGGCTTGTCTCATGGTTTGAAGTGGGCAGGGCTTAGTTAATTGAAAACAAACAAACAAAAAAAAAGTAACGTCACATAGTTAGGGATCATTAACACAATCTGATGACATTTGGTGTGTTGTTTGCTCAGTTTTAATCAGTGGAGGGGAAAGTATTCAGATCCTGTAAAAACACTCTGTTACTAGTAAAAGTCCTGCATTGACAATGTTACTAAAGTAAAATTATGTAAATGCAAACAGGAAAATATATGAAAGTCAAAGTCCAAGCAAATTAATTTAATAAATCCAATAATAAAAATAATTAAATGAAAAGCAGCAAGTCCTCATATTACAGAAGATGGAACCATTAAATGTATTTGAATGAAAAATGGCTTAATTGATAAGTGAAATAGTTGTCAATTCATTGCTAACCAATTGTCTAATCCTTTCAGCTGCACTTGTATATTTTTATATTGTTTGTTTTCAAAAATCTTGATTTGTAAAGTGACTAAAGTTAAATTGTAGTGGAGTAAAATGTACAATATTTCCCTCTAACTGTAGTTGAGTAGAAGTAGGGAGTGGTGTCAAATTAAAATGTGCAAGTAAAGCAAAAGCACCTCAAATTTGTACTGAAGTACTTGAGTATGCTAATTGTACTTAGTTATTATTCCCTACTGGTGTCAATGATCAACCACAACTCCTAAGGAAGCAGACTCGCGGAGTCTAAACTCTTTATAAATTAAAAAGGATCAAAGTCATGAATATTTAAAGGAAAATAAAAATACATAGTGAAAATCTTTAGATGTGTTTTGCCTATCTTTCCTTCACTGTGATGTTACAGCTCACTTCTTAAAACATGCCTGAAGAGGATTTTTATGACGCAAGGTCAAGTTTTGAAATGCTTTAAAGGGATAGTTCAGATTTTTTTGGAATTGGGGTTGTGTGGGTTACTTATCTACAGACAGTAGGCTTTTTTCCCATGCAGCAGATGTCAGTCAGCACGCTCCCAGTTTGAAGAAGCAGGCTGAAGTCTGACCTTGAAGCTCAGCAATATACTGCTGCAGAGGGGTTAGCAACAAAATGTACTTTAGCCATGTAAAAAAAAGTCTTACCTGACAAAAAAAAATAATAATAATTTAAATTTAAGTGTATGCCATATTGAGAGTATTTCACTGCTTTGCCTTGATGTCAGACAGTGATTTCCAACTAGAAAATAAAGCTGGTACTGTATATTGCTTCCTTTAAAGCCAGACTCCATTGAGAAAAACAGTTATTTAACAATGTTGAACATAGGAGTGGCTGGTCTACCACTGTCTTGAACAATTGGTTTGTTTGTATTATTATATGACTTTGGCTATTAAAAGGGTTTGTTTGGATTCACCAAAGTCACACAGTAAGACAAAGTAACTAACTGATTGAAGCAGCAATAGCAGCAGTTCCTGGTTTTAGCGTGTTAAAATAATTCTTTTTGTCAGTGGAGTCTGGAGGCTTTGACGAGAGCATACAATAATAGGGAACTGAAGCTGTTAACAGCTTTCCCTTCTGAATGGGCTGTCTAACATTAAGGTAAAGCAGTGAAAATACTCTCAATAGCATACACTTAAACTAGCATTGATTTATTTTAAGCGGGATTTTTTTTTTAGGTGGCTACAATATAAAATAAAGTAGATTGCTTGGCATGCATGTCAGATTCCAACCTGCTCCAAACTGGGGGTGTGCCAACTGACATCTAGTGTATGTAATACACTGACTATGGATACAACCCCACCTCAAAAAAATCCAAAATTCCCCTTTAAAGATGGATTCTCATAGTATTGGAGCCAGTACAATTAAACATTTGCTGCGACACAAACATTCAAAAAAATCATTTCAAATACAATAAAATATAGGGATATAGATTTTATCCACCAGAATTATAATCATGTCAGTATGAAGAAAAGCTTTAAACAGGCTTTCATCATATGAAAAATATTTTTCATAAAATGTTATGAAACAGTTAGTTGTTTATACTGAACTGACTTTTTGTGGCTTGCAAACATTTTCATCTGTAACTACTAAAATCTTACCTTTTTTTAAGAGTTTTCTGGATTCAGAAAATAGAAAAACAACCATACAGATAGACTTACAGGAAGGTGATGCTTCCAAAATCAGAATATGCACGAGTTTCATAGAATTAAGCATGAAACACGATGGTGCAGTGGTAAGCATTGTCGCCTCACATTAAGAGGGCTCCTGATCCGAACCCAGGGTGGGGCGTTTGAATCCAGGGTACGGGAGCCCTCCTTGAGTTTGCATGTTCTCTCTATGTCAGCAGGGGCGTTTCTAGTCACCTTGGATGTGACTAGAAACTTGGCCCCCATGGTCACAAGAGTGACCATGGGGGCCCTCCCGGCCCAAAAACACCAAGAAGATCATTCAATCCAGAAATCTTTTATTTTAAATAACAGAAGTGCACAATCATGTAAGAAATATACAATATAACATTTTTTTGTGAAGAGGACGTGGTATGAAGATGTGGTGTGGCCTCAAACTGTGATGGTGGCGGGGCTGCCATGCTGCTGCTGCATGAAGGCATGTCCTGCTCACCTGAGGCTGATAGAAATAATAATAATAATAATAATAATAATAATAATAATGCATTCAGTTTATATAGCGCTTTTTCATGACACCCAAATACCCACAATGTAAAAACAAGAAAAAACATAGGCTACTGTAATTGTTTGACATTTATTTGTGTTATTGCATTAAATCAGATCATATCATGATAGATTTGAAAGGAGAGCAAATCACTGTAATCTTAATAGTGCTGGGCGGTATGACCAAAAAATTATATCACGGTATGTTTCAAACTTATGACGGTATCACGGTATATCACGGTATTTTTTTTTTCATGCACAACTGGGTGTTAACCACATTTTTTAATGATTTAGAGAGGAATTACTGCAGTAAATTGGCTTAGAATGGCCTATTTTACTGTCATGAGGAGTGAATATTGTAGAAAAACATTAATGGCCACACTAGTATTGACACAGGTTTGCATGGCCCTACAAAATAATGATGTTTACAAAGAGGTGGCACTCATGAGGTCTGTACTACGAAGGAGGCTCAACATAGCCAGGCTTTGTGTTCATGTTCTGGCTTAACAAAACCTAAAGCCCCTGAACAGAGTTAAACGGTATCATGAAGGTGGTTATCAACTTGGTTTGTCAAGTCTGACTCTCAGCTTTGTGCTCCTGCGTGTTCACATAAAAAGAGGCGTTTGGCGTCATATGATTCTACTTCGGCACATGGTCGCTGATTTCAGCCAAGAGGAGCAGGCTGTTTTAACGGAGAGAGTATGAGCGATATAAAAAAAGCCTGATCACAGCCAAAAGCAACACTGTTGCTGCAAATATGATAATTAATAATAAGTAAAGAGAGGAGGCTGATTTTAATTCCTGACAGCTGAACATTGCGGTACTTTTAAATACGAAGCTTTATCCATTTAAACAAAATAAACTAGAGCAACAACTGTCATTTTTAAATTGTGTTTTATATTGTTTTCATATATTTTACTGATCGCAATTATAGAATGAGCGTGTGTTTTATTGAAAGTGAGGCTGGGTGTGCGTATGAATATACAGTGAACTTTTTAGGTGCTGTACAAGTAAATCTCATAGCCTATTGTCTCTGTACAATGACAACAAAGATCTTTTTAACTGTGAAAATAGCATAGACCTATTCAAGATTTGTGTTTGGGCAACACTGCCATATAACAGGCCAAACACTGAAATTAATTTATTCATGGCCACATCAAAGTGAAATGATGAACTTTACTGATTAGCTATCTGATTATCTGTAATGCTTGTTTCAGTGTCCTCCTGACGCTCGGCTCAACAGTGAGTGGCGTATTCCCTCAGCTGAACATCTGTAGGCGGAGACGCTCAGAGAGAAAGTAAACACCAGCGGATCAGTGCGATCTCTCCCTCCGTACAAATGCTCGGTTCTGATCCAGCTCCACTGGACTTTCAAAGTAAAGGTTATGTCAGCTCCAAACGCGCTAAACTGTGAAACAGCGGCGCTTTTATAGCTGATTTTAAGATTAAACTCTGAACATAACCTGGTCGGGACCAGGTTATGAGCTAAACATAAGTTACCATGGTGATCTAGCCAGGTTAAAAGAGAGCCACCTTCGTGACACTGAAAGCCCTGGCTTTAGACTCAGCATACCTTGCTCACCCGTTAATCTCGCTCCGTAGTACACCCCTATGACTCTAATGAAGTGAAGGAATCAATACAAACGCGTCTCTGAGTGACATCTGACTCGTCTTTTCTCTTGCAGTGCCACTGCCAACGTTACCTGCAGATGTGGAGGACGCAGCTTTTAGTTTCATGCATTCTTGATATTCTAGGACATGTTTGTGCCTGAGGTGATGAAGCATATTGCTCGTGTTGCCTCCTGCCACTACAACTTTAGCCCGACATTTAGAGATAATTGTTGTTTGATCGACGGCGGATTTTTTAAAGCCGAAGAACTTCCAAACAACAGACACGGCTCCTCTTTTCGGTACAAGCTCTTCTGTGTCATTTTCTACTCGTTCTGTAACTTTAGTTTTGGAACTTTCACTGTTTTTATCCATTTTCTTAACTCAACAGCTCACCGCTGTGCCGTCACATCACCGTGCACCTGCAAAACAGTCCCCTCCCAAACAATGTCCCGCAGCGCTACGTTCCATCACTCGACTTTCCCAGCGTTGTGTACGCTACATACTCACCGGTATTGCGGTATATGAAAAATTCATATCATAAACAAAAAAAACACCGGTATTCGGTATGAACCGGTATACCACCCAGCACTAAATCTTAATTTGTTTAAAAAAAAAAAACAGTTCCTACCTTCATCTGTAGAGGTAAGTTCTTGTTGTTGTTGTTGTTGTTGTTGCTGTTGTGGTCCTAAGAATTTCAACAAAGAACCTCCGGGGTGGAAAAAACAATGGGAGAAGCACAACGTATTTAGTCAGCTGGCTTTATGTTCATGCTGCAAGAATTGTGTATGCTACACACTCAACATTAAGATCTGTTTGGAATAATTAATGAACAGCCAACTTCACTGTTCCTGATAATATCTTTGCTTAATGTGACATACAGAAAATTCAAGGAGATATATGATATCGCCCTCTTCCAAATACAAATTAGTTACTAGTTAGCTTACTGTTAATTACTCTTTCAATAAGCAAGGCTAAGGTGCAGTAAACATGTCATGTGCAGTTGTGCGTCATGAGACTACAGACTGGGACAAAGTGACATCACAACTTTTTTTAAATCATGTCAGATTATACATGTTTGAATTTACCACTTCCCGTTTTCTTTTCTCTTCATCTTCTTGTTTCTTTTTTCTTTTTGCATGCCCTGACGGATACGCTCGCTTCATTTTTCCTCGAGTTTGAAGTACCGCAGAAAGCCGGCCACGGGCAGTCGGGGCCCCATTAGGGGTGTTCCAAACGTGTCGCTGCAGTGTCTATGGAGGTTTCAGGTTGTGTCATTGATATGGATCGATATTGGCCGTGTCTCGGGGTCCCTTAACACACTAGGCAGTGACACTAGTGGGGCCCTATGCGTAGTGTTTTCCAATGCATCGACGTTGCAGTGTGTAAAGCAGTTCAGTCATTTTGTCATTGACAAAAGGACCAATGTCAGTGCTGTCCTGGGGCCCCTTCCAGCTCGGGGCCCTAGGCAATTGCCTAGTATGCCTACCCCGTTGCGGCGTCTCTGTATGTCAGCGTAGGTTTTCTCCGGGTACTCCAACTTCCTCCCAGAATCCAAAGACATAGAGGTTAACTGGTGACTCTAAATTGGCTGTAGGTGTGAATGTGAGCATGAATGGTTGTTTGTCTCTATGTGTTAGCCCTGCAATAGTCTGGCGACCTATCTGGGGTGTGCCCTGCCTCTTGCCCAATGTCAGCTGGGATAGGCTCCAGCCCCCCTGTGACCACTTAACAGGATAAGCAGATACGGAAAATGAATGAATGAATGAATGAATGAATGAATCCATATCACAACTCATGTCCACATTGAAAAGCAACAAGCTTATATAATGTAAAAAAAAAAAAAAAAAAAAAAAAAAAGGAAGAATCTTTCATTCTGGTTTCTAGTTTCCTGGTTTCATTTTCATGTCAATTATTTAGGCAAAGGCCTGCATGACAATGTAAAACAGTGTTTATTGTCTTTATTTCATATTATTTATTTCACATTTAATACTTTTCAAAAGCCTGAAATCTGATCATTTTTGGACTGTAAGTGTCAGTAGACGCAGTGACAAATGGTCAGCCCAGCCGTCAGCTGAAACACAGAGACAAACAGACAGACTGAGTTGGCTGACCAGCTGTTTCCCACCACACACCATCCTCTCTGTGTTTTACAGATGCCCATCTCTCCCAGCTGGAGCATTACTTTCAAACTGACAAACGTTTTGAGCTGCACTTTTTCGGCAGGAGATGCAGGTGTGTTTGTTTCTGATGCACCGGGGTTAGTGAAAGCGCCCTCTCTAAATGAGTTTTTCAGCGGGTAGTCCTGTACGACGGATAACGTCGGCAGCTCTGTGGGGTATAGGGAGGAAATTAAATTCTACATTTACTGAGGAGAATCCCAGTATTAAAGGTATGATGTATAGAGGGACTCATTATGGGTTCCTTGTTTCGTCATGTAATGAGTTTTACCAGCTCCTTGTTGACTGGCCATGCCTGAAACCCCTGGCATAGAGACTTTATGCACTAGCTAGGCATGTGGACTGTAGCCATGAACTGTGGAACTATGGTTGGAGTATCTTTGAGTGTATGAATGCCTGGAAAAGGAATGGAGAATTTTGGGAAATATTCTTATTGGCTTTCTCTCTGAAAGTGGAGTGGAAAGATCAACATCAACCTCATGTCAGCAAGTAAATTATAGAGCTTGAGTCAAGGGGAAACACCTAGTCTGGCTCTTTCCAAAGTTCAAAAACACATTTACCACCACCTCTAAATTTATTAGGTAATGTATTTTAACCTGTATGCAAACAGTTATATAAAAATGTCACATTGTGGTTTTAGTGGTTAAATGCTGGATTTTTTTTTTTTTTGGTGAGCAACAGCCAAGCGCAGTGACTGTGGGCAGCATCCCTAAGTTAATCATGCCCTGACTCCAGATACATACTTTACAACAATGAGTTTGGCATGGATCTCGCCATCTCACTGTCAGAAAGAAATCAAATCAATGTATTTGTTGAAATACTGAACTTTTCCTTCAACAGGCACCAGTGATAGAAAGTCCCATTTTGGCACTGAGGAGTGTGAGTTCAGTATATTTGAAACACAAATAATTTCTCCACAACAGAGCTAAACACTCTTACCCCTCCTTGACTCAAAAATGAAGAACTGTGTAATGTTGTTGGTTCAAGGGCCTACCAGAGACATTTTGGTCTGGTTTTTGCGGTTAGTTTGGGCCGCCACTGGAATCCATATTCAATTCCTGTAAATCCAAAAGTGACTGACAGCTGAGTTGGTAAAGAGTTGGTAAATGAATCGCATTTGTATATTGCTTTTCAAGTCTTATGACCACTCAAAGCACTTTTACACTACATGTCACATTCACCCATTCACACACTGTTGGCTGAGGCTACCATACATGGTGCCACCTGATACTCATTAACTCATTAACCATTCATAGGCACTCGCCCACCAATGGGAGAAATTTTCAGTTCCATATCTTGCACAAGGATACATGCAGACTGGAACTGCCAGGGATCAAACCACCAATCTTCCTATTAGTGGAAGATCTATGTTCTGAGCCACAGCTGCCCCCAAGGAGCAAGATACAAACTATAAGAGCCAAAATTTTAAATTAAGAGCCTACTGAAAAGATACCTATAGCTAAATTTTGCCTACCTGGCTAAAAACTCAAAACAGCTATCGTGGTAGTTCCCACTACAATTGTTGTTACCATCACAACATTCTGTATGATGATACAAACATACAGACTCACAAGGTGAAAACATTACCAGCTGTTGCAGTGTTGTTGCAGCCGATAAAGAGGGAACTTTGTACTGAAAAGACTGTAACTTAACAACTGTCTTGATTTGTCTTCATCAGTTGGCTGAAGAAATACATTTTTACACAGTGGATTGTGAATTTTGTCACTCATCACTTTTACTGAAAGCACAGTAGAAAGACATCTGTATATATATATATATATATATATATATATATATATATATATATATATTCCATGAGTCATAGGCTAAAACATAAATGAATAGGCTTCATGTACACACATAACTATTCAGGGTTAGCTAAGTAGGCTAACTATGATAATGTTTACAAAAGTTAAGGCCTTTGAAGGGGAACAACAACTAAATTCAGAATTAGCCTAAGAAGGTTTAATCAAAATGTATGAACACGGGCTACTCTCTCTCTCAAAGCCAGAAAGCAGAGAAGGAAGTCTCAAACTTGTGATGTCATAGAGTATACAGTCAGGAGCTGCTCCATGTCCCCATATATTCAGAACATACCCATGGGTTCTCTCTGTGTCATCTAGAACATCTTTCACCATTCATCGTCTATGGAGCAGGTCCAGACTTTGTACCCTATGACATCACACATTTGAGTTTTAGCACTCTAGTATTTGGATCTTGGAGAGAGTTGTTCACATTTACTAATACTTTCGGACTGTCTAAGACCATAGGAATAAACTATAAGGATTTGGAAAATTGCCACAGTTCCCTTATAAGTGGTCAAATGCTCAAAGCAAACCACCAAACAAAAATGCATTATGCAAACCTGGGTTCCATCTTCCTCTAATTAACCCACATGACTAATCCAAATTACAGTATACCATACATTATGATTTATACTGGTATCATAAGAGTGGATGATTCTGAATAAGGACCATATCTAAAGCCATTAAATCATGGACTTTGCTCTGCAGAACAAACTGAAAGGTGTTAGTCAGTCTCTACCATTGTACACCAACAGGACACTTGCACAATTACAAAGTTAGTGTGAACTTTATTTTTGGGCAAAGAACACTGTGTACCTCTGCTATAATGAAATAAGCTTGCAAGAGACAATTTATTAGAATCCCAGTATGTCATCATTATTGTTATTCCAAACAACAGACAGTGAGTGTGTACAGCTGTCTTGATACAAAATAAACTGCACAATCAGAGCAACCTTAATCTCTCATGGTTTTAGGGTAGAGCTGAACTTTCAGTTTACAAAAATATGAGCTGATGCATTATGTGGTTCTATCAGGACAGAATTAGTAGACAGGAGAAAAATCACTACATAGCTGTCTCATTAACAGCACAACTTCAGCATGTTATTAATGACACATCATATTTCCAGACATTCTTCTGGTTATGCCATGATCATGTTCTTTTTGAACTAGAGTGTGGATACCTTACCCAAGGCCGACAGGACTTGATGGGTCGGGCCGTGTTTGGATAAATATTTACAAATGATGTTTGGGTTTGGTTCAGGTTCGGCCTATGACAGACCTACTACTTGTTTTTGGCTACTGTTTTGGGCTTCTTGTTCAGTGCTGGGCTTTGTCATTTACGTGACAACACATGGACACAACGCACAGGCTATTTTAGGGGGTAAACATTCATGTAAGATAACATTAGCTGGCTAACAATGGAGAACATCAAACAAAATATCTTATCAGCTGATGTTACTCAGATCTTGGTGTACTTGCCCAGGACATTCAGGCCTTTCCAGCATGTAAATGTAAACGTGAATGTGCTGTATTTATACAGCCTTTTACAACCACCCACAGGTGAACCAACGTGCTTTCCAATAGATAATAAATAAAAGCAATTATAAAACAATAAATAAAAACAGCAGAAACAATAACAATAACAACAATTAAAGTAATAAAATAGGATAAAATAAAAGTGTCACCACACTACTGGGTTTTAAAAGCCATCCTAAATAAATAAGTTTTCAGTTTAGATTTAAAAAGGCCCAGATCAGAGAGGAGACGCATTTCTGTGGGGAGCTTGTTCCAGTGCCTGGGTGCCGCAACTGAAAAGGCTCGGTCACCCCAGTGTTTGTATTTTGACCTGGACACTTCCAACAAAAGTTGGCTTGAAGACCTCAAAGTCTTGCCATGTTCACGAACAGTTAAAAGCTCTGATAAATAAGACGGGGCCAAGCCATTCTGAGCTTTAAAAACAAACATTAAAAGTTTAAAATCAATCCTAAAATGAACTGGAAGCCAATGGAGGGAGTTAAGAACAGGAGTGATGTGTTCTCGTCTCTTAGTGTTTGTTAAAAAACGGGCAGCAGCATTTTGCACAAGTTGAAGGCGACTAAGTAAAGACTGGGAGACGCCAACATAAAGTGCATTGCAGTAATCCAATCTTGAGCTAAGAGCTAAGAGCGTGGATGGCTTTCTCAAGGTCATAATGGCTTGAAAACGTTTTCACTTTGGCCGGGAGACGTAATTGAAAAAAGCTAGTCTTAACAACATTGTTGATTTGTTTATCAAATTTCAGACATCTGTCGAAAATAACCCCCAGATTTCTGACAGCTGGACTGAGCTTTGAAGACAAAGTGCCGAAGCCAGCCATCACAGTGTCCCCAAAAACAATACATTCCATTTTGTCATCGTTTAAATGAAGAAAATTTTGGGCCAACCACTGCTTAATGTCAGTAATACAATCAAATAAAGAGCTTTGTGCATTATCACTATTTGGCTTCACCAGCAGGTATATTTGTAAATCATCTGCATAACAATGAAAAGAGAGATTGTGCCTGGCTATAATTGACCCAAGTGGCAACATATACAGTGAAAAGAGAATAGGGCCAAGAATAGAACCTTGTGGGACCCCACAGGAGAGAGGAGCACTGGAGGAGAACAGGTCACCGACCATAACAGAAAAGGTTCTACTGGACAAGTAAGACATAAACCATTTCAGTGCAGTGCCCTGGATTCCAACATAATTACTCAGGTGTGACAGGAGGACTGAATGGTCCACCATGTCAAAAGCTGCTGTGAGGTCAAGCAGCACTAGGACTACAGGGGACTTGGCATCAATAGCCAGCGCAATATCATTGTGCACTTTTAACAGTGCAGACTCAGTGCTGTGACGACACCTAAACCCAGATGGAAACTTCTCAAGAACAGAGTTGTTTTCCAGAAAGGACTGTAATTGCATAAAAACTACTTTTTCCAAAACCTTAGAAAGAAAGGGCAGATGAGAAACAGGCCTAAAATTTGATAAGACTAAGTCAAGGTTAGGCTTTTTAAGAAGGGCTTTGACCACGGCATGTTTAAAGGCAGCTGGGACGGCACCTAACCTAAGCCAGGTGTTAATAAAAACCATGAGAACTAGGCCCTACAGTATCAAAAGCCATTTTCAGCACTTTGGTAGGGACAATATCCAATGGCCAATTTGTAGGCTTCAAGGATTTCACTATGTCACTGAGAGGAGAGACATAAACTAACTCAAACTGCTCAAACACAGCAGAATGAGCCAGGGCAACAAACAAATCCTTATTAAAACTCATGTTAAAACTCTCACTGGTGTCTCATCTGACAGAGTCCACTTTGTCAACAAAAAAAGCATAGAAAATTTTCACAAGTGGCGGTAGAGACATCAGTCACAGCAGAAGTGTTTACAACAGAATTAATTAATTGTGTTAAATAACACTCTGGGACAATGACTGCTTCCAGAAATAATATCAGAGAGGTACTTAGATTTTGCCTCCCTTACAGCACTCTGATAATCAGCAAGACAGAGTCTCAACATTTCCAGAGACACATGTAGTTTGTTCTTCTTCCATCTGCGTTCAGCCTGCCTGCAACATTGCCTAATGGCACGGGTGGTATCATTCAACCAGGAATCCGTTCTCGGTTTGGAAGATTTGTGCCTAAAAGGGGCAGAAGAGTCCAGAATCCCAGAGCAGGTGGAGTGGAAGGAGGAGAGAATATTATTGGTACAGAGAGGGGAAACCAAGCCATTCAAGGCAAAAGAACTGAGTCCCTGAAAGCAGCTGTAAACTCATCAGCTGTGGAGAAGGGGATGATGCGACGCCAACAGGACGGAACAACAGGCTTGCTGGCTGATTGGGGGGTGAAGAAAGATGGCGCCGTTGTGTGTGGCTGGCCGTCTGCCTCTGCTGCCTCTTCTGTGTATTGTTTCCATCACTTTTAGTTCATAAAGTGTCACTGCTGCTGGTGTATGATCGCCTGAGTCTTTTAAAAATCCGTGATTCTGTGTACAACCCACCATTCCAAGACTTTAATGGACAGCTAAGGCCACCGCCGCCTGTGTTCACGTCTATGCCTCCTTACCTATGGTGTCCACCTGCTGGGTTGCTAACCAACAGCCGTTGCAGAAAACGAGGAAGGAGAGGTGGAGTAATATGCCAACTGCAAGCTTACCTGGCGTCGTCCTCCACGTACAACCCTCGTCGTCCGCCGTTTGATCTCCCCAGGGAGTGCGCTGGCTTTGACATGCAAGGTTCCATGGATTATTGCTGAGCATCAGGCTCAGGTCAGGACAGCATCAGGCTCAGGTCGGCCCCGGACATAAAAAACAAAATACGCAGTGAGTTTAGGTCAGGCTACTACTCTGTAACCTTAAATTGGGCAGAAATTCTACTTGGCGTAACTGGCCAGTGTTTAATATACTGACTCTTTTCAAAAGTAATATTATTAGTTTACTTATCACTCCCTGCCAACGATAATTTGTTACACTACTCATTATATTACTTTTCTGTTACACTCCACTCATGTGTACCTCTGTAGGAGTGTCAGGTTAATTATTGGTATTTCCTCACTCTCATTCTTACTCCGACTTTGTCACATATCAACGGTTGGTTATGGACTTTTCGCTTCGAGATGTGAAGTGCAAGGTACTGTGGGTGCATTGGTTGTTGATGTTCAGTGATGCTGTGTCAAATTCGGCTCATTACATGCATTGTCTGTTTTCAAAATACACTTCTGTTTTTACAGAAAATGTACAGTTTGTATTCAGTCTCTTTCAAAATAACTGCCCTACGTTGGTACAACACTGCAAATTGACTTTTTTTTTCAAACTCACGCATGTGGTTCGGTTTAGGCAACAATAGCAAGTGATTGGGTTAAGGAAAAAAGAGCAGGGTTTGGCTTTACAATCTTACGAGAAGCAAACACCGGCCTCCCGGGTGAAAGTCGGTGGTTGTTGGATCCATCCACCACCCCTCCCGCCTGCTCTACTCAGACTTCCGCCGCCTGAAGTTTTGTTGTTGTCCCACCACATTTCCCCCTGACACCATCAGGCACTGTTAACCAACAACGGCGACTGGCTAGGTATCATGTCAACATTAAAGCATGGCTTTTTTCATTGGTGTCTGGACTTTGAAGTCAATGCTCAAATGACCGCAATGACCTCAGAGTGAGACAAGGTTGGTTAGGCAGGGTGGAGTGAGTCACAACAGTGATGGTCTTGAAAGAGAGGTAGGATTGTGTAACAAGCTCTTTGTTTTTTGGGGGGGTTAACTGTAGTATTATTACTGCAATTTTGTCATGACTAGAAAAAGTAATAAAGTAACACCTTACTAGTAATGTGTTACAGTAATAGTATTGCTTACTTGTAACAAGTTATTGCCCAACACTGCCTGTGGCACACTTGGGCATCGGGTAGGATCAGATAGAATACATTATTATTAGAGCTCTCCCAACATGACACACTGACAGTTTGTGAATCATGTAGAGAGTTTTCCCTTTAGATGAATCTTATTGTTGTCTGGGACAGAAACCATTTTTAAGTTTAGTTTTGAACTCAAAGAGTCTCTATCACATCAGGTAGCTTATCACACATTGCCACACATCCACTTGTCTTGTATTTTAAAATGTGAAGCTTCAGGTGACATTTTGGCCAGTGTTAAAAAATAAGATGACATGTGCCACCGTTACCCTGGTTACCCAGTGTTTAGGATGGAGAAACTGGTCTCATATGGTTCATATAAGACAGACTTAAAAGATTTGTGAACTTATTCTTTAAACACTCCAAAATTTCACAAGAGAAAGTAAAGCTGTGAAAAAAATCCAGAAAAAATAAACATGTTATGGAGCAGAAATTAGTTCTTTCTTCTTCCTCCCTAAATTGTTGTGATGTAATTATCTTGTGACCTCTTGGGGATTCTTGATTCCCAAATTAGGGACCACTGTTGTTAATCTAGTGTAATTGTTTGCAGCACTGAAGACCTCACAAAGTTCACTGTAAACGCTACACATTAAGTTGTGAACACACTCACCTGACCCACACTCACCTTCACTGTCTCAGCTCAACACCTGATGGATCAATTCCCCTCCACCCGCCAACAGACACTGAACTTCACGGCTCCTCCAGTTGAAGGGTATCACAGGGTGGATGGAGGAGGATGGAGGCAGATGTTTGATTGCAGTCTCAAGCGTATATGTGTGTGTGTGTCTGTTTGTGTACGTACGTGTGTGTGTGTGTGTGTGTGTGTGTGTGTGTGTGTATATGGGAGATGCTGTTTTGCTCGGTCTCAACTCTCAGAGGAGCGTTGACTACTCCCGCACCCCGCACCCCCTGTCGCTGCTGGCATCACCCGGGGTGACAAAGGCTCTATTGGCACCCTAGGGTGGTGGTGGGTGGTGGTTGGGCTGGAGAAAGAGAGTGAAGGGGGGCTGCCTCTGCATGTGTATACACACATGGAGGCAACACACATGAACACAAAAATGTTGGATGGATGAGGCTTGGATGGAGACCCTGGAGACTGAGACTCAGCATCAGGGGGTCTCTCTGTCAGACACACACACACACACACCACACACACACACACACACACACACACACGCACAGCAGTAACAAATAATTTTGCTGAAAAAAATGATAATCTCTCTGTGAATAATTAATATTTTTACATTTATACCTAAATACATACAGTATCTACAAACAGTGGGTGATGCTTCATTACAGCAATATGTATGATTTTACATCCTCGATCTCCAGTCTCCATAATTACCTTCAGTCTCTGACAGTAAAGTGCAGTATTAGCTTTATTTCCCTAACATGCAAAATATTCATTGACTCCATTTAATTTGAGTGTAACATAAATGCTTATTATGCTGCTGAATCACAACTAAATTAAAGCGAGCTAATTATGCTTAACAGGGGGAAAAAAAGTCAGCTGTATAATTGTAATTTTAGGTAGACCCATATTACAAATCACCTGCTTCTCAAACTTGTTTTCCCTAAACACACACTTCTTTTCTCACACACACACACACACACGCACACACACACACATACACACACACACATGCGCTTTCTTTTTCTCAATGGTTTAGTCTAGTAGAGAAAGAAATATGCGCTCCTGAGTGTGAGTGTATGTGTACACCTTCTTCATACCAGTGGAGGGCAGAATTACATTTCATAAATTAGAAGCACAGAGTGTTGATTAGAATGCAGGAAGAAGGAGGAGGAGGAGGAGGTGAAGAAAACAGGGGAGGAAAAGAGGAGGGGGTAAATGGTTTTCATCTAAATCTGATGGACCTGTTCCCCCCCCCCCTTTAACATCTTTTGTTTCCACATTGGGGTTAGACAATGATGACAACCGGGCAGAAAATGCACAAACTGAGCGCACATAGAGTTGATAGAGTTGAAATGTTTTGACAATTTTTACGTGTCTTAGACTTATCTTTTTAATTTGTGTAAACATATCTTGCGACTTCCCTGTGTAAAGATGTTAGCCAGGAAAATGTCGTAGCAATGGTTTTAGAAATATCCAGATGCAGCCGTCACCTCACTCACAAAATCCTGCTCGGACACTGAAAAGAAGGTCTCAAAAATGTTTTTATTATTTGTATTTTTCAGTCTTTTTCTTTAGCTAAATGTTCACTTAGATTATCTTTTGCAAATACACTGCTCGTCTGGTAAAGAAAAACTGAATCCTTTGATTATTTACTGGCAGTATTAAGTTGTCAAACACAATAATATAATATATAATAATATATTGAGTCCAATAATATCGGGAAGTTGCTAAAAGACACCAACCACACTGTGTATTTTATTACACACACATTGTAGGTCTTTTAAACCTCAGGGGTTTTAGCAACTTGTCTATTATTTGTGTGTCTATATGTGTCTATAGTGGAAAAAAATAAAAGTACAGCCCAAACCTCCCCTTGTTAAGAATTTTTTAACAGGGCCATGGCCATTCTTTTAGAAATATTGCGGAGAGTCTCCCCAACACGACCACCCCCCCCAAGATAAAAAGCATTAAACGAAAACAAACAAACAAACCAACAAGCTCCTCTTTACACTGCTTGGAATGAAAGGCTGGTGAATAAATACTCAACTCTTTAATTAGTTATTTACTGGACTAATTGTACTAAATATTAAATATACTGATTGTAAAAATACTGGGACAGACATGTAAAATACTAACCATGTATAACTTCAAAACATACACCACTGCAAATTTTGTTTGTAACGCTCAAACTTAAAAAAACAAATACTTTGTCTAAAAATGTTCATTCTAATTATACAATTAACATTAAGCTTTTATGTTTTCAAAAATGCCTAAAAAATAAATTATTAAAAGCCTGATGAAAAAAAACTAAATCTTTTTGTTGCTCAAAAATTGTTGAATGTAAATATAGTGACTGTAAAAACACTGAAATTAGCCTGTAAAATAGCTCATATGTGTATGACTTAAATTACACATAGCAGAGGATTTAGCAACCTTTATATTTTGTGTATAGACACTGACACTTCCTCTTACAAAGGATTTGCCTTAAACAGTGCTGTAGCCAGGACTTTTCAAACCAAAAGATAGTCTGTAACCAATTTCTAGTCATTTGGACTTTTTATTGATGCAAGTGCACCAAAAAGTAATAATACAACAATATCTACCAAATGTACAAAATATTGAAGATATTTTCCTATTTCTAGTTGCAGCTATGTTTATACAACTCACAATGCATAAATTCTTCTGTAATTTACTTGCTTCTTCTTACATCTTCCTTTGATTTGTATTGATTATTAGGATAACTACTAAGGAATAATAATAATAATAGCCCAAATTCACCTTATCAGCACTTATAAAAGGATGTTTGTTTTCTATATCAGCGTAGGAAGGAAAGTGGTGTAAAATGAGGCATGCAGGGACGTACTTGAATAACGTACAGGCTCAATAAGTAAAGCAGAGCATGGTGAAATTTGTGCATTAGCATGAGCTCGGGGTGCTAGTAAATGAGAGGCTATGAAAATATATTAGAAATAAGGTCATGCCTCACGCAGGATCTCCTGTGTGTGCAGCCTCCTGGGTGAATGTGTGATTAGCCTAATCCCAGTAGTCACAGCTCTGCTCCCCTGATGTGGATGGAAAGATTCAGATGGTGATACGCTGCCACAGAGAGAAGCCATGTCAAAGCTGCCGGCAACGAAAAACAACAAAAAAAAACTGCTCCTGTCCTCCACACAGCACAGACAACTGCAGGAAGGCTTTCATTCCAGAATGCTACAAATCAATTTAGAGGGAGAAAAGGGAGCTTAGATACATTGGTCTATCACAACACAGATTTTTATTTTTTTTATTTCTGTTTTTTCAAGCAAAGGACAGGTTGTGATTTGACTTTAAAGAAAAGGACATAACTCAAAGTCATATCTTATGTATTTATTGTTAAAAAAAACAACATTTCCCTTATAATTGACACCTGATCGGCCCACGTTATCTGTTAGTGTAGAAACCAGAATTATAATCATGTCAGATTTCAGTTTTAAATGCACCATTCCTTTGCTGACAAGTATAGATTCCCTGATCAGAGGCCAGTTTAACCATCTCTCCTCTTCACACCACACCAAACAAATTAACTATCAAGGTAAACAGAGAGGCCCCCAAAAATTTAAATTTCAGCCCTTAAATTGTCTGTCTCTCCAATTCCACTCGGTCTTTTCCACTTTAACATGAAGCATTTTGGGTATTCAATCTGCATTGGTGACATCACCACTACCGCAGGGGAGCCTCTCCTCTTTCTTCTTATTGGCTAATCTGGAAGCAAATAGCAGAGAAAGACTCGGTTGCATGGTAATAAATAGAATATGCCAATCAAATTAAGAGTGGCGTGTCAGTTTGGACAGTGAGGAAAGTGATCTGCTATAGGTGGAGAGCGGCGGCCAGCCATACCTCATTTTATAGGTCACTGGGCTCATTTTGAGGCAGGTTTAGACGGCTTGTGTGAGAAACAGGAACATGGCTGTGAATATTCAACTACAAACAAAGACAACTGGTCTGTTTGGTGTTGATGAATTTGAAGATACATAGTAAAAATGGAAAGCACACAGTTGTTGCGTACAGTACAGTATGTTGCGGATCACATGATTTGCTTTCTGTGTAATGTTTCCCAAACTGAAGTTGGGGACGAATAAGGGGTTGTGTGATAAACCTGAGGGTCACAAGATAATTAATAAGAGAGAAAATAATAAATAATAATAAACAATTCTAGTATGTCACGTTAATTTGATTTAAATAGTTCCAAATCACAAATTTGCCTCAAAGGGCTTTACAGTTTGTACAGCATGGGACCATTCTGTCCTAAGACACTTGATATGTAAGTTATATTTATTTTTTTCTTATTTTTTGTTTCATACTTGATAGTTTTTCCTCTTCAGGCCTCTAAAATCTATGTATATAATGTGAGAAAAAACATTACTCTTTGGACAGCTGGACTTTGAACTTCTCACAGCTCCTGGAAACTGCATGTGACGAGGGCTTACTCTTCACAGCCAAAACTTTAGCCAGGATTTTGTCTCCCAAAATGGCCCCTGAGTGTAACTCCAACTACCAACTACACTTTTGACAAGCCAATAACAACAACATCAGTGTATTGTCGTTCAGTAATTTTATTCCCATGTGTCTTGACATATATTGCAGTAATTCTGGATCAATGTGGAAATTTTTGCTAAAGTTTATAAGCTCCATCCTGGTCTCAAGCGCAATTACAACAGCAGTAACTGACTTTATATGCAATCATGCCACACACACACACACACACACATATATTAGGACTGTCAAAGTTAAAAACAAATTATGCAAATTATTTTTAATGCCACTAATTTTTTTGACAGGTGATTAACGCACGTACATCTGTAATTCTGACCCTCGGCCCACCCCATAGTTTGGGAAATCAGGAAATGATACAGCGGTAATGTTGTGGATGCCAAGCAGAAACATATCTCAGTGATCAGAAATGAATACAGTAAGGGTCTCTAGAATGGCAAGCTCAGCTTCAAAGCCCTGCCAGATAGTTCTCTTCACAAGACCAAAATGATTTGCATTTACTCTTGGTGTGAACTGAGTTACCACTGGAGTACAGCAAGTCTCAAATGCCACTTGCTGGCCAAGCATACAGCTGATGCAGAGAGCCCTCGCTGAATAGATTGCACCTGAGACATCCAGACAACTCTACAAGCAACAAACTTTCAACAGCAAAAGCTAAATGGGTGGCCACAGCTTGCAGGCTGATTAACATTGTGGAGGACGTGGGTCTTCTTGAAATAGTTCCCATCGCATCTGATGACTGCATGTATGAATTGCCTTTGAAAGCCACCACTGTAACCAAGATACACAACTTGTTTGAAGACGAGAAAGCTTAAGTGGAGGAGACGTTGGGACAGACAAACACAGTTGTGCTCACCGGAGACTAATGACTTCTCTCAGTGATCACAGTAACATTACCTCAGGGTCATGGCAAATTACTTTTGCCCTCAGTGGAACCTTTGGTCTCATGCTTTGACTGTTGTAAAGACAAGAGCATGCGCCAATAGTGGGACATTGAACATAAAGTTAGCACACTGACCACTGATAGTGCAAACAACAGTGGCTGAAGTGGCACCGCAGCTCCTGTTAGGTTATTCTGGAGAATATTCTGGACAGTATTTGTCATTGTTTTGGATTGTTGCAATAATAACATAAACATACATTTGCATAAAGCAAACATATTTGTCTGCTCCCATTTCGAGAATCGCATTAAAAACTTGAAGAAATATCTCTTTAAGGTACATTTAGAAAAGATCAAAATAATTGTGCGATTAATATGTGATTAATCGCATGTTAACTTTAATTGTGATTAAATATTTTAATTGATCTGACTAATCTTCGTATTAAATGGATGAGGTCATGTTGTTTCACAACAAATCCAAATTCAGATTCAGTGCATTCATGCATTCACATGCAGTGGTTACCACTTTGTATTCAAATCCCCTGCTTATATTAATAATAGTGTGATGATATAGAACAATTAAATAGCCTAGACTGTTTAAAATAAATAAATAGTCTTGGAAACAGGAAGGGTCTCGCAGAGGATCAAAGTCTGATAATTATGAGATATGTTTAAATATTTGTGGGCCTATGATATGAAACATAATAAACAAATGTTGAGGTTAGCACAACAAACAAAATGGCGTGCGAGTCAATCGCTATGGTGAATCCAAATTAATACACTGGAGCTGAGGACCCACCTGCTGGTTCCCGGTGTGCCGGTCAGCTACAACAGCACCAGAGGGAGAGTAATGTATAAGAATGGGTCAGTGTGACTGTATTCCTCTGCAGTTGTAGGGGATGTGAATGGAAACATATCTAACATATAATGACTTCACCAAGATGTGCCGATCACTGGCACCCTTCTATAATGTAGTCTGTAGTGACATGACAACACATAAGGAAGATTATTTTTTCTACTGGGAAACTGGGACAGGTGGAAGTGGAGCGGTGTGGATCAGTGTGGATGAATGAAACATGATTAACAGTGTATTTCAGGTAACATTGGAAATGTAATAATATTTCCCCGGATCCTCTACCAGAGGCCTGGGAGTGTGAGGGTTCTGCGCAGTATCTGAGCTGTTCCTCGGACTGAACTTTTCTCGACAGAGACCTCAGATGTTGTACCTGGAATCTGCTGGAGCCACTGTCCTAGTTTGGGGGTCACAGCCCCGAGTGCTCCGATTACCACTGGCACCACTGTTGTCTTCACTCCCCACATCTTTTCTAGCTCCTCCTCCTTTTGCTGTCATTCGGGATTGTTACACCTATAACCACTACCTTCTTCTGTTGTTTGTGTGTCTGCTTGGATAGCCATTACCAGTTTTATCAGTGTGGATCTGGAAGTCCCACAGGATCTTAGCTCAGTCATTTTCAACCATCTTAGGAGGTGTCTGTCCCTTCGGACCTTAGGGCCTTCCAGCCCATACTCAATGCAGATGTTCCTGTATACAATGCCAACCACTTGATAATGGCATTCCATGTACACTCTTCCTGCCTGCATCTTACCAATTAACACTTTCCCCACCAGAGTATTATTTTTAGGTTGCCAGCCACCGCCAGCATTTTTAATCAGATTCACTAATCTTTCAAGACCCACAGAATAATTTGTTCTATGGATATGTAAATGGTATATATATGAAACTAAAGAAGAGACCCTCTGTTTTTAGACACAAATTACATTTTATTCTATCTTATTCTCTTCCTTTTTTATTAACACTTGAATTTGTGCATTTTCAGAAAAAAAAATAAAAATTCAGACAAAAAGCTGAGAAAAAAAGCATTTTTGTCAAAGAATGTCATTTTCAAGTATAAAATCAACTTCACGTTACATTTTTCTTGTTTTTTCTCATTTCCTTAGGTCAGTTTTAATTGTATAAATAAGAATAATAATAATCATCATAATAATATTCTCTTTGAGGTGATCATTCACTGTTCTATTGTCTCCCTCTCCTCTGTGGTTGTCTTGTCTGTGTGCCACTGTCACTGTCTTGGAGATCCCGTTTCGTCCTACCAAACTTGTTTGCATCTTCTTTTAAAAGAGATTCAGAACGTAGATCAAAACAGGAATTATTAGAGTCTGAGACCATCAACATCTCTACGGCTCGCGCAACCATAAACTTTTCTGTCAGCACCTGCATTTTTGAGCAGTTTACAACCTGCAACATCTTCTTCTAGTTTCCCCTATCTTATAGCAGTGAAAACTAATTGATGGAATATCTCATCAATGGCAGGGAAGCGTTGTGTCATAAATGATGGAAAATCTTGTCAGTGGTGGGGAAAGAGTTAAACTCCTCAGTGTCAGGTATTAGCCGCTTCTGTTAGTTTGCGCTACCAGGCACATGGTGAACTGGTGCTATGTCTAACCATTGTAATGTTAACAGCAGCGACGAAAAGATGGCTGATTTTTATCATATTAACTTCCATTTGGTTTAATTGACAAATTGAAGCCTGGTTTTTCAATAAATTAATTTCAGATTTCAAAAAATTAATTTCAGATTACACTTGTTTTTCATTGTTGTTCCTGTTGTTATATTAGTTTTTTTTTTGTTTTTTTTTTTTTTTTGTGAGTACTCAAATATGTAAAGTACTTAAATTGCCCATCCCTAATACATCAGTGTGTGTGTGTAGAAGTTAACCAAATTATAACTTTTGTTACTTTTATTTACTGTTACTTATATTTATTTTATTATATTATTTCTATCGTGGACCTTTACCAGGCATGGTCACAATGTAAAAAAACATTCTTAAGGGCTGTACACATGCCATGTGTTATGCATCCTCAAATTCAGTGTTTTCGATGTAGACGCGTGGCAGGTGCGCTCACATGTCAGAGCAATGCTGTTGTTACTGCACGCATTCCAAAGCGCCTATTTTTGCAACAGCTTCACCCTGAGATAAAGAGAGCTAAACTTTTGGAACCCAGCATGTTCCAAAAGTCCCATGTCATGTGATGAGGACCAAGCATTCACAGCCGGCAGATATCTTTCCCTTCTTCCGTAAATAGCAGTCTGGTAAAAATGGAGGAGAAATTAGTTATTTTAGTGCAAGGTTGCCATAGCTTTACATCTGTCCTATAGACAATATTTTTGGCCTAATACACATTTACAAAACAGGGCCTATAAGAAGATCAGCTCTGCACTCTGGATTTCAGGTAAATAGGCTATGAGACGATGCTGGTTATGTCTGTTTAGCAGCATCAGACGCAACCTGCCTCCATTCCCTTGTAAGCTGGGACAGAAAAGGCACAAGAGTAGCGCCCATCGCCAAACCTCGCCTTTTCCAGGTGGTTAAAAATGTGGCATGTGTGCGGTCCCTTATGGAAGAACAACGGGCTCCTATGACCAATCAAAAAGGGAGCCAAATCTCAAAACATCTGAGGAAATTAACCCTTTAATAACTGATGAAAAAAACATCATCCTCAAATGTTGTTAAATGGCAAAAAAAGACAGTTGGCATTAGTTGGAGTAATGTATATAGAACGGAACCCTGGCTAATGGCTGTGGACTTGTGAGCGAGTGATAAGGTATTGGAGAAATGCAGTTAAAGAGTTTTGCCGCAGGGCTGGAAATTAGTAGCCTCTCCTTAGCAATAAAGACATACTTTTACTTCTTCACCCTAGCCACTTTCATCTCCGCAGTAATCAGATTGTGTAATCAGAGAGAGGAGGGATGCCTCGTCCATTTACTGGAAACAAGTCGACCCTTCCTTGGACATGGCATGCAGATCAAAAGCTACCTGTTAATGAGACAGCGAAGAGAGAGGAAACAATAGAGGGAATATCTCCTCTGTATTCAGCAGTGACTTAGAGAGGCCTTCTTTGCACCTGCCAGGCACTTTGTGTTTTTCTCTTATCTGTCACTGGTGAATGGATGATGCCACCGAGGCTTATTTATATGAATATGACAGCATATCTAAAGACAATGCCATCTGTCAAACAGTAATTGAAGAACTGCCTTCTCAAACAAGAAGAAATTCCCTCTTAAATCCTTTGAACCGCTTCTTTATGAACCCAGCAGCCAAACAAACACTGATTTTTCGATTTTTATGACATCAGCAAAACGAAGTTAATTATTCGGAATAGAGGAGCTTTTTCATTTTTGGTGCTTCTGCCGAGACATTGATGGCACCGAAGAGATGATACATGGTGCATCTCGGCGAACGTGATCCTCGCCGGGGACGTATGATGACTAATCTCCAGACTCCAACCGGCGTTAGCTCATTAGAAATGCGTTAAGCTCACCGGTTTGGTTTACTCCTTCAAAGGCAGGGGGAGGAGGTTGTGTTGTTGCTCCAAGTCATGTGAAAAATAGCAGGAGTGACAGATGAGTTGTGGAACGTGGATGGAAGGAGACAGGCGGCAAAATGGAAAGGGAGGATCTGTAGTCCAGCTATTTTAATGGAGAACAGAGAAATGATTCTTAAGACTGACACTTCAAGTTGGTTTGTTAATTTATCTGAGCTGCTCAGACAAGTAGACATGAATAGAAACATTCATATGATGCTAGAAACAGAGAGAGCAGCTACACCTCCATTTTGACTGCTGGGAAGGTGCGACCACACAATACAAACCTGCAAATCTCAAGAAATTAACATGTCTCAATAGCAAGTCCTACTGAAATGAAACTATATGCTGTTCACTACAGCATATATGCAGTATGTGCTCCATATATCTCATGTCCTTTGTTTTTCTTCATTGTTTCTGGTTTCCTGACAGAGCATTCACCAGTCAGGTTGCCGCTGTAAAATGTATATATACATGAAACAGTAACTAGCTCCAGTCTATAACTGGCTGACAGTGACTCTGACTAACAAGAAAACAGCTTAAACACAACACAAAATCAGAAGCAGACCCTGAACGACAACTTAAGCTTTATGAGCTAACTGAGCTCATCCTCAAACATGTCTTTTATTTTTCTCCTTTGATTCTTTTGTTCAGCAAGCAGCCTGGGAAAATGCATCATTAACCTTATTTTGCAGGCTAACAAGCTAATGAGCTGGTCAGCTGTGGCCAACACATTCTCACTCCGACCTTGTCACATATTGACGTTTGGTCATGGACTCTCCACGTTGATATATGGCATGCAAGATACCCTGGCTGTGTTGGTCGTTGACATTCCTGGACGCTCTGTCAACTTTTGCCTGATAGATGAATTGTCTGTTTTCAAAATACTCTCCCGTTTTCACAGTTGGCATACCGCCTCTTTAAAAATAAATGCACAATGTTGGTACAACATTGTGAATTAACGTTTTTTTTTCCTTCAGTAACAAATGCACATGGTTAATTGCACGTGGTTGGGTTTAAGAAAGAACAAGGTTTGGCCTTACAATCTCATGGGAAGGGAACACTGGCCTCCCGGGTGAAAGTTGGTATTTGTTTGACCCATCCACCACCCCTCCTGCCCACCCTATACTTTTGTCTCCTTAACTTTCGTTGTTGTACAGCCATGTGTTCCCTTGACGCCACTGGGCGCCATTACACAGTAACAGCGACCAACTGCATATTATGCTGATGTAAAAGGATGGCTATTTTGGTCTGTGTCTGACTTCGTCATTGCCCAAGTGCTGGTATTGGAGGACTTCAGAGTGAGACTGGAATGCACTGAAGAGCTTAAATCTTTATGTCTTTATATAAGATAGATGGTAGAAATGGGAGAAATTTACCACTTCATTTACATCATCAAGATAGTTGTACGACTGCAGGGGCTGGTATGTGGGAGTTTGTGCATTGACATATCCATTCAATTTGGGTTAAATAACCTTGAACAAGATTTTGTGTTAACATACATATATCTCAGGCACTTCCATGTTATTAAAGGCCCTGAAACATAATCTGTCATCAGGTTCTTATGTTGAGCATTGAACACACAATTTTCACCCAAAATGTGACCACTTTTGCTTTTTCCATATTTGAAAACAAACAAACAAAAAAAAAAACCTTACCTGTGTGTGCCAATCAAGACTCAGCAACATTTGAATGAAACTGTGAAAGTTGTGGGGTTGTTTCATTATGTCGTGAAGTAACTGTCAATCAAGAGCCAGAACAAATCAGTTCTGGCTCTTGGGCTGGTTCTGTTCATGATTCCTGGAACCTTTGTGCTATCTAGTGAGCCAGCCCACATATCCACCTGTTTTAAGTGAAGTCATTGTAATCAAGGATGTGACATCAAGAGATGGTGTTGCACAATGCACAACAGAGGTGAACAATAGTAGCAAAATCAGAGATTACATCGATTACCTGCAAATTTTGTTCTATCAGTACATATATTTTAGTATTTACTCAAAAAACCAAGCACAGACCAATTATGAATGAGACCACTGCACACTCTTATTTTTCTTCTTCTTATTTGACTTCTCCATCCTCTCTCTCAAACCTGTAGAATATGACATGCCAGTCATCAAGGTTCACACTTCAGGTCAAAGAAAATCTGCTATTTTTTGGTCCCAGCTGAGAACCAACTTTTCAGGGTTTGAACCAATTTATATTCTATCAAAATGTTCTGAACAGCTCAATATTATTGGGAACCAGGACAGAACTGGTTTTATGTTGGTGGAAAAGGTACCACACAGTCCTGATGATGCACATTAATCACCTTTTTCAGTGTTTTTCAATAATACCTGCAGATATTTTTTGTACTTTTAGAGGCTTAAAGTGCCCATGGAAGCTGTCAGAAAAAAATCTGTATTGTATTGCTTGTCTTTTAAAAGTGAAGTTTTTGATTCTAATCAAATAGAATTTTAGTCATATTCAGTGAATATCTTCTCACAGTCTGCAACATATCATCATAGAACGGTGCTATGTCCTTAACATACAGTTATGGAGGTTAGGTTTAGGCAAAAAAAAAAAAAAAAAATATATATATATATATATATATATATACTGTGGTTAGGTTTAGGACGTACCTTAAAATGACTCAAAGTTCACACAAAGATCACACAGATCCGAACATGCGACTCCAGGGGAGAGCCGTGGGTGAAAGTAAATTTTTTCGTAATCCATTCACCAACCCAACCTAACTCCTTACAAGCACTCGGGACTACTTCCTTGTTTACTGCTGTCAGTGCATTGGCCACATGATTGTAGTCTTTCAAAATATGTGGGATATGTTCAAATTTGGGTGCACTGCTTGTCTAAGAAAAACATACACAAAATTTGTAGAAGCACCCTGCAGTCCGCAAGCTGTCTGTCCTCTGTGTTTCTGGAAAAAAAAAACAAAAAAAAAAACTGTGTTCATACACAGCCCTGGCTCTGTAAATGGGAAACATGAACCTTGATAGTAATGAAAATACGCATCAGAGATAGTACAGGAGCTTGTGGAAGAGCAATAATAAAAGGGATGTGTTTGTTTCAGTGTTGAGTACAAGTTTCAACAATCTTCTCTCAGAGTCACAGACTCCACCTTTAAGCTACAGTAACCAGCAGTTGGTTTACATTGTGTCTCCTGCCAGGTCAGCTGTCAATCACTTATACAGGCCTACCAGTAGAGTGGCTGGAAGACTTAAAGAAGCATTTCTTATATATCTGCAAAGATACATAAGGGTTAAGATATTCTTCATTCCAGCCACTAAAGATATTAATGAGGAATGTGACGTGATGTTAGACTGTGAAAAGGGATGAGTTTTGTGACTTCAGATAAACCTGAAGTAAAACAAAAGCCAAATTGACCCCAGACCTGTACAGGCAGACATACCGTATCACACTTAACATACTTTTTCACTCTTCAGGAACATGTGTGAGCGGTGTGAAGCTGTGCAGCTCTCCTCCTGCTTGGATGACACTTGCTACAGACCTCGAAGGAGCAGGCAGTCGTCAGCTTCAAACAAAAGAGAAGACAAGAGGAGGCAGGGAGACAAGAAACAGGGCGGTGCGTGTGAACCTGAGTTCTGCCGACCTTTTATCGACATGAGCGTATTCAGCGGGGACGGCGCCTTTCATAAGTGACACCTTGTGCTATCATAGCGGGGGCTGCAGCGCGTTTGAACACCTCTTATCTGATGGCAGAAGAGGGAGTGAGGAAGCTCTCGCTGGGCTGTAGTGACGGTGGCGGTGGGCGATGGGGATGTGTGTATTGGGAGGTGAAGAAGGAGAGCAGAGATGCGCCCACGATGTGGCAAAACTTCCTCCTTTGTTTACGGGGAGGTAATTGGGACAGTAAGCCTGCCAGGCGAAGCCACCCAAGCTTCCCATTTTCTCTCTCTGTCATTCTCTCAGAGCGACTGTGGCAGCTGTGGCACATCATGGCCGGCGCCGCCTCTCACCCCCTTCCTCTCTCTCTCTCTCATGATTTCCTGTTTCCTGTGCGGCTCCCTGCCTCGCCCACCCACCGGCGCCCGTGGCCTGGCAGCGTCAGAGGCGTGGCCACCAGAGGGGAGACAGTTGAAGCGAGCAGGAAGATGCTGACAGGAAGGATGGCGGGCTGCCCTCCCCCTCTGTCCCCCACCTTCATCTCCTCCTCTTCCTCACTTCAGCTGCACACGGAGACAGTGAAAAGAGAAAGTAGTGCACATTTCCTTCTTTTAATCTCACTTTCTTAGAGTGTGTTTCTATAACACTGTAACTTTACTGCAGAGTAACTGAAAAGTAATAGAAAAGAATCATTAATACAATATGCCTCTTCTAACTTTAACTCCATTAATAACAGAATCCAACAAAAAAGTTTGCTTTCATTAAGTGAAATTGCTCAAACTGCTGTTAAAGATTAGTATTGATTTCCATTAGAAGGAATTAATTATGCATTTTAAAAAGCATTAAATATGCACAATAAAAAACAAAGGTAGCAGCAGATGTTGGCTGTTTTGGGTGTACATTCATCATACTGAAGCTACCTATGGAAGAATGCTTTTAACACGTCTTTTTTTCCCCGCGCTGTAATTATTATCATACATCTGAATCCTCCATTGATTTAAATCACTTAAAAGAAAACTTCCTCGACAGGCGGGAATTGACTCCAGCTGTGTGACGCTGCTCCATGTGTGGAACTCCACAGAGAAATGTGAGGCGGATAAAGTCACAAATAGAAATATGAGAACACACACAAGCGTCCACTCGACCCTTGTCAATGTGTGTATGTTTGTGTGTGGGGTCGCTCCCTCCAATTAACATTGCTGTAAACAAGGCCAATAAAGGCCAGATTTGAATAATAGTGTGTCTGAGTCGAGGAAGTCACCAATTATTTGGGCGTCGAGCGTTGGCAGTGAGCGTCTCCTTATTTAACATCAGAAGAGTTGAATGCAACTCCTGCCTGCAGCACACACACACACACACACACACACACACACACACACACACACTCCACATCGCACTGATAATCCCAGCAGCCTTAAATAATTTATCAAATGTGGATTTTCCTTAAAATAAATGACTTTGTTTTCAAATGATGCTTTCACTTATCATATGTGAATAATGAGAGGAATAAATAAAGCTGAGGAAAAAAAAACAACTTCAAAAACAAGGAAACAGAAAGGAGGGAAAACAATAGAATCATTGTCATAATCATCAAAAACAACATTATTTTTTTGCTTTTCTATGTATAAAATGGAAACAGTTTAATAAGAGGGTGTCAGTAAGGTTGATAATTTGAATGTGTAAAAAAAATCATGACATCTTGAAAATACAGGAAGCACAGCCCCCTGGCGCGTGCACGCACACACACACACACACACACACACACACACACACACACACACACACACACACAGACACAAACACACACACACACACACACACGCACACACACACACACACAGACACAAACAGACACACACACACACACACACACACACACACACACTCTCACACTTTCACACACAGTTTAATGGCTCTTCTCTTCAGTTATGTCTGCAGCTGATTGATTTAATTAGTTTAACATACATGTGCATAATTAATGCCAAATATTAACAGCTCTAAATATATCTCAACACAACGTGAGCGCGCAATTATTTCCAGGCACCCTGAAATAAATCACATAATACCAGTGTGCTGGAAAATCATTAAATATTTCTTCATATACTTGAAAACACTCCATTAAATATTGATAATGTACAGCAACACTTCTGTGGAAAACACAGTATTTACATTGCAAGTAATGGAGGCTGAAGATGATTTCTTTTTTTTATTTGTATATTACTACATAAAAATCAACCGTGATCACAGCAGAGGACACTGAGTAAGGCTTATAAGATCAAATATGTCACTTTATTTAGGTTGCTTGTATGTTGTTATTTATCAGATGCACAGGTTAGATTGCTGCCATCTCTTTCTTTTTCTCTTTAATCTCTCCTGCATGTAACAGAGGGATCTGTGTCATTTATAGAGAATTTATTTGACCCTGTGTTCAACCTGCTGTTTGTTGGAATGTAAAACCAGTTTGTTGCAAAGTGTCTGCGCTTTTCCTTTCACATTTGCTGTACGCTGCAGGGTCAGTTGTGCAAACTATACCTCAAAACAACCTGTGAAGTCTCGATCCAGCGCTCCCCACCCAGCTCTCACCCTTTCTCTTCCTCTCCCCTCTGTATTTAATGTTGCACAGTATCTCCCTAATTGATGGTATCTTTCCAAATCACCAGGTTGCTATAGGCATGCATAGTTAATTGTATATGCAAAAAAAGTATCACACAACACTGATCTTTGTCTGGCGCCAGACAAAAAAAAAAAAAAATCCAATTCGGCAGAGAGTGTGGAATCAGAAAGCTATCTGTCAGACAGCTTTTTTTTTTTTCTTTTTCTTTTTTTCTTAAGTAAAACACAAATAAGAGAACATGCACTTAGGAACTTAACCTCCTTTCCTGACTCCCCCCCTATCCTCGCCCAAAAATCAGAGAGAATTCAGCCAGGCGCGTTTTGTGGTGAGGATAAGCACCGTGGTTAAGGTTTTGCTGATTTTCATGTAATGACTGGCAGCCGTAACACCTGGCACTGTGAAATCTAGAAATTAGCACACTCCGGGGAAACAAATTGCTTTGTTGATGCAGAACGTTATAGAGAGGGGGGAAAAAAACAACATCAGTTTGACATTGGCTGGGGATGCACTTGTATGCATGTTGTATTTTTCATAACTTTCTTAGTCAAACTGAAATAACATACATAAGTTGATGTACTCTATGTGCATGAAACTTTTTTATTCTGACCAATAGAATGCTGTTTTATCGTTGTTCCACAAAGTATACATTTGGTAGACACCTTACAAACTGGTGTTTATAAGTCATACAAAGAAATACAGTGGTAATAATAATCATCCACATTCAACTCAAACCTTTCTGGCCCACTTAGACCCCTCAATCTATTTAACTGCTCTGAAAAATCATGGAATTGATCCTATCATTCATTTTACACTAAAATACAATCTTCTCTATGTTATTCGATAGTAAATCATCCATAACTACTGGCTATTGGAGGACACTCCTGCACTCTAAAAAGGATTCCACTGGTTTAAAGTAAAAAAAAAAAGTAACAATTTGCATGTATCTTTTAAAGTAGTTCCACCTCTGACATTATTGAATGAGTCCCACGAGTCTTTTCTAATTTGACAAAATCAATTAGTTTACTGCAACCAACATGATTTGATTTGACCTAAAAAATCTAAATAAAGGTAAAGCATGCTAATCTTTATCCTAGAAATGTGTTGATATTCAGTGGTCAAACTTCTTTATTTCAAATAGTCCAATTTATTTATTGAAATTCCTTCCTAACCAAAAATGTCAAAAATGTTTTGGATTTTTACCAACTTCTAAAAAATAAGTTGTCAACTCACTAAAACACGTTAATGTAACAAGGGTAATTTTTCTGAGCTAATAAAGTTTATCTTAAGCATTATCCGCGAACCTCATTAATATTTTTTTGAGCAAAAGGAAAAAATATATTATTTTGCTAATTTCCTCAACCCATAAAGATTATTCATCTATCTTATCTCAAATATTCAAAACAACAAAATCTGGAAATGCTTGTTTTTTATTTGATAACTATGTATATGTTTTAAGGTTAAAGACACTGTATACTCACCAAATTAAATAAGGCATAGACAAGATTTTAGAAGTGCTACACTCACTACTACTACTACTGCTACTACAACTACTACTACTACTACTACTACTACCATTGCTACTACTACTTGTACTAATTATAATAATATTAATAATGATGATAATAATAATAACTTTATTTGTATAGTACAGTTCAAGCAGCAGGTGCAATCCGAAGTCTTTACATAATAAAATAAGAAAATACAGAAAATAAGATACAAATACGCTTACACACACACACACACACACACACACACACACACACACACACACACACACACGCACATACACACACGCACATACACACACACACGCACACACGAAAAATATGAATTACATTTGATACTAATTAATTAATTAATTAATTAAATAAAAGCTTAATTATTGCAAGTCTACAAAGATACATTTTAAGATGTGGTTTGAAGCTGTCAGCTGAATCAGAGAGTCTGACATTCTCTTGAAGACAAGTGCCAGTGACACAGAATGCAGCTTTACCATACCCTTTACAGGTAGGTCTACTCTGGGGGTCATTCAGTAGACCAGGGACTGGGTAGACCAGAGACAGTGGATCTTAAGGATCTAAAGGGAATGTATCTGACCAACATATCAGATAAATACTCTTGAGCCAGTCCATTGAGAGATTTAAAAACAACAAGCAAAATCTAAAATTCTAAAATGAACAGGAAACCAATGAAGAGCCTCAGTACTAGAGCCTGCTATTAGGTAATGACTACAAGGGAAAAAAGACATTTATTACATATACCAATTTTATATTCTGAATGCTTCCTCTACCGATGGTTCTCAAAAAGAGCTTTGACCCTGTCTAGTGTAATATTGACACTTTTTCCTTCTTT
This sequence comes from Cephalopholis sonnerati, assembly GCA_019142605.1. NCBI lineage: Eukaryota > Metazoa > Chordata > Actinopteri > Perciformes > Serranidae > Cephalopholis > Cephalopholis sonnerati. Next base: position 3,641,937 of record JAGQAX010000015.1, on the reverse strand, counting down.
TCTTGGTCAAAAGGAAGTTAAATGCCTGCTTTGAAAACACTGCGGTTTTTGATTCTAGAATATAATATCTCTGGTGTCTAAAAACATCCCAAATTCCCAGAAATAAATACAGATGACACAGCTTCATTGTCCATACTGCGCTGATCAGAGGTGGATCAAAGTGCATTTACTCAAGTGCTGTGTACGATCTTGAGGTATTTGTACTTTGTTACATCTTCTGACATCCATAGTTAGCAGTTAATATATAAATTAAAATCTACATTTTAGATATGATGAGATTATAAAATATGAAGCATTGTTATAAATTGATATACATAAAATTAGCTCCACATTTACTTTTACAAGTAAAACTTCTATACTCACAGCTAAAAGTACTTACTTGAGTATTTTTACAACGCAGTATTGTGACTTTTACTAAATCATCAGAACAGTTCTTTCACTACTTCAATGGGTAATTTCCAAAAAAATGTTTGAAATGTCTGCTGGGTACACATGTATTGGTGCAAAAGTGACGTCCAATAAAGGGAGCTGAGTCGCTTCTTCCTGAAGTCCTTTTCCTTCCAAGCTGAGTAGCGATGGAGGCACATTTTAGCAGGGGATAGAGATCTCTCCCTCTCCGTTGAGGCATCTTCTTATCCTGTCAATCAGCAGCCCGCCTCCACCCCAGCTCTGCGCAGGGCTGAGCAGCTTGGCGGAGATGCAGGGTGATGATGAGAACTCGTCGCAGCTTAGCAGGGTTTCCTCCTCATCAAGCTCAGAACAAAGGGGGGCCCGGTCCGCTCGGCTGCTCTAAATACAGCCCGCAACATGCCCCAGCCAACTGCTTACACGCTCTGCTTTTATATGCAGACATGAAAATAGAAGTGTGGATGCTGGAATTGGTAGATTAGAGGGGCAAAGGCAGGATGCTGGACTTCAGCAGTCAAAGGAAGGAGTTTAGTTGTGTTTGGGTAAAGGATGAATGCTTTGACAAGTGACAGTGTAGTGGATGTTTTCAAACCTTAAAGAAAACCTGCTGTGTAGTAAACATTTGAGGGCTGAGTAAATGAATGAAAGTTGATGTTGTCAGTCAAACAACATACTGATGAGGAGGTGAGTCAATCCAAGAGCACAGCATTTTCACAGCAAGTGGTTCAAATCCATATTAAAATTTAGGTTGAGATTTTTGAAAAATGATGCAGACAGCAGCTGCTAGTGGTTACAGACATTAGAAAATAACAGCTTGAATGCACAGACAAGATTTCAATAGTTAAGGAATACTGAAGAATTGAAGTCACACTCCATACTATGCACTGATTTGAAGCAGGTGTGAGTTTACACTGTAAAAGGGACCAAATTTAGCAAACTCAATGATGTCTGAACTAAATGTGCTTGTGTTTTTGAGTGTGTTGTTAGGGACACTATTGTCCCACAATACACTATGGGGGGTTTGAGGAGAGGCTCACCTAGGGCACCAAATGTGCTACAGCTGACACTGTTAAGGAGATTTATGGAATCACAAAATGACATACTTTGATTTCTTATTTTACAGTTAATATTACTTATTATCTGATGTGCATAGACTTTTTGTGCAGAAGTGCAAAACCATTGTACATTTAAAAATAAATGCAACCTCATGTTGTTTCAATCATGTTTGCACACTAACTCCAAAAAGTTCATCTGTCATTTAAATTTTCAGAACAGGTTAAAATTTTGTTTTTGCACAACTGTCGAAGCCTAGAGAGAATTGTTTGATCAAGAAGCAGTGAAGAAAATGTGGGACACATACATTTGCAACAAGTGATAGATAGATAGCCTACGCTCAACAGACCACACAGTAATATTTAGGTGGATGATGGTGAGGAGGACAATGTGGCATAGTGGGTTAGTGCCAAATATAATTTAATATGATGTTTTTTGTCAGATGATGGACTTAAAAACACTCACGTAAAAAACGGACTTGGTTTGCAAAGGCCTTAGTGCAGATAAAATGTTGAGTTCCAAAATAGTCCTGTTTTAATGTGCCAAACACTCTCTATATATGTTAGGCCACTCATTGTTCTTCAGTCTGGCTGTCCTTTATAACTTTAATGTGAGTACATAAACATTTACTGAGAACAAGCTCACTCAAGTTTAGGGGAGGGAGCTACTCATTCATATCTCGATATGGGGGTTCAAGGGACCCCTTTGAAAATGACCATGCTAGTTGTTCCCTCCCCAAAATTTAGCCTACATGCTTAGTGCCAATGGATACCTTAGCTTGTCTAATATCATAGTATACATTACCTTTATGCTACCTTAAAAAATGAGGGCACCACCTATACATTCCCACTCTGACCTCATCACATATCGATGTTTGGTCATGGTACCCGGGGTGCATTGGTTGTTGATGATCTGGGACGCTGTGTCAATGTTACCCTGTTACATGCATTGTCTGTTTTCAAATTACACTTCTGTTTTCACAGGAAATGTACAGTTTGCAGGCAGTCCCCTTAAAAATAAACACACTTGTCAGTACAACACTGTGATTTGATTTTTTTTTTCTTTCAAAAACAACGCACATGATTGTATGTAGCCAACAAAAGCACGTGGTTGGGTTTGGAAGTCTCGGCTTTGTCTCGAATTCAACAGCATTTTAGCAGCATTGTTCTATCATACAAACCTTTCTAGAGAATTCTTTGATTTTGACCCCCATCTTTTACAATATAGAAGGGAATTACTTCACTGCCAAAATCAAAAAGAGGAGTGATTACAGCCACCAATAATCAATGTCCATATGGGCATGAGAGTTCTGTGCAAAGGTAGACCTAAGGAAATCGAACCCTATCCTCAACGTTTTCAAGCACTGAGCAACTCCTTCATTCCCCCGGTACACTGCACTGCGGAACAATAGAGTCCATCTAGAGTGCACTCAAACAGCAAGCATTTTTTAGTCTGAGTGGTGCCTTTTTTGAGTGTACTTCATTTTGTCACATTCCAGTGTGAGTATGCTGCATATTCAAAACCTGCTTAGAATCAAGGCCCTGATTAAATCTTATACTGACATGGATGCTCATGCAGTTCTGGTTGTACTTAAGTGGGCGTCTGTTTGTAGGCTACATCATCCTAACTTTCAGGCTGCACATGGATGTCCATCTCACAATCTGAAGCACATGAGAAGGTTTAGGTTCTAGGGACCCTCATAGCTAAGGGGGTGTGAAAAGTATAGTTTAAGCTTTGGTATGGGACACAGTTTTGTGGACTGAAGTAAGTGCAGTATTGTGCCGAAGTAGCAATTTAATTGTTGTCTATCAGAGAAAATCTTGTCTTGTTCACTGTTAATACATACAAGTGAAGTACACTGGTTTCTTGTTTACTTACTGCAAAAACCAACCTGGTCTCAGAAGTCGTTGAAAACCGCTGCTTGGGCAGTGACTTCCATGAGACACCGACGTAAAATGCCTTCCTTTCATGTTGGCATGATACACGGCCGGTTGCAATTATTGTTTCATGGGAAATACAGCAAGACAACAACAAAAGCTATGATGACTGGAGCCTGAGTAGGGCGGGCAGGAGGGGTGCTAAGTGGGCCCAACAACCACCGACTTTCACTGGGGAGGCAGGTGTTTGCTTCCCGTAAGATTGTAAAGCCAAACCCTGTTCTTTTTTCCTAAACCCAACCAAGCGGCTTTGTTGGCATTCTCAGCAGTTATCAGCTTTATAGATATGGGTTAGAAGGAGCCTGCTACATCTTCTAGTAGGTTCAAAAGGTTGGATGTCCTTATTTCAGTTTTAGTTTTACTTTTGTGAGGTTTAGGTACCAAACTTATGGAATCAGGTTTAGAAATATATTGTTATTGAGATTAAAATAAGTACAGTCTGTAACGTAACATGATGCAACATGACGTAAGGTAAGTATGTTATGGTAACATTGACTTTTGGTTTTACAAGGAACACGAAGAGCAGAAAACAAGTAAGAAGACCGTGTTTGTTTGACCCATCCACCACCACCTCCTCTGTATACAAACTTTGTCAGACTTTTTACTATGTCACCTGACTTCAGCCTTGCTCCCATAATATTTACTACAGCCAAAAGAGGTCACCGCCTGACCTGACCTAATCCATAATTATGATCCCTACACCTAATGAAAGTCAAACTGAAAAATGGGTTGATAATGGTTTTCTGAACCTACTAGTAAGTGTAGGAGGCCCCTTCTGACATATATGTATGAGGCTGATAACCACTGATAAAAATGATTTAATTGAATGATTTCAAGCAGGTGTAAAGGATCAGATCCTCCTCTCAGGAGTTGTTGGAGACCAAACTTGGGCTAAAAGGAGAGTGAATATTGGATTTACATTAATCAGGAGGATGTAATGATGACTCAACATGTTCTCATAACAACTTTATAAAAGGAAAATATGTCAAAGTATTTTCAGTTTGTTCCACAAATAAATAAATAAATAAATACAGCGATAATAAAGAATGCAGCTATAAAGGAATTTTCCAATGTAGCACTATCTGGGTGTTCCTAGGTTTGGCCACCTTACAGCCAGTAACAGTAACATTACACTCAACAAGTGAGATGCTGACATCTGGTGCCCTTCAACTGCTAAATGCTCCACAATTCTTATCAGCTAGTCTCTAACTATATCTGTCTGCTGTTTGGAGCTGGCCAAGTAGCATGGTGTAAACTGTTGCCTGCTGCTGCTGGAAACCAGGTTAATGACAAAACAAAACAAGAAAGCTGCAACTTTTGTTGGACACCCCGAATCTATTTTTATTCTGAGGTCCAGGAATGACTGATTCACAAGGTTTCAGTAAGGAGTTACCTACACTGCAAATTGTTTCTAGACCATTAATATTTGATATTTAACTGTATTCAGAATTTTACTGTGGAATTCATGCATGTAAATATTGTGATTTTACATGGGAATTCTTCTAAATCACAGTAATAAATTATATGAAGTTTAATTGTGAGATTACAGTGAAATACAGCAATCAATGGGAGCATATTGGTAGATCACAATAATCCAATGTACAAAAACTATGAAGCCATAGTTGAATACAGTAACTTTAGAGGAACATGCTGTAATATCACAGTAATGTAATGGGCTTTAATGTGAGGTTACAATTAAATATAGTAAATTTACAGGAGCATACTGCTGAATATGCAGGCAGAACTATTGTGAGATCACAGTATACAGCTGTCACTTTACAAGGATTTCCCTCTAAATATGATACAATAACTTACTGTGACTGTAATGCAACTAGTAGCCAGTAATTTACTGTAAATGCCAAATATTTTACAGTACACGTGATACCTTCTATTTCACTTCTAAAACCTAAATAAGTTGGCAGCTGGCTGGAGGGAGATCGCCAGTAAGATGGACATTTCTGGTAATAATTGGGTGGATTAAGTGAGGCTTGGTTTAAAAAGTGGAGATGGTGGTATGATATAGTATGGGAGCTACAACAATGATATCTATAAGTTGTCCATGATAGTATTGTTGTGAGTATGAATAAGAAGGAAGTATGTACTCACCCATCTTGTCAGTGGTTACTCTGACCGCACAGCTGCTAGGTAAGTGGTTTGTTTACATGACGTGACGGAGTTCCATATCTAACAGATCCAATGTGGACAGAGAGCATTCAATGTAATGCAATGCGCAGCTTCTTTCACATTACTAAAGTCATTGTATCCCTCATATCATACAAATTTTGATTATTACAGCTCTAATATTACATGAAACTGAATGAGCATGAGGCTTTTTCATGTAGTGTTCTCTCATTTGTCCACCCACCACAAACAACCTTTTCTGTACAGTCTGTACAACATTTCAATCCAACATTTAAAACTGTTTTTCTTCCACCCCACCATGTCATCCAAGAGGCGACAAAAGAGCAAAGCGACAACAACATGTTAAAGTCCATCATCTCATCCTGTCTGTCCTGCTGCTAATGCAGAAGGGCGTTGCTTAATGGCCTGGCCCAACGTTGGACATCACATCTGTTAAACTATCAAAAAACATTCACCCCACACACACACACACACACACACACACACCTCCCTTTCCCCTCCAGCAGCCTAATTGCTGCCTCTCCTTGTTCCAGGCCTGTCTGTTTAGCTGTGGGCCGTGGGGTGGGTGGAGAGGGCGAGTGAAGCCACCATGTCTGAGACAGACTTCACCTCTTCCTCCCCTCTCTCTGAATTTCTCTATGTCTCTCTCTCCAGGGCAGCATGTCACCTCTGTTTATGTCTGTCCAAACAGCACTAGAGGAAAAAGAGATCAAGTGTCGCACGCTAAACGGACATCTATGCTAATGTGGATACAAATGTAAGTCTGAACAGAGCTGAGGCACCGGGTACCGCATACATGTCACTTTAACTGTGTTGATCATCTCCATTATGGCCCGCACGCTGCAGGGCTTGTTTCCATCCACATCACATTGATTTACATGAAACACACATAAACAGGTCACTTGATGATGCCACTTTTTTTTTTTTTTTTTTTGTTAGTCCAGGAAGACAAGGTTTCAAAGCATAATTAGATTACGTCTGTACAATTAGAAACAAATCCAGTCACACACTGTCACAAATGCTAAACACGGATGAGGACATTCTTATTTGTTTAATTTCTTGTCCTTTGCATTCAAGTTTTTATATTTTAAAGCAAGACCACTCAACATTTGAAAGAAGAAAAAGCACAGCCTGGGTTTAAGAAATAGAGAGTTGAGTTCATCCGTTATAAAATGCACCAGTGCTCCATTTAGAGCACTCAGAGGTTTCGCTGTGGCAGCCTTACTTGGTCTGGTATGACCAACAGCTTTTGGTGGCTAATGTTAATGAACTTTATCTACATATCAATATGAAAATTCTATTAATGAGTTGGTTCGCTGACTTTAAGGCTCATCTTTATGGCCCCCTGAACTGATGACATTTGGACTTGTCATTGTAGGAAAAGCACAAATGTTACTAATAACATTAACAATGGCTCTGCTCCTTTCAAGTGTCTCAATAACCCATCACAGTGTTACAGTGAAAACACTGGCAGGGCCCTGAAAGAAATGATAAATGGATCTGCACTTGTATACCACCTTTCTAGTCATCCGACCACTCAAAACCCTTTTTACACTACTAGTCACATTCATCCATTCACACACACATACACTGGTGGCCGAGGCTGCCATACAAGGTGCCACCTGCTACTCAGTTTTTAACACACTCACACACCATCACAGCCATCAGGAGCAAATTGGGGTTCAGTATCTTGCTTAAGGATATTTCGACATGTAGGCTGAAGGAGTTGGGGATTGAACTGCCTATCTTCCAATTGGTGGACAACCTGCTCTGCCACTGAGCCACATTTGTTTATTACACTTGTGGTTTTTTGACTATGTCATGTCCACGTCTGCTGTGTGAAAGGCTAATTGTTATGGCCGCTAGAGGTCCTTGCCGTAAACCTTTTTTTTTTCTTTAGCCATTTGCTGAAATGACTACTTCTAGCATTCTATTCAGTCACAAATCAGGAGTCAGAAGTATTGCTTTGAAGGATCCATCCACCCTGGACTCCCAAAACCCTGATCATGAGTGATCTGACAGAGGAAAATCCCTAAATGTAGGGAAAGTGTAAGAAAGTTTCCACATCACGCTGGTAAATCTGCCATCACAGTAAACTGAACATATGCCATGCTGGAATGGGATGCTTCACAGACGGGGGTGGGCTGTAGCAAAGGGTTAATAATGTGGTTGTCTGTGGTAGTGCTGAACTGAACATTGGCAATTTATTTTTAAAATATTTCCAGAGATTCTCTTTACCTTTAAAGTAGCACTCCACCAATTTAGCACTGCACTCTGTAACACTGTCAGACTTACAATAGGCAGTTTCAAAGAATTCAAATTCACAAAATCAGAAATATGCAACTAGAACACAGGCAGTTGGGTTGGCGATTCAGGCATGTTATGCTACTAGCAGCTAATGTAGCCTGGAGTCTCTTGCCTGCAGCAGAGATGAGCAGCTACAGAGATCTAATAAACTCACGTCTCTCTAACTACACACTTCCAGATAGATATGCATCCGTTCTGGTGACAAACATGGCCAGAAGCATTATGTTTAGACGTTGTCTGTCTGTACGACTGTCTGTCCTGCTGTCCCATTTTTGGGAATGCGATACCTTAAGGTTGCCTTGAGGTTACTTCTTCAAATTTCGCACAAACATCCACTTAAACTCGACACTGATCTGACTAGATTTTGGTGGTAAAAGGTCAAGGTCACCGTGACCTTGAAGCCATCTTATTCTCATGATTGCAATTCCTCAAGAACGCTCTGAGAGAATTTTTTCAAATTTGCCACAAACGTCCACTTTGAGTCGAGGACAAGCTGACCAGAATTTGGTAGTCTGGTAAGACCCTCCTGATAACGTGAGTTCAACATTCTGTTTCTCTGTGTCAGTCTGGACTTTGTGTCGCTCCATAAACTTTCCAGAAATCAAAATCCAGTCGAGGCCAATCGGGACTCCGCACTGTAGTTGACAACATAAACAGCCAATCAGGGACTGCGTTGAAGTTGATGATGTAAAATGTAGGCCACAACTTGCAGAACAGTAATGGTGGCTACTGAAGCAATAAGCACTAACTCTAACGTTAGTGGTGTAAACACAGCAATAAGTGAAGTTACTGCAGAAATAGAGTCGATAACAAAATTAAACAAGAACAAGAGTATGACCTCGTCAAAGTTCTTGGAAAAAAAAGATGTTTTTGCCATTCTTCCACTTGGATTTGGCAGAAGCTTGATTTATCGCTTGACTCTGTTGGTGATGAATAGGATGTTCCCCAGTGTTTAGTTATGCTGATTGGCCGAAGGAGTTTGTCTGAAAAGGTGAGTACTCCTGCCCGTGTTCGAGGCGGCACCAAGTCCAGACTGATACAGAGAGCGAAACAGAATGTTGAGCTCAGATCTTCAAGGTGGTCTTAATAGGCTAGCAATTTGGTGGTCAAAAGTCAAGGTCACTGTGACCCCATTTGCTCCATTCTCATTAAAGTGATATCTCAAAAACACCTTGAAAAAACATCTTCAAGTTTGGCACAAATGTTAACTTTAATTAAATCTCCATAGGACATAAATATGCTGTGTTTATACATATATCTCCAATGGAGTGTATGTCATCACAATGGCACAGCTTCCAATTCTTTCAATAGAGATAGCAGTATTGTTCTATAATAACAGAATTTTTCTGTATATAATGTGACTGCTTATACATTGGTAAAGTTTGGTCCAAACATGAATGTGACTTGTTGCATCATCTGACTGCTGAGATAAAATCTCAGTTGAATTATATGGCGAGCATTACTTATTTTTTGTGTCTATCCAGTCTAGTCCATCATCTCCCAGTTTCCAGTATTTGGCTAATTCTGCCAATTTGACTGAGAGCCCATGAGATGATAAGCCCAGCCATGTAAGACTGGTGACATTTGCATTATGAAGCTGTATGGGATTTGGTCATTTCCCTTTTTTTCTGCTGTGAAAAATATCCATAAAATCCATAATTCTGATACTTTAAGCCTTCACCAATTCAGCAGAACAAATGTTATTCCCTCTTTTTGGGGGCTGACTAAATGTTCTTTCATTGGTTAACACGACAGGTACATTTTTTGCACAGATGGCAATTAAAATAGTTTGCTAAAGCCATTGACAAGGGTCTTGCAAACAACTCTTTTATCACAAAGGAAGACAACACCCTTAGCTAAGTTGGTATTCGATTAAAAAAAGTATGTGTTGTAAAAGCAAACAAAAAAAAGTGGAATGGTGAAGTTGGCTAGTGAAACGAGTAGCAAGAGTAAGTCTTATTTATATCTCTTTGTTGGAGCTCTTTCAAGGTGCTGGCAGATTGAAGAATCTAGTAGGCGGCAGAATCAAATAGTGGATGGTCTTTGTGTCATCTGCACATACACACTGCCTCTCTATACATAACATTAGCTTCTCCTCTTGTTTCTAAAATACTCCATAGAGATGATGACTAGAGGAAAGGTGGTGTAGAATTCACAGGTAGTCTTGATTAATGGCAGATTAAAAACTCCTTAGGGATTTATAATCAAGTATCACAATTCCAGTAACATCAACAGGGAATTTAATCATTTGAAATCTTTTTGAGAAAAGTGCCACACAATTCCTCCTGATAATTTTCTTTCATAACATCCAAACAGTCGTGTCAAGTTGTTCTTGAATACTTTCATTGGACACCATGCATCCCGAGATGCAACTACAGCTTAGAAACACTGTAATGAGAGCATATATCTATCCCTAAATAAGTCAGAAGAAACATACAACACAAAACTCTCACTCCCTCAAAATTTATTAGCAATGTAGAAACACTTCATTGATGGTTTATAACTAGGGCTGGGACTTTAACGCATTAATTTTGATTAATCAATTACAGAAAAAATAATCCGGTAAAAATAACGCATTTAATTGCATCTTTCTAAGTTCCCTAATTTCTGGCACATTTGTAACATTGATGCACACACTCCAGCCCGGTAGGTGATGTTAGTGCACCTAAAGTTCGTCTGCCAGCCACGAAGAAGATGCACAGGATGCACTGAGTGACATCACCGCACAGAAAGTTTGGTGAACAGCACTGGAAGAAGAGTGCGGCTCGGGCCGCATTTTCTTGACAAAACCCGACCGGAGTCTGAGACAGGTAGAACCAAGCCCGGCCCGAACCCGACAGCCTTTCTGATTTTTAAGTCCGAACCCGACCCAAGCCCAACGCAGTTTGTTACCTGACATTTTATTGTTATCATAGTTATCATAGTACAACTTGTCTGTTTACCGTGATCACACAGTGCGTAAATGACCATCAAAAGGCTGCTGTTACGCAGTCAAACACGCTGCACACACAGCAGCACAGCATACACACTTAATTGGAGCGGATTTAATAGACACACACTGTGGCCTAACCTTAACCTTTTACGCAGTCTCATTCACACACTACACTCACACATAATACACAAATATGATTGACTTAGAGTCTTACCATTGTTGTCAAGCAAAATTTCTGATTTGTTGCCTGAACCTGGCCTGGCCCATTGGGTTCCAATGGGCCCCGTTGGGCTCGAGTTGGGTATCCACACTCTAACTGAAAGACGAGACCGCATTACTTGGATTGTGGGGTGGCAAGTTTTTTTTTTAATAAAACTTAACAATGGCAGCTTGGATAAGAGCATGGTTGTATGCAAATTTTGCAACAAAGAGTTTTCTTATCACTGCAGCAGTATCACCTCAATGCAAAACATGTTGCTGTGAACAAGGAACACCAGAGCTAACATTAGCTATGACAGTCCTGGTACAGGCAAACGGTGTAGCCAGCCCACAATAGACCACATGATGGGTTTAGAGCCAAAATAAATAAGTCTACATCTGACAATTTAACAAACTCTCTGGCGAAATGAAAAATAAACATTTTTGTTGTTTAAGTTCACGTATATGTCTTTTCCTTGATTCAGTCATCAACCAAAATTAAGTTGAATTTAAAGTTTTAAGTTTAATTACAAAGCCTCTAATTAATTAGATACATTTTTTTAATCACGTCCCACCATTATTTATAACACAATATGTACAATGAAATAGTAAGCAAACATAAGCCTATTTTTAAAGTTGTTGTTACATATGATTCAAAGCATTAATGAAGGCTTTATAGACCACAGGCTAACATTGCTGTACTGTAACAGCCTGTTCGTATTCCAAACTCATCAAATACTGTCATTTTGTTGGTGATTTCGGCATCAAACACCAATGCAAAAAGGCACCTTTCGCAGTGGTATGATATGCTGCCAGGCGGTGTCTGAAATGCCACTATTTAACCATTTCTGGAGGTATGATAAGCTGCTGGGTGGTGTCAGTTTGAAACGCTGCCAGTAATTATGAAATATAGGGAGCTGGAAATCCCCTATAGGGCGGATGAGTGCTAGGAGAGGTTTCCCAGTGTCAGCACATCCCACAAGTGGTTAAAATTATTTACATTATATTATTAATATTAATATATATACATTTTTATTTTCATATCATGTTATCAAGTATTAATTATTAAGACACCAGTAACAGATGCCTCATAGTAGAAGTATAAAGGAAGAGTTAAGATAAAGTGTTACCAAAGTTTTTCGTTGGTCAGTTATTACTGCTTAGCCTAAGAATATGTCATATGGTGACATTATCAGGGTCATTTCCTACCCATTACTTCAAATCTGTGACAGAAAACCTGTGTTACAAACTGGGGGTGCAGCATTTGAAAATGGAGCAGTGTATCAGGCAGGGTAAGGATAGACGATACAAGCTAGTTGCATCATGGGAACTGTAGGAGCCAATGTCTGAACAATAAAGGAAAAAAAAAAAAATAGGATAGATTTTGACCATCTGTCATGTAACAGACCTTCAACTTTATCAAAATGCGAAATTGGCCCCATTAATTTTTGTGGCGTGGCAACACCTTTCTTGATAGATTATTATTGCAGTGAAACTGCGGGACAAATGAAAATCGCAAAGATAGCTTTGATGCTATATCAGATTTAGAGCTAATTATCATAAGCATCCAGTGTTTCCCACAGAATTAGACTATATTTGTAATAGTGGGAATAGAGGGTCAGCAGCAACAGCTAATCGCCGACAGTCAGCTATTGAGGCAGTTTGTAGCAGCACTGAAGGACCATCTCCACTAGCTGCTTTCCTCCTGCTCTCCCTGCCCAGTTAGCATGAGCTAATACAGCTCAACATGATCTCATCCCTCCTCCTAATATTTTAATGATTAGGAAGATGCCCCTATGTTCCATTCTGTATCCCATTTGTATATTTGGAGGAATTTGTGGGTCTATGAATGCAGGCAATTCTCTTCATCAGTTTTTTTTGTTTTTCCTTCAGCAGCAGTTTGTGACTCCCGGGGTAAATAATTGATATGTTGATCCATTCAGAGCTGATCAGATCAGATTACTAGATGAGAGGGGCAGCTGCTGCAAGTGAATGGAAACCTGTAGACCCAGCAGAATGAATGGTTAAGTTTCACTTTTACACTTGCAATGCACCTGACATTCTGCTTTTATGTCTCTGCCCTGGGTGCACTCTAAACTATGATGCTATAAATATTGGAACAGTATATATATTCCAATAGCACTACTAATGAAAAGTCTAGCTCCACTTATTGTGTTTTACAATTTCTCTACATATTGGTCTCAAATCAAACATTTTCCTTACTGCCAGGAATAAATTATGGTGCAAAGTATTGTATTTATTCATTTATATTTTGATTTTTTTAATGACCTAAACATTAAACACTGAGCCTAAAAACTTTATCTCCCTTTTAAAATATCACTTTGTGTAAATTTAAGTCATACAATGTAGACAAAATTTCAGGGCCATATATTCCTACACATATAATTCCAAAGACATAGTGTCCTCAGTGGCAGCTACAGCCCTGCATGCATCATTTTTGCAAGAGTCTTCAGTGCTGATGTCATGTTGCAAATGTGCTGCAGCAAGTAGACTTTCAGATGAATAAGGAGTCACTTGAAGCATTGCAATGCTGATGTAAATCTCCCCCTCACCATTCAAAGTTGTGCTTTTTCTTTGTCACCTGCCAATAAGACACTGCTGCTAACAATCATGCCTACTGTATACTGTCACGATGCAATCCTCTGCCACAGTCCCTGGTGAAAAACTACCTTGGTGAGCGAAACAGATTTCCACAATCTAAATCAATCGTCCTTCCATCCATCTCTCCTATATCCCCCTTACAGTCTGCAGCCCTCCCATCTTGCTAAGAAACCCATTACTCTCAGCTCACAGTAACCCTGCACACAAGATCTACAATTAAAACCTTATTTCTGCTGAAGGAAATTAGATTTAATGAACGGCGGGCTGGGCAACAACAGATGGTTCGTCTTATTGGAGGCACAAAGATAGACTGGGTGTTTGAACGCCTTCAGATCAAATGCCAGTGGTTATCAATTAGGAGTGGAGGTAAGCTCCTGACAACATGAAACAGAGCGGAGGCCTCGCCACCGTGGCCCTCACCTTCACTGCTGGGAAGGAGATGTTACACTGTCACTGGAAAGAGATGGAGCCTTTCCATATGCTTGTGTCGGCTGCACAAGCCCAGATGTTGCATAATGTTAAACCAGAAATGTGAACTATAAATAAAAATGTTGTGTATGATGAACCTAGTTATTTCTATATCCTTACAGCCAGGTACATCAACATGGAACATCCTTTTTTTTCCATCACAGAGAGCCATCTCACTTCAAATATAGTTAGGGAGTTGAAGTTTTCCCTCATTTACTTAGTATCCTAAATGTATTCTTAATCATATAAAAATTAGGAAAATAAGAATAATTAAAAAATGCTAAATTTTGAGTACTTTTGGGAGCGGCTACTTCCGTGCCGTCATTCTGCTTCAAAGAAAAAAGATAAATGATGATGCCATTAAAAGTGAACTAATTAAGGAAGGCTTCTTTTAAGAACTCATTAACTGCAACCTCATTTACATAATGATGCATATTAATTAAGTTTTAATGAATCTGAATTTCCAGCAAGCCGCATTTCTTTGGCTGTGAAACAAATTGAACAAATTATTTAAAAGTGTTCTTGATTCTACTTTTCACACCAAAGGGGAGAGAGAATGCAATCATTTGTAGAAAATCATATTTTTTTTTCCCTCTCCCCAGCCTGTGCCCATCTGTTAATTATTTTTAAATGTAATCATTTACCCTTTTGTTTCACTCCCTTCCAGACCCAATCGGGAGGTAAGAGACTGGCGCTGAATATTGCAGAGTGTGTAAAAGTCTGAAATGTGTGATTATGAGGCAGATGAAAGATTATGTTTTTGCTTGTTGTCATGTGGGATGTTGAGCATTCAACTCTTTGTCGGGCTGTCTGTTATTTACTAATGTGTGGTATGTGTGCTGACTGTTTGGGGTCTGTAAATTTCATGTCACCTACACACACTGATAGTGCTGACTTCAACTGTTACTCATTATCTAAAATGCATTAGCAAATGGAATGACAAAGCATTAAAAGTGGAAAATTGGGGGGGTCTTATAGAGGGCCAGCAAGCTGTGAGCTGAACCATAGTGAAAACACTATTAGCTAATTTTTCCATCAGTGGATTTTTAAAATCTTAGTAAGGAATTCAGATGTGGTAAAAGCAGGGTGTTCTAGTACATGACAATGCAGTATAGTGGTAATATTTTCCTCAGTGATACTGGGGTCACCAGTAGAGGAATGGAAACAGAAAAGCTGTGAATTTACTGGAAAATGCCAGGGTATTAGAAATACTGAAGTCATGAGGTCAGGACTGTGGGAACAATAGTTTGACAAACTAATATGTTAGTTAAAAATTTAAAATTATTTTTTATAAACAAAAAGATGATTGTAAAAGGAAACATGTCCTTCTCCTGCACTGACATTCAGTTCGGTGCTCTGCCTAAAAAAACACAACTAGTCAAGTTGCACTGCTGCCTAGTTCAGACCAAAGATTCGCGACAAGATGAGCTGAAACAGGCAGCTACTTATAAAGCTCTGTTCTGCAAAATTATACATACCTGCCAGTTTCCAGCTTTTCAGGCTTATTTTGCGGCTGAATATAATTTGTAGCTTGTTAAAATATGAATAGTGATGGTGAGATACTGGCTACAGCTGCATTTGTAGCAGTGAGCATCAGCTAGACTGTATTCATAATAAAGATGCCACATTAATATAAATAACCAGCGGCAATTAATCAGTCAATTAGAAAGTGTGTGTGTGTGTGTGTGTGTGTGTGTGTGTGTGTGTGTGTGTGTGTGTGTGTGTGTGTGAGAAGGGGCATAAGCACATACAGTGAGCAACAGCAACCTCACACAGGAAACAGAGGGATTGGCAGGGGCGGAGCACCTGCCGCAGCAGGAGAACATCTGTGGACATTTTGACTGCAGACTTCACTACAAGCCAGTTGGCTGTAGAAATAGGTGGTGTGCTTCACAACCAGCCACCAACAATTTGACCAGCTGAGTTGCAGGTGCTGAAATAGTAGCTTTCGCTGCAGGATTCTCCACCATTGAGTCAGACTCTCACTAAAGGGACAACACCTGTATTTGTAGAACAGCCAATGGGAGCACTCTCTCTCTCTGAAATGACCTGTGATTGGCTAAAGTCTCCTGTCACAGCCTAGATTTTCTAGATTCAGATTTAGCTGATTAGCTGTTTCTGCCCCTGTTGTTAATATAACTGTCCAGAGCAGGAGCTTATCATACACATTAGTGTCACCATGAATGCAGCTTGCAATGGTGGTAAAAGTTTTAACATTGTCCACTTGAAGGGTAAGGTTTGCATTTTTCAATATGTACCCTATTTTCTCATGTTTTGTGTCTGTCTCAATTTACTTAGCACTGAGAGTGCTTCTATTATCTTTGTCTAACAACATTATGGAAAGGACCCTACAGAGATAGACTTTGCGAAGAAAAGGTCTTTTTTTAGTCCCTGTCATACTGGACAAAAACCTACTAATATCTGGCTTTTGTAAATGACAGAAGTTAAAATTCCCATTCATTCCTAGGATAAATGACTCTGCAGTAGTCATGGGTATTTTTTGGCTCCAGCTCTGATTAGTTCCGATCAGCAGTGATGATAAAAACAATGTCTGGGTAGACATGATAATCTTCACCCCTTTTCTGGCATGTTGCAATGACAGGCAGCCACAAAATGCCGTCCATTTCTGTCCATGCTGCGCTTGAACATAATTTAAAGTAACCACCATAAAAATTTTCATTGGGCTCCATGCTGCTTTCTACCATTCACTAACACTGTTTTCCAGCACAGTTGTGATGACACACTGGTAAATAAATAAATAAATAAAAAAAACAAACAAACAGAAAGGCATACTCATCTACTGCAGAGCCATTTACACAGCTCTGGTCTATTTGCAATGGGAAAGCAGACTTTCACCTATTTTTAGCAGGTTGTCCCGTGTTTTAATAACCTGCATATATACACATTTTGGTGGGTACTTGGTTAACCAAAAACAGTGCTCATAAAACACTATCCCTGCCAGACTCAATTTATATAAACAATGATTTCATTATTGTAAGACACACTTTAGTCAAAGTCGACAGAGACAACCTCTGGTTTGGTTAAAGTAAACCCTCAATTCCCCCAGTTAGATGTGAAAATATGCTGGCTCTATACACGCTAAAAGTATTGTTTATTTAAATGCTGTCTGGGGGGTTTAGGGAGAGCCATTTGGGTGCTGTTTCTGGTTAAACAAAAAGGATCTTACTCTTTGACAGTTAGGTCTATCTCAGAAGGGATCCTTTCCATAATGTTGTCAGAAACTTAGAAGAACAATCTGAGCCTGTCACTGGCAAAAACTAGCACTTTTAGTGTAAATGTAAACAGGCAAACATGCTTCGAGTGGTTATATTGCAGCCTGATTCACAGTGGTGTCATTCAATACTGAAGCAGTTTCAAAAATTGTTGTTCCCTTAAGTAACTTAGACACAAAAACACAGGGAAATGGGGTCCAGGTTGAAAAACAATAAACTTACCCTTAAGTAAACGTAGCAATACCCCTGTGTAACAATACTAAAATGTTCAGCTCTTTGCTACTGTTTGTTTTTAATGTGCATAGGCAACAGAATATTAAAGTTGTATATCTATCTATCTAACAAACAAACTAACTAAAGTATTTAACAATGCGTACACTAATGTCTTTCAGTGGTATTACAATAATGCTACACTTTGATTCTTTGTACCTACACTGAAAGAAAATGTTTTACTAACAGAAACATGCATTCAACCTGACTACACCTGACACTGTTGGTTTAATCAAAACTATGATTTCAGTGTTTATCCCACTGTCTTTATATATACATGTGCACTTTCCCTTTCTTACCATCCAAACCTTTCTCAAGGGTGATGTAAGACTAAAGTTCATTCCACCATTGTTAATCTGTTTGTGGTAATTCAGATTAACAATATGAGACTCAAACATTTTGGAGCCATACTAAGCAGTCGACCGTACTTATCTCTGAGAGCATGAAGTCAACAGCTGCTGCTATTTCTAATGTTCATGTGGTGTGTTTTCAGGCAGAAAAGACAAAACACAACAACCCCTACAAGCCCAGCCTTGTTTTCCAGAAAGGCAAACACACACACATGCACACCTGTTCGGCAGGTTAGTTTGGGAATAGGTTAGAGCTCTGGAGATGGGAGGAGGACTCTGGGTCCTTCACGGATAGTGGCAGGCCGGTGGCACAGGGGGATGCTTGAACCAATAGCAGCATAACACAAACACTTCCTGCGTCGGCTGTCCCAGAGGATGATTGGTGGAGAAGTCTCTGAGGGTTTAGAACTCATCCACTTGCCTCCACCTCCTCCTCTTCTTCCCTGTGGTGAGCTGGAGGCCTCTATTGGAAAAAAAAAGTAGAAAAAAATAAATTGTCGATGGCGTTGGCCGGGTACTTCTGACAGCGAGTGCCTACCTCGGGGGAGGTCAGAAGTCAGCGATTCATACGAGACAAGCTGGCGATGCAGTGTAACTGAAAATGGAAAGCAGATGTTCGTTAATTAGGGGAAATGTGACTGACAAGACTTGAGCGTCGAGGTACATGAGCTCGCCCGCCATCCAGCAGCTGTTGTTACCCAACTTCATTGTCAGGCTCATACACAAGTCACAGCTTCCCTGCTGAGCCGGGCCCAGACGCCCAGCACCCACAATTATCAAAATAGAATTAAGCTTGATTGAATTGAGCAGATTTCTCTAAATACTTTTGTTGTTTTTGTCTGTGTGTGTGTTTTTGTGTGAATGAGCAGCTATACTCACACCACCTTGTTTTTTTTTTTTTGCTTCCTCCTCCCCCTTATTCCGCTCCTCTCTTTTTTCTTCTTCAATCCTCCAGTCTCCTGAAAGTGCTGCTAAAAAGAGACCTACAATGATTTAAAAAAAAACAAAAAAAGAATTTCTCATGTGGGGAAATCATACATTTCCCTGGATCGCTTTCCTGTCTGATAAAAAGTACATTTTCACCTCCTGGAAAATTGCTCATATACAATTGTTGGTGAATGGGAAAGCTCATCAGCATTTTATTGCAGGCTGTGTGTTTCTCCAAGTCCTTTTTCAAAGATACACTGAAAATCTCCCTGCTGCAGGAGAGTTTGCCCGCTAAAGAGTTCACAGTCACAGTGATGAGATACTGTACATGGTGTTGACGCTGAGAGTCCTCCAATGGACACGTGAAGTGGATTTCAGAGCTCGGCCCTCAAGTAGAGGCATCGCACTTGTGAGACCTATTGCCTGAAATGTGCAGTCTGACCTTTGATTACAAGTTACTTTAGTGGAGAGAAAGCTTTCACTGATATGAGTGTGTATGGCCTCCATATCCTCCCCATATGTGTGTGTGTTTCTAATAAGATGGAAAATGTAACCATGGTGTCACGCACGCACGCACACACGCACACACGCACACACACACCTCTGGTCAACAACATAATGCTGTGAAATTGATGAATGGCTAGACATTAGGCCCATTCAAACAACAGATGTTAATTCACTTCACATGTACATTATCAGATCATTTGTGTCAGGCAACAGAATATGAATGACACAGATTACCTCAGATTTGGGGCCTCTGCTGGCAAACCCCACCATCCACCAGGCCTCTAGGTAACACTGCTGATTACTGCCAGTTTGTGCGTGCATGTGTCAAAAGGTGCCATTATGTCTGCATGTGTGAGGAATGATGTTTCTGCAGAAGGACGCGGAAACCCCTTTAGACCTGGAGAGGAGAATGGTGCCTGATGGGAAACAGAGCCGAGGCCCGTGAACTGTTATTTATGCAAAGCGAGCTCGCAGGTGACGTAACTCACCCTCTGGTGGCTGTGGTGGAGGCCCTCAACTTTTGGGTAACAGTGGCTGTGAACAGCTGTTGCATCTCTAAACATACGGCTTGGTGATCTCAACAGAACTGAATAGACCTTGTTAATTCCTGTGCTGTTTTTGAATCTAAACTGATCATTTAAAAAACTCATCCTTTGCGAGCTTGATATATTTTTCTTGTTACATCTATGGAAATTGCTATGCTGCACCACCATGTTTCTACAGTAGCCCAGAATGGACAAACCAAACACTGGCTCTAGAGAGGGCCATTCAAGTTTTTGCTTTGGCCATCAAAGTTAGACGATGAGAGCGTCGAAAAACACCTTTATTGTTTCAAACTGCTTTATTCAGTGTTTTCACTGGTTTAAACCCCCTGGTACATTTGTTTTGGAGAGGAAGAGACCTCTGCATAGTGTCAAATGTTCAGTGGTGGAAGGTGACTTCTTTAGGCTTCTACTGAGTGCTTTGTTTTAATCTTAGTCAGACTTCTTAGTCAGAATTCCAATTGGTACCAATTATTAACAATTAGAAACTGCCCTGCTTTATTTTTACCATTTCTGTAACTGGGGATGTTGGTAGGCTGTTGGCAGCTGTAGAAGAAGTACTTGAAACTTTATTCATAAATAAAACTATTAATGTACCGCAAAAGTTAAAGTCAAAACCCTGCAGTCAGGTGAGGTATTGTTAGCAAAATGCAGTCTGTTGAAGGAGGAGGTTTTAATTCTTATACAATGGTGCATATTTTTTTGAATTATAATGCATCATAGTTATAGTTACAGTACAGGCCAAAAGTTTGGACACACCTTCTCATTCAATGCGTTTTCTTTATTTTCATGACTATTTACATTGTAGATTCTCACTGAAGGCATCAAAACTATGAATGAACACATGTGGAGTTATGTACTTAACAAAAAAAGGTGAAATAACTGAAAACATGTTTTATATTCTAGTTTCTTCAAAATAGCCACCCTTTGCTCTGATTACTGCTTTGCACACTCTTGGCATTCTCTTGATGAGCTTCAAGAGGTAGTCACCTGAAATGGTTTTCCAACAGTCTTGAAGGAGTTCCCAGAGGTGCTTAGCACTTGTTGGCCCCTTTGCCTTCACTCTGCGGTCCAGCTCACCCCAAACCATCTCGATTGGGTTCAGGTCCGGTGACTGTGGAGGCCAGGTCATCTGCCGCAGCACTCCATCACTCTCCTTCTTGGTCAAATAGCCCTTACACAGCCTGGAGGTGTGTTTGGGGTCATTGTCCTGTTGAAAAATAAATGATCGTCCAACTAAACGCAAATCGGATGGGATGGCATGACGCTGCAGGATGCTGTGGTAGCCATGCTGGTTCAGTGTGCCTTCAATTTTGAATAAATCCCCAACAGTGTCACCAGCAAAACACCCCCACACCATCACACCTCCTCCTCCATGCTTCACAGTGGGAACCAGGCATGTGGAATCCATCCGTTCACCTTTTCTGCGTCTCACAAAGACACGGCGGTTGGAACCAAAGATCTCAAATTTGGACTCATCAGACCAAAGCACAGATTTCCACTGGTCTAATGTCCATTCCTTGTGTTTCTTGGCCCAAACAAACCTCTTCTGCTTGTTGCCTCTCCTTAGCAGTGGTTTCCTAGCAGCTATTTGACCATGAAGGCCTGATTCGCGCAGTCTCCTCTTAACAGTTGTTCTAGAGATGGGTCTGCTGCTAGAACCCTGTGTGGCATTCATCTGATCTCTGATCTGAGCTGCTGTTAACTTGCGATGTCTGAGGCTGGTGACTCGGATGAACTTATCCTCAGAAGCAGAGGTGACTCTTGGTCTTCCTTTCCTGGGTTGGTCCTCATGTGTGCCAGTTTCGTTGTAGCGCTTGATGGTTTTTGCGACTCCACTTGGGGACACATTTAAAGTTTTTGCAATTTTTCGGACTGACTGACCTTCATTTCTTAAAGTAATGATGGCCACTCATTTTTCTTTAGTTAGCTGATTGGTTCTTGCCATAATATGAATTTTAACAGTTGTCCATTAGGGCTGTCGGCTGTGTATTAACCTGACTTCTGCACAACACAAATGATGGTCCCAACCCCATTGATAAAGCAAAAAATTCCACTAATTAACCCTGATAAGGCACACCTGTGAAGTGAAAACCATCTCAGGTGACTACCTCTTGAAGCTCATGGAGAGAATGCCAAGAGTGTGCAAAGCAGTAATCAGAGCAAAGGGTGGCTATTTTGAAGAAACTAGAATATAAAACATGTTTTCAGTTATTTCACCTTTTTTTGTTAAGTACATAACTCCACATGTGTTCATTCATAGTTTTGATGCCTTCAGTGAGAATCTACAATGTAAATAGTCATGAAAATAAAGAAAACGCATTGAATGAGAAGGTGTGTCCAAACTTTTGGCCTGTACTGTATATTTTGTGAGTAAAAATTCAAATCTGCAACATAACCAGTAACATATCTCTGTCAGGTAAATGTAATAGTACAATGTTTTCCTCTGAGGTACAAGTGTAAAGTTGCGGGAATATAAGGGAAATGTTTTGAATGTGCTAAAAGTTTTGAACCTGAGCAGAAATCTTACTAAAACACCTGTGAGCTATTCAAGTCCAGGGGTTTACAAATTAATTAAAATGAATAAATGTATCATTGATGTGCATAGGTGCCACATGCACATTTAAAGAGGTTATATCCCCAAACGAAAGACACAAAGGAGGATGGAAAGGTAAACTATGCCTACATGTGTGTTGACTCAGCAGAGATAGATGAGAATCTGCAGGAGAAAAGACAATATTTGAAAGCAATACAGAATGCCTGAAAGTCTTACTGCATTACACTCTACTATAGCCTATTTTGTATTTGGTTTTGATTTGCTGCCCAATGCCTGAATTTCTCTTTACATAAAAAAGACATTTCCACGTTAACTTTTGCATGAAACTTCGCTAGAATTTAGGGAATGAAGGGTCTGATGCTTAAAATTTCCTCGTGTAGGAACCCCCTTGTGTGCAGAGTTTGCATGTTCTCCCTGTGTCAGCGTGGGTTTTTCTCTGGGTACTCCAGCATCCTCCCACAGTCCAAAGACCTGCACGTCAGCTTAACTGGTGACTCTAAATTGCCAGTAGATATGAATGTGGGCGTGAACAGTTGCCTGTCCCAGGGTGTCAGCCCTGTGATAGTCTCAGGGCCTGTGCGGGGTTTATCCCACCTCCTGCCCAAAGTCAGCTAGGATAGGCTCCAGCCTAAAATCAATGAATGACTATATGAATACTGTAGGTAAGAGTTGTGACATAACATTACAGCGTGTATGCATTGTCCTTAAACTTTTGAGCAAATCCATGAACTTTAATTGTTAAAGCTGTATCACTTACACAGTATTTATCAAACTGAATATGAGCATATGTCATTTCCACTGTCAAATTGTTACATCATTGCTCTCACTTTTGTGTGGGTCAAAGCTGATCTTGTTTACTCCACACCTAGCAGACTTTCCCAGGACTCAAAGTCTTGTACTGCTCAGTGAAATTATGTCTTCACAGCTGTAGTGAATGAAAGCCTGGCAGGAGTTATTTTTATTCTCTTTACCAAACCAAAGTGAAGGAAGAACAACCCTCTTCCAACTCCTTCAACAAGCAGCATCCCCGGAGGGCTACAACCGAGGCAGCAAAACAAAGAGGAATTTTTCAAAAAACACAGCGTTGAGGATAACTGAGGAATTTGAAAGCACGTCGGACTCCAAAGGTAAAGTGTTGCTCTAGCAGCCACCAAGGTGCTGTAATTGGGTCAGGTGAAAGGCATGGAAAAAGTTTAGCTTTGTGGGCCGCTTTATTTTTCTTGGTCTCTTTCCCCCTGTCTTTCTCCTGTACCATCTGCATATACAGAGACACACAGTCGGTCCTTACTTTGCTCTTACCATACAGTCTATTTGCTTCTTCATGCTGGGAACTTACCACTCTCCAAAAAGGACAAGCTCCTTAAAGAACCTTTAAGGTAAATGGGTAACAATGAGCCTTTACTAGGTTCATAGAATAATGTTTTTTATTCCATGAGGTCATTGAAGGAAAGTGTGAGGGTCTTTAAGGAGCCTGTCATTTTCTTGGTTTGGGTTTCTCCACTAGCCTTAGTTTTGCTTTGGCTCCTGGAAGACCATCTGAAGTGGGATGTCATAGTGTCTTTCTAAAGCTGTGTTACAAGCTGTAAACACACCATTGCCTTGTTGAAAGAGTTAGCAAACTGTTGCTTTTTTCTTTTTTTTTTTTACACAGTGAGCAGATATTGAACAACATTTGCATCCATTTGAAGTGGTGTATATGTCCACTTGGTGAACACCCAAATTCAACAGTCACTCCCCTTTTAGCTATTTTTTGACCTCCACCAACTCCTGAGTTCTTGAGCTGCTAAATGTTCGACTATGTTCACCAGCTAGTCTCTGATTGTGTGATTTGATTCTTTGTTTGTTGTTTGCCTGTAGAATACAGAGTAATACAGAATGGGTTAAAGTAAGTGAACACATCCTGCTGACCTCTGAGCGTTCACTGACCTGACAATGGGTATCAGAGGAAACTGTTGAAATGTAATTCTCCACCCTGATAGACAACCCCACATTTTCTTACATACTGCTGATTGCTAGACTGACAATGACACACTGAAATCACAAAAATCTAGAGCTAATGAATTTAAAGAATTGCATATGCACATCTCCAGTGAAATGTGATCCCATCAGCCTCTTTAACTTGTGCATTGTAATTTAGTCCTTTTTTGCATCTTTTTACATTGTTGGCTGCTATTTTATAATTGTCCATGTGTTTGGATGGTTCTGGTAATCCATGGTTTCTGGTTGTGAAATGATTTAATTGTCAGCATATGGTATATGGTAAATGGACCTGCATTTATATAGCGCCTTTCTAGTCATCTGACAAAGCGCTTTTTACACTACGAGTCACATTCACCCATTCACACACACACATTTATACACTGGTGGCCGAGGCTACCACACAAGGTGCCACCTGCTACTCAGTTTTTAACACACTTACACACTGATGGAAGCATCTTCGGGAGCAATTTGAGGTTCAGTATCTTGCTCAAAGATACTTGGGGATCGAACCACTGATCTTCCAATTGGTGGACGACCCGCTCTACTCTGAGCCACAACTGCCCCATATCCCAGCCTCAACCAGACAGCCGCTCGGTTGCTCCTCCCGGACAGGGGCAGCACTGCTCTGCAACCACCTTTGAATGGCATACAACAGTCTTCCACAGCAGGAACAGGACAGCACCTCACATTCCCACCATCACACCAGTCCCTATTCAATGTAAAGCACATGCCTCCTCTCCTTCTCTCACCAGAGTCTTCTGTTCTGTTAGATCAGCATATAGAAAAGAGTCACCTGATTAAATGGTGCTGTCCAGGATTTAGCCAAGTTTTAGTGAATCAGGGGATATTACAGTTCCTGATATCTGGTTGGAACCGATGCAGCTTGGAGATCATCCAGTTTATTTCCAATGTCTGTGCAATGCCTAACAGAATGCTAGGTCAGCTGGTGCCCGTTCTTCTCCATCTTTCCTCCGCATTTGCAAACCTCGACCTGGGTAGCTAACAGCCAGCAAGCAGAAGTAGCAGGAGGAGAGTTTACAGACTGATGAGTTGATTTTTTATCCTGATGAGTGGCTCTCAGCCACACACCACTGTCTGTCCAAAGCAAACCACAAAAAGACACTAATGTTGGGATTCACCAGACCACAGATGAATTGTCATTTGTTAAAATGTAAACTGGACATGTGAAGGCTTTTCCTCCTGAGATGGAGAGACCTCATGTTCTTTGTTCTTCAACAAAGACAGTTATCTGACACCCATCTCAGCAGGATGCCCACCTCACACCTCTTTGAGAGACAAGTCTCAAAACGTGATTGGTCAGTACTTTTACAGTGTCATGTGACTCTGTGATGCCACCAGGCACATTATAGAAGTTCTTCTCCCTTCACTACAGTCTCTCTCTTGCTCTTGGACGGGCAAGCCACTCATACCTCTTTCCTTCTGGGCCTTGGACCAGCCCAGATGTGCTCTTCGTCCTGAGTAGGACCAGCTCAGAAACCCCTGCCCCCGAACCATCAAGGGGGGAACAATTGCTCTACAGACTTTTGTTCCTTTTCTCCTAAGACTCTCATGCCCTCGCTTAAACCAGGAGCATAACTGAAACTAGAGAAGCTAGAAGGGCAAACACAAGGTTTGCAACTAACCTCCCAGCACTAAGGAGAATCAAGCTGAGTTAGCACCCCAACGTCTAACTCTGCAAGGACCCCTGAGTGACCGGCTTCCTCGGATCTGCACCTTTAGAACACGGACACAACAAAGACTGCTTCTAGAGCCACAGCTCTTTCCAGCCTTCGTCACCGGCTAACAAGAACAGCACGCCTCAAACCAACTCTTCCCTCCATCCATTCAGGATTTGGTAATGTAACAACTGGGCATAGCTTTATCACAGTTGTATAGGCTAAGCAAGACTGTTTAACTTGTCGTATGTGATTTAATGCTGTTTATTGAGTTATTGTTGTGATTGTCTGCAATTTGGTTATTGATTAGTTGGTTTTACCAATGTAAAGTCATGTTTAGTTTGCTAATGCTGTTCACAGACAACGTCTTGCATGCAACTTAACATCTTCTGCACTGATCCAGACCCTTTGCAACACAAATCACATTCACATAGACTCACTTACAAATTACCTTTCAAACAGAGCTACACCCAAACAGGCAGCTCAAAGTTCCCGCGTCTTTTCCTTTGTCTTTGTCCTGACCACATGGTCAGACAAACACCTCCCCCGATCTGAAGCCAGCTTTGATTCAGCCATCTTGTAGTTCTCTGTTGTCAGCCATTTTGTTTTGTAGGCCAAACGGCCCTTCGATTACCACAACCGCCTTTGTCTTTCTCTCTCTCACACACACACACACACACACACACACACACACACACACACACACGTATACACACACACATGTGCTTGTATATAGTTGGTTAGGATTTGTGTGTTTTGGGTTTGCCTTGCTTTACTTTACGAATAAATATAATTTTGGAATCGTACCCGCTGTCTGTTTAATGTTGTACAAGAGTGAAAGATTAGTCAACCTCTGCTACGTCAAGAACTCTGAAATCCTTCAGGCTTTATTATTAATTTTGGTTACGGTTATCAATTTATAATTATTAATCAAAATCCCAAATTAATAGTTTTGTGAACTTTATGACACTGATATCATTAACTGGCTATCATTTTTCCCTTTATGGGAATGGTTCCCCATAAGTCACATTATTTAACATAAATAATAACAATTACTAATAATTATTAATTATTTCTGATAGCCAATTAGATACTTAGGTTGGAGATCTGTTACAAGGTCAGGCCCTTGATGAGGCTTACAAGTGTAGATTCCCTACATTTATGGTGCCCCCATGTGACGCCAAGTATTGTTTCCAATATTTATGGTGCCACCGTGTGAGACCTGCTAGATTTTCAACAAGTAGTATCCCAGGTTTTTATAATACTATTTGTAGAACCCCTACATATTTGGTGTCCCTTGGTGAGACCTAGTATTATAAACTCCAACATTATTGTTGACCCCAATATTTATGTTGCCCCTTGAAGATGCCTAAAATTGTAGATTCCCTACATTTATGGTGCCACCGTGTGAAGCCTAAAAATGTGGATTCCCTACACTGACATATGCCAACACTTGAAAATTAACTAATTGTAAAACTGTATGTAACTATGACTTTCCCTAACCGTTAAGCACTTTGGCTGCCTAACCTTTTCCATAATTTCCCTTTAATCAAGAGTTTTAGTTGCCATAACCGGATCATACCTTAAGATATGGATATATACTGTAGAATGACATTAAATGTGTAGTTATTATGGAGAAGAATCATAGTTACCTGCCATTGGGGCTAAGTTTTCAGTTGGGTTTGTTTGGCAGCAGTTTGGTGAAAGGGTGTAGCATAGGCCAAGGTAGAACCTCTTTGTCTTAATTTTGTTAAATTGCAGCAAACTATATAGTTTATAACTGAGTCAAACAAGTTCGTAGTGTTTTTCATAACTGTGCTGTTTTTCCCCACCGATCAATAAATACAATGAAATTAAAAACTCTTCTTGGTTACTAGCATCTCTGCTCACCTCATTGTAAAGAGGCTTCTTATTGGCTCACATTACCACATTGTATCAGCTCATCAGAGTCCTCTGGTGTGGAGCAACCATCTTGCAGTCTTTGCTTCATTTGATTGGAAGAGAGTTGACTTTTCAAGTGACCAAAGGTGCTGGCTATCCTTTCAGATGCCCTTTGGGGCTAAGTGCAGCATCAGGCATGTGCTTGGCCTCATCATCCCAGATGCAATTGGATCAGGCCACAGAGCAGCCTGTGACTTTCCAACCACGCCTTGGCCGTCTCTTACCCCCCAGAATGCTATGTGAGGTGTCAGGCTGCCTCTGGCCATTTGAGATGATATGTCCTTAGTTGGGATGAGCAGCCAGGCGTTAGTAGGGGTGGGGGTGTCCAGCTGGACACAACATGATCATCATCATTTTATGGTGTGTAAATGTTTTTCATAATCTCAGACATTGTCTGTATGTGTTTCGGCCTTGCCTTGACCACCTCCAGGCGGTGCCCCCACTCCCCACTCCCTATCCCCCCTTCTCAAGACAGGCCTGGCTCTAACGGGACTAATTGGGCTGGACACCACAGAGGGACAGCAGTGCATCCTCTAACATCTGCAAAATATGTTTGAAAAATACTGTGGCTTAATTAGCAATGAGGTCTGACCGATGAGGACAGCTCATTTAGAGACCGGACAGTAATGGTGTCACATCTCAGACAGAGTGTGTGTGTGTGTGTGTGTGTGTGGATGGTGATGTTATTTCTCCTGACTATCGTAAACCAGGACAGAGGCTGACCTTAATTGCAGTAATTTAGTTAGTAGCCATACCGTATGACTCGCTGGCCGGACTGCGGACATCTGTCATCCACATTATCTGTCCTCCAATCAAAAGGCTGCTCTCATTATGCCGCCCAGGGCCAAGACGAGGAACAAATGACATTGTCAGATAAACACTTTCATTAAGTAATCAAAACAGACTAACAGTCCTAGCATCAATGGGGTGTCCAGATGATCGGCCTCATGACAGGAACATGGAGGCTTCGATCTACAGCCTGGAAAAGCTGCACATGCCGTTGAGTCCAGACCAGAAGACAAAGAGAGTCTACTTATTTCATTTAAGCAGCTAAATGGCAAGGATAACCAAGTCTAGACAAGGAGCTACCATTGAATGTGAAAGCTATTGCTAATATGTAAGTGTGTGTATGATTTTATTTTATACATAGATATCAGTTTGGTAATCATGTTGTAACTGTAGTATGATGACTTCTGTGTTTCTGGAGGAGCTTTGTCAAGTCTGAGAAAAATAACCCTGTGTAACTGTCTAACATTTAAACTGCACATCATGATCCCCATATTACAAAATATACACATGGTGTCCTTAGCCCAGCATGCATTTTTTTTTTTTTATTCCAGCTTGAAACTACAAACATAACCTTTTAAACTCTGCAATATGAATGTTCTGCCAGGGCCTATGTTGGTATTTATTTTATTTTATTATTGCTCATTGTGATGTCATTCTTGGAGTATCTTAAAGTCTTATATCCCACAAATCTGTACAACCTAAGCTACAAGGTTAATAAGCCATAATACTTGATAAAAGTATTGCAAATGTCTTATAAATAAATGTTTTTTTCATCAGATTTTACAACATAAAAACACAAACATATTGATCCAAAAGATGTTTACATTTAGAAACAAACAAAATTTCTTATCCCTCCATTAAGGTATTTTAACTAATATTTAGTTTTGAGATATGCTAATTTTCATGAACAGAGAGACATCATTATGAGTATACAACATGATGACACAGTAGACAGAATCCTGAGCTTTCTGCTGCAAAAAGAGAGAATGAATGTTCTATCTGTTATGGTTGTCATTTCAGATCATATACACAGGATTTTGCAAACAACGAACTTCTGCAGCCATTAATACCAGTGTACTTACAGCAAAACACAGCAGAAGCTCACAATGTGTGTGTGCACAGCACATAAGGACTTTCACCAGAGATCCTGTAGTATAAGTAGAGTGCTAGTATGTGTAGCATGCTACAGTAGTGGCATACCATAAAACTTCAAATAATAGCCCAGGCCATTAATTGCTTGATTCACTGAACTCAACAGGCATATGTTTAGGACAGGCTTTTAATTCCTTTCATACAAAACTGTTGCTCAGCAAAGATGAGGAAATATGACCAAATTATTTATTTGAAGCAGAATGAATATTACTTGTGTAAAAAAATAGTTTTCAAATGACATATAAATTCTGAATCATTTATTTGATCTAGCTCCAACAGACAGTGCATCAGACAAAGAAAGCTTTACGACACTTGTTTAATGGCATCTAAGGATCAAGGCACCTGGCATATTGACACTGTCACCCCTTTTCTGTGTAGTCAGGAAAAAAAAGAATCTAAATCTGGATCAATTTGGTCTTTCAGAAACACAAACTGCCTAAGTCTACACAACACAGGGCTCAAATAACTAGGGTTCGTAAGGAGATTGGCAATGGTAACTCTGCTTAGAGTGAAAAGAAACCTCCAACCACAAAAAGAGACTGACCATTACTTTAGTAGAAAGGTAGAACGTGTATTGTCAAGATTTTAACCATTCTCACTAAAAGACTTGACCCCAAAAGAAACAGTTTCACAACTTGAACATGAACAGAAACAAATAGAACAAGAGAATAAGAAGTCAGTTCAATCAGTTGAATGACCTCTGTTACCCGTCAGTTATCAGTTCCAATACTGTTCATTTAGGTTGTTCCTTTTTTTGTGCAGTTCTTCACACTGTCCATTTCAGTTTGTTGCACTCAGTTCTTCTCGTTAGGATTTAAATTGTCCAATTGCTTAGTGTTTTTTCTGATGCATCAGTTTTTTTTGTGTGTGTGTCAGGCCTGACTCAAATAAAAAATATTAAAAAAAAGGTCTGAGATCTCAGATGAAATGAAAACACAAATCTTCCAAAGGAAATGGGAAATCCGTTTTTTGGTCCTACCACCCTCCTGGAAAACAGGTGGCCATCACATCCAGAATGTCCTTCCCAGACTCTTCAGGTGGAATCCAGTCCATGGATAGCACTGCTCATTCTTTAAAATGATTCTATCAACAGAAAACCAGCCTGCACAAAACATGCAGAGCAATTACTCAACGTGCAAAATAAAATGTATAATCCACCTAAAATGAATTACCTGCATTTGGATTTCAAAACAATAAAGAATATCTTTAAGTCAGAAATGCTGTCTTGCTTCAAATTGTCATAATTACTGGCCAATAACAACACATTTTTTATCCAAATACAAAATGATGACACAATAAATGACCAGTGGAACAAATAAAAGTGCATATTAAACTTATACCGGGTTCACAACATCACTCCACACACCGCGTGTTCGCTCATGTGCAGTGCACCTGCTAAAAAACACGTGTAGGGGTGCTAGCTTAGTTTTTCACTGCTAACACAGCTAACTACTCATTTGCAGCTTAAAATAATCACTTCCCCACAAAAAATAGCATATCCTGACTGGTTTTATAGTTTGAAGTGTACACTGATTCACACTATTTGTTCATACATTTGAGAAACAGGCTGCTAAATGCATACATTTAACACTCACCAGGATATTCTTCAATAATATACCACTCTCCTCGGCTTAAACCATCACAGGACTCGACCATATCACTTTACAGCTTACAAAAAGGACATTTCCAGTGGTAGAACTGTGTTCTTTTCCAAGTCGTTTCCTCATCCGACTCTCAAAGAAGGTGAAAGAAAGTTTTTTTTTTCTCTCTGACCAGAGCTGCCGAGTGCAGTGCTGCGGTGCATTCATAGTAAAATTGGGAAAAACAATACTTAGCGGAAACCTGCCATTTTCGGCACTGTGCTGCATTCATTGTACATAGCAAAAAACAATATTTGGCAGAAAGACTCACATTAACTGGAAAATGAAAGTAAAACAAAAGTTTTAACAATAAAATAACACCGGGTTACAGCACAACAGCACTTTATCCTGTTAATACAATACTCACAACTTGGATTAATTTTATAAAAAATGCTTTTGATAAATCATACATATATCAGGATGCTGTTTGTTGACTTCAGCTCGGCATTTAACTCCATCAGCCCCAGCAGACTCATCAACAAACAACAAACAGCATCCAACAAACTGCAGACACTACAACTTGGAACCTCCCTCTGTCTGTGGATCAAGGACTTCCTGACTAACAGACCCCAGCATGTCAGAATGGGCACCTCGACATCCTCCACCATCGTCCTCAATACTGGTGTTCCTCAGGGCTGTGTGCTGAGTCCAGTCTTGTACACACTGTACACTTATGACTGTGTCGCTACTCATGGCTCCAACACCCTCATCAAATTTGCGGATGATACAACCATTGTGGGGCTCATCAACAACGGTTATGAGACACCATACAGGGAGGAGGTCCAAGCACTGTTGAGGTGGTGCAGTGACAACCACCTCAACCTCAACACCAAGAAGACAAAAGAAGTCATTATTGACTTTTGGAAGTCGAGGACCACACTGCACTCAGGCCTGAGCATCAATGGGGAGGAAGTGGAACGGGTCACCAGCTTTAAGTTTCTTGGCCTGCACATCTCAGAGGACCTGGGCTGGACTGTGAACACCACCCACATCATCAAAAAGGCCCAGCAGCATCTCTTCTTTCTGAGAACACTGAGGAGGAACAAACTCCCTCCACCTCTGCTGAAAAACTTCTACCACGGTACGGTGTGGTGCGCCAGCTGCACTGCATCTGAAAAGAAACAACTGCAGCGGGTCATCAAGACGGCTGAGTGGATCATCGGCTCCCCACTTCCACGCCTAGAGGAGATCTATTCCAGACGGGCCACAAAGATTCGGGATGACCCCTCCCCCACCCAGGACACTCTCTATTCACCAGCCTCTCCTTCCCTCTGGCAGACTCAGAGTCATGAGAGCCCGCACCAACAGACTGAAACACAGCTTCTTCCCCATGGCTGTGAAGAGACTGCTGCAAGAACCATGACCCCCCCCCCCCCCCCCCCCAAGTATATTTTATGACAAGGACAATGTAGCTGAGAGCGCGGGACGAAATTTCACTGTATTTATTGCAGTGACAATAAAGCTTCTTCAGTAAAGCTTCTTCTTTGATTCTTTTGATGAAATATGAAGGGATATGAATACCGTCCTGGGTAATGGAGGAATGGACACATATTCTGACTATATGACCACTTCAGAGGTAATGTAGGGAGTCACCACTTTTTTTTCATCTCTCTTGTTTACCAGGCTGGTAAATCTCAATAAATTACTGTCTTCTTTGGTGCTCAGACTGAAGTTTCAGTAAAATGAACAACTGAATTGAATTGTGGAAAATCTAACCAAGCTAACAATGTGTAAGATCTCCACATCGACAACCGTTTAAACATTTTTATTTGTATGTGCAATCGAAGCAGCTAAGGTTAGCTCAAGTGGGTAGCCAATAACCTGTTTTAGACATCCAAAGAACTTCTATAAATATTAAGTGGTTTGCAACCAGACCAGGTGTCTAATTGAGACAGGTGTTTATCAAAATATGTAGCAGAAATCTGATATATGGCCAGGTATGTACATATATGTGACATATTTGCCAAAATATTTTATTATATATATACATATACGCAATTGCAATATTTGCTTTAAATTTATATTCTGAAATACACGTGTAAACATGTAAAACAGATATTTGCATTTGAAATATATTTCAAAATATATGGTTAAGTAAGTGGTCTAGATATATGTATTTGACATATATTCCAAAATAAATGTTGGAATATATAGTTTAGATATTTGTTCTTTACATGTATGTCAGAATAAATGTGCAAATATGTAGTCTAGATATTTGTTTAGAACATATATTTCAGAATAAATGGTCAAACATTTAGTCTAGATATTTGTTTATGACAAACATTCAAAAATACATGTTGAAATATGGAGTCTACATATTTGTTCTTTACACGTCAGAATAATTCTACAAACATGTAGTCTACATATTTTAATGACATACATTACAGTATAAATGTGCAAACATGTATGTAGCCCATGGATTTTTGTGATACATTCCAAAGTAAATGTTCAAACATATAGACCATAAGTGTTTAAGAGAAAGTATCCCCTATACTTAAGTAAGGTGTATAAAATAATGCAATTTCATTTACTTATCAATTTTTATTTTATTTTAAATCATGAAACAGCATGTGGTCTCTCATCTATTACAATACATGTACAAAAACATAGTCCATGTACAATACAAAATATAAAACAAAGAGCACAAGTAAAATAAGTAACTAACAGATAAATACAAAGTTGGGAGGGCTTGCTTACAGCCTTTGACAACTACACTGTCAAATGTGTTTCAGGTTTCATATCTATTCAAGAATGTAAAAACATAGGCTAGTTCACCCTTAGCTTTGGCGTATCCATAAATAGGCACTTCATACGAATAGACGAGGCGGGTACAGCTGTAAGGTGCCCAAGAACTTTTCCGACTGGTATGAAATGGTGTGGGTTCGGCATGGATGCAAAAAAAACTGTGGCGTTTTTCCTCAAAATACTGACCAATGGCATAGCATGATTCTCCTTTTCCTAGATCAGCTATGACAAATGTTTCAACCATGAAAGGACTGTTATCTGTAAGTGTGACGACATGAGAGTTCCTCTTCCTTTCTCTTGATTTTCTACAGGAATGAATGACTTCACCCCTTAGAACCACTCTATCACAATAAGTGACCTGTTGATCTTTCTTTACATAGTCTACCACATTGTGAAGGGCTAGGTAGTCCTCTAGATTGGGTTCCACTTTCTTAGTCCCCCCTAGTGAAGTGACCTCCTCACATCTAACAGCATGCTGTAACCGCCTTTGCTGTACCAAATCCTCAAAGGTTTCAATAATTTCAGAAGAGATTTCAGAGATTCGATTTCGCCCCCTGAAATCGAATCAATAAGCGATGAGGTTACTCCGTTATGCCTCTGGGCAGGTTGAGCGGTCTTCCATTTGACCGCGAGTGCAACGCGATAGGCTACCTTGCCCGTTATGCTGCGTTCGATTGCACTCGGAACTCGGAATGATCCGGGTCGGAAATTCCGACTTCCGAGGTAAATGCATTTCATTGCGCTACCAGATGGCCGGCCACAGTAAGTTGATGTTTGTTTGGATGTCTTTCGAGCATTTAAAAATACTTATGGGGAAGTACATCGGCTACTTAAGGGAGAGAGAGAGAAACATCATATGCATTCGGAGGTCGGATCTTTCCGAGTTTCGACTGCAATCGAACGCATCATTACTCCGTTAAAGGCTAACGTTAGCTTTTTACTTCTGGCGATCGCATTTAAGCTTCAAATATGGTATAAAAGGTGTTCATGTGTGAAGATTATCTCGCTGAAAAAAACGTGTAAGTATCATAAACTTGTGTTAGCCACAGAGCTTATTTTCTGACATAATCCAAAACGCAATGCAAAAATCCCATTCACTTACTCCTCCGGGAACCAGCGCGATGTTAAACTTCCGGGTTTTGACGTCAGCCCTGGCACACTCCATTGCCATGCGCGAGGGCGGGGACCCTGCCCTCGCGCATGGCAATCAGCTACAATTTCAAACTTAAACGGTTTATCGTCTTGAACGTGAGATTTGCGCTTATAGCTGCATCGAGTAAAGCTCATTTTACCTCTCTAACTCTTTTGACATTTTTGTCATTTTTACCGGTAGCTATGTATGCCCTGGTTCAGTGGTGTGGCGGTGGGGATAAATGGCAAACTAAGTGTTGTTAACACAAAGAAGATTCGTCATTTTGATGAAAAAAAAAATTCCTAGACGGAGAAATCAGCCGCTGGGATGAGTTCGCTGTGGAATGGGGCGCGGGAAGGGCACCAAAAGGCGGCTTTCCCATTTACATGGCGAAAATACTAAAAATTGCAGGTGGGTAACATTAATGTTAGCTAGAATATAACGTAGCTAATGTCACTTAACGCTAGCTAGTACTTTCGGTCGTGTCCCCAGTTCACAACGAAAAATACATGTGTAACATAAGACCATTTTTCGGACAGCTAACGCAGCTAGCTAACTTACATCAAACTGGACTAAATGCCTAATGTTAGCTAGCTAGCTAGCCAAAATTAATGTACCTACTTTCGCTAGGATAATGTTGCTCCATTGGTCACGATTAACTTAATTTTGTTTTAAACTGCAGACAGGGAATCAACGCTGAACGCGTATAATCCGTCCGTTTCGGAAGACTCTGATGAATTCATCAGTGAGGAGGGCAACGAGGAAGACGATCGTCCTTCAAAACGCCAGAGCATCCCCAAGAAGTTTTTTGATGAACCTCCAACCAAGGATGCACCAACCAAGGCTGCACCGGTTAACCGCAACAACAAGGTGAGCTAAAATGAAACAAATTTAAGGCTAATATTGATTTATTTTTTTCAACCTGGACCTTATTTTCCTGTTTGCGTAGCATCTATATCTCCTGTGCCATATTGGATCAAGTGCAGTGTTTCCCACAGACTGTCAGTGTGACTGTGGTGCTGGAGGGGGGGGGGGGGTAGTGAGTGTTTTTTGAGCGGACGGTTATTCAGCAGTCTCTGTTGCGGTTATAAACAAGACAGGACAGAGGAAAATTTCCAGGGAAAACAAAATTAAACTTTAAACTTGTGAAATAATTTCTGTGACCTCATGGATGTATAGAACACAGAGCAGTAATTGACAGTAGATCCTGACTGATCCTGTCAGCGTGTCTGGTAATTTAAATCTTTAATAAAGTCACACCGCTGTGTAGGGCTGGGCGATTTTGGCTTCCCACAATTATGACAACAGGATAACCGAAATTAAACGATTATTGTGCTGCATGCCGTGGTGGCGTGTTGCGCTTTGTCTTGTGTTGTAAAAGCAGTGTATCATTCCTTCCTTGGCAGCTGTGTGTCTAAACAGTTTCTGTTTCAGCTCGTGTTGGGAGGGAATAGGGAGTCGCGCGGCACATTTCTCCAGTGTTTTGAATTTGAAACTACTTGAAGAAGATGACTGAGAAATAAGGTAAAACTAAGGCGACATGGCGGGATGCTGTTAAGTAACATGTTCGCTGCTGTTTGTGTTAAATTGCGAACTTATTCCACAAATTTGTCATCGGTTTTGAGCTGGGAGAGCTTTTTACAGCGGTGACACAGAGCTGCATGCACAAAGCAGACATGCACACACACAGGCAGGAGGAGTAAAATCATCCCACAGATCATCGCACGAGTCGATCTTTTTAACTTATGTGTAGCAGAAGAAGCAACAGCCCATTTAACCAGGAACACATAAAAAGCTTTGTGCTATAAATCCATGAGGTTATCGATTCTGTGTGTGATTATAAACAAGCAGATCACCTGGTCACAGGTGTGCTGTTGTGTTGTGTCACGCCACTTTTAATTCTGCAATGCCAGCACGCGGTGTATAAGGACAAACTGGGGCGGCTTTGATCAGTGAATAATCGTGTTTAATAATCGTGATTTCGATGCCAGTCAAAATAATCATGATTATTATTTTTGCAATAATCGCCCAGCCATACCGCTGTGCCGTGTGTAATTACGCACGGACCGGTGTCTCACCATGAGATGCACTAATGGTTTCTGCTGCTGGTGGATCTCTGCAAGTATTTAAGCTTAAAATATGTTCGAATTTACCTCTTTCACAGCCAGCCATTTTCACACCAGCTACCTCCAGCTTGCCAGGCATTTTCCAGCTTTCTGACTGATCTTTTTAGACCCACCATATATTATGTATTATTATTATATACACATTCAACCCATCAAATGAAAGAAGAGAGTCTCTACTTTCCAGCAAAAAAACAGTGTGTTTCTAACTTGTTCCAGTCGTGAGTAATTGGCTGTTGTATATAGGTTAGTTTAGCCCAAACAGCCATTTTGGCACCAAAATCTTGAGAAAAAGAGGTTTTTGTGTTGGCCGTCATTTTCAGGTGTTTTCAGTACAATTGGCTCCATTATAATTTTGTTTAGTGACACCTCAACATCTGTACAGTTGTTCTCTTGTAAACAACAACAAAATCAACACTGACAAATGACTTTTGATGACAAAAGATGACATGACACACATGACTCCAGCCTTTTTTTTTTATGTTAGTTACAACTTTTTTTTACTGTGTGTGTGTGTGTGTCCGTGCCCCCTAATCTTTTGTGTAGTCTTTTTTTTGTGTGAAAGAGGAGGAAGCGTTTCCCATGATGCAGGGGGATTTGGCATGCAGGCAGGCATGTCCCTCACTCCGTACTGTAGCAAATTCAAATATTGAAAATCCCACCTCATTTAGATGAAAGTAGATGAAGAAAATTGGATTCAGGTTGAAAAACAGAATATCCCTTTAACTAGCTTAATTGTGTTATTTGTAGCATTGTTAGAAGTCAAGTTTCTGTTTGCTTGAAATCACTTGCTAACGCTTTGATTGTCTTTCATCATACATCATTAGGATAAAGCTGCGGCAAAACAACTCCAACACCAGCAGATTGCGGCCTCCCTATCCCAGCGCCAGAGGTCAGAGAAAGATAAGGCCACAAAAGAGATACAGCTTCTTCGGCACGAGCTGCAGGAGCTCAAGAATTTTGTTTTCAGTGGTATGATCATAACAATTCATGCTTTGCAGCTGGCAATGTAGTCATACACTTGCCATGTTGGGTAGCAACACAGGTGTGAATCAAACAGATTTAAACACCTGTGTTGGTGGTACCCAACATAGCAGGTCTAGGACTACATTTGAAACCCGTGACTATAAGGTCAATATGATGAAATTTGATCAGACAAAATTTTCTTTCCCCATCTTACCTTTTTGTTTGTTTCCCCCTTGATTCAGAGCTTCCAAAGATAAGCCAGCAGGTCCAAGAGATGACTGCAAGACCAGCACCGGCACCAGCCAGTCCGACCCCGCTATCACCTCAATACGTGAGTTTCTGTTTTGCTTGAAATCACCAATGCAGCTCCAAAGCTTGTTTCAGTGTAATCAAATGTAATTGTAATTGTAATACATTGAAACAATTTTGGAGCTGCAGTCCCTCACTTCGTACAGAGGCAATTGCAAATATTGAAAATCCCAACACTCATTTAGATAAAAGTAGATGGGAAAATATGGTCCAGGATGGAAAAAACCAAAGTATTCCTGTAAGTCTTGAGACTTGCATGTCCTAAACTGTTGTGCTTTGAAATCTGTTTTTTATCTGATCCTTTGCAGGTGGAAATTTATCCGGGGTCTGGGGTTATGGCCCCAAAAAATGTCTGCCGCTCGGCCATGCAGGCAAACACAGGTACAGCGATGGCCAGGATTCTCCTGCTTGGAGTGTTCGACATAGAAATACTCGCCACAAGCAATTTAAGAGGTTAGTAAGAGTTACAGGATATATCTGGCATCAGATTCAACACACAACGTTGGAATGGTTGTGTCGGGTTAAGTAATATGACTTGCCTGCAGCAGGTCACTTAAGCAATATTACACGAGAGGGTGTGCTTTAACATGATTTGAGCACGACAGTGATGTGGTCCGTGGCCAAATCACGTTAAAGTACACCCTCTCATGTAATATTGTGATTATTCAACAGATTACCAACAAATAAAAGATCTAATCACAATATATCCATATTGTGAGGAAAGCAATCAGCTGCGCCATTAGAACTCCTGTGTAATGAAACCTGGTTCCTCGATGGAGGAAGTAAAGAACACGTGGTTTTATTCAGTGATCTGCTGCAAGTGAGTGATCATATTACTCCCGTCGTGAGGTGGAGTGGGTCTACTTGCAATGTAAACATGATTCTTTCTTTTTTTTGGCGGTAATGGATGTGGAATAGAAGACTGCTAGCCTCTCCTTTCACAACTCTCCTTACATTCCCTCAGGTGGCGAAGCCAAGGTCGGCGGGAAAGGAGAGGCACACCAGGCCTTAGATGAAGTCAAAATGAAGGCAATCTTTGGTGAGCATGGCTATTGTTTGCGCATACAGCACAGTCCTATTTCTAAAGTCTTTCGCACACTTCCCATGCAGAAAGGCGATCTTAGGTGCAAGCAGTGCCATCTAGTGGTCATTGTCAGTAGGAGGCAATATCTTGAATAAAAATGTCCCTAGCCTGAGTGACTGAAGCTTAAAGTTCTCAGCCACAGTGCCTGAATTCAGGCGCGTGAATATTCTGGGACAGGATATTCAGTTCCAGCCATATAGTCTTAGACTGGAAAGTGCATCCCACTGTCCCCCATACCCATCGTCAGCCTCTAAAAGGTTTCAGGCACAGGAATTTTCCGACTTTAAGCCCTGGTTTGTGTTCTTTGTGGTGAAGCTTTAAACTTAACCCTGTTTAGTGTATGACATAATTCCTCTGCATTTCATCAGATGCAGTGATGGACCGGCATCCAGCAACCACTCGGGGAGCCATCGGAACAGCAGTGAATTGTAAATTGGCTGAGATAAGGGCACATTTGGCCAAGAGGAGGAGGAACGAGGAGAGCGAGTCTTCTGACGCTTAAAACATTTTGATAAGTTTGAAATTTCATTTCAAGTTCAAATCAAGCTCAGTGTTCTTTCAATGTTCGCTCATTCAAATATTTGATACTTCAAGATTCAATCATTGCTGCACTCAGAGGTGTGATGTTGTGTTGTAACATTTAAAAAAAAAAATTAAAAGTTTTAAGAAAGCTATGCATTTCTATAGTGTATTTTTATGGTTTTAAATATGTAACTGTCAACATGTAATCATTTTTGTCAAATTTAAAGGGATTCTTTGTTGTTGTACCTAGACCCTATTTTTCCATCTACTTTTTTATATTTGCAATATTTGCAACTGATGAGCAATTGCAAATATTGCAAATCCCACCACTCATTTAGATAAAAGTAGATGGAATAATAGGGTCTAGGTTGACAAAAAAACAAAGAATCCCTTTAAACTGACATGTGTAATAACTGGTCCTATTTTGAGAGTAATATCTAATTTGATGTCACTTTCATATATGCCCAGATATCTCGGAGAAATGTATGGGTCATACTTGAATATATCATATACGACAGTAGCCATCTTTGCAATATTAAGATATGACATATTTTACTTATGTATGGAAATGGCTTATTTTGACATAGAAGTCAAATACATATAAGGAATATATTGCTATTTCATATACCAATATTGATGCTATACTAATATATGTGTCATCTATGTTTGACAAATATATGTGCTGAATATGCCATACATATATGTGCCACATATATGTTCCATATATAAAAGGGGCCATTTTTGTAATATTTTAAAATATATGTTCCAAATATGTAGAAATATAAGTAGAGATGGTGAAAGACATATATGGACACCGATATTATATATGTTATTTACATATATGGTCATATATCAGATTTCTGTATGGGGCTTACCCGGCTAGTAAAAGAAACTGGGCATTTAATTAGGACCAGGCTTTTAATTGAAGTTTTACATTATGTCATGTGACGTTACATGACATTATTAAAAACTGTATTTATTATAAGCCAAGCTTTAATGTTTTTTTTTTTTTCAAAACCCAACCAGGGAGTTTTGTTGCTTAAACTTAAGGAAATGAACCTAAAAATTAGGTGTTTTACCAATGTTGTATGTTTATTTTGAAATAAAATAAAAGGCTGTATGCATGTAATAAGCACAAACTTAACACACAATGCACGTAAACAAGCGTGACTTGACACACTATCCCAGTTCTTCTCATTAAGGAGGTTACCTAGTGTGTCATATTTTGACATAAATGACAGAGCAGTGGCATTTGACGACGTAGGATGAGAATGCGTTGTATGTAAACTAGATGAAAACTATGTCAATATGAGAGTAAAGATAAACTTAAGTTTCTCATTGCACAGTTAATGTTACTAAGCATTGGATGTGCACAGACCAATACCGCTAAAGTTAACATTTTGAGTCTCAAAACAACTGTTTCAATGGGTTACGTATCTGTATGTGTAAGATGATTCATTGTTCTTCAAATAGGCTGGTTGTGATTTTCCCTAAAAAGACAAACATACAGCAAAATGTAACAGAGACTCTGGCTAATTTAACTTCTGATGTGTGTCTTGATGGTGATTTTAAGAATCAATCAAGGATTTTTGGGCGCCAGCAACTGATAAAAATTCCAGTGAAAAACTCGAATCCAGGCTGTACCCTCTGAAACCTATGGCTGAGCATGGCGACATCTATAAAAACAAAACTTTACAGTTGCTGATAGGTGTTTTTATAAGCCAGGCTAGTGCCATGGCTATAGGTACGGCAGTTTCTGACTGTCAGTCCAGACAGGATGCTTTTCATCATACTAACTTATGCTTCTTTGTGTCCTCTCTACTCCCACAACCTGGAAATTGTTTCCCCTCTACTACCATGAAGGATCTTCCAATCCCTTGAATGCATCTTGAGGAAAGAGGACTATTCTTGAGTAGCTTAAAGCAAGGAATCACAGGTGTGTCCTTTGCTTCTCTTCCTCACATCTCTCTCTCACATCCTCATTGGGAGGAGTCAAGATGCAAGGAAGTGACACCAGTGAGAAAAGCAAGGAGACACACTGGCATAACGAAAAGCTCCTGCTTCTGATCTTTACGCTAAGGTAGACTACCCACACTCTGGCTTCGGCTTTAAACTGAGCACAGACATGAGATTAATGTCCATCTTCTCATCTCACTGTTGGAAAGAGAGCAAATAAGCATAATTCCCCGTGTGGAGCTATGACTTTAAACAGCCACAGTTGCCTGGCACTGTATTTTTATGTTAGACGTACTTTCCTTGTAAAAGTAGATTCTATAAAGTATATCTAAAAATGTTGCAAAGGTAAGTCCACTAAATTCTCTTATGTTCACAAGAAAGAAAAGACAAGAAAAGCTGTGGACAGTTTTGAATTTGGGGCTTCTTTGAGAGCAGCTCCACAAACAGGATTTTATGGAGTCAGTAAAAGTGATAGTGGGCTCTTATTTGGAACACAGTAATAAAACTTAATAATGAGTTGAATTCAAAGACACGCTTTTCATTGTGCCACTCTCCCGAATGCAACGGCACCATAACTGCAGCCAATCAGGCGAACAAACAAACAAGCCCCTCACGTAGACCAATAACAAGTCATCTATCTTCAATTTTCACTGTCCCTCTTTCATGAGAATGCCTCTTTTCTCCTCTTTTCTATTTCTCTGGGCAATCTTCCATTCCTCATATACATCTGTACAAATTGATTTCCTCTTTACAAGGGAAGATAATGACTGTGGCAACAGAAATACCTGTAAGTGAGGGATAATTACACTGCGAGACACCACCCGCTGAGTCCCTTTCTCCAAGCCCCCCAACAACATGAATTTTAAGCTTCAATAGCACTCAACACCGTCACACCAATGAGGCCCAGATTTGATTAAAATTATAGTTCTTTTTGCTCCTACTTCATCTATTAAGATAAGCATCTTGTTCAGGACATTTTTATATACATATAAAGAGGGGCCGCCACAATTTAACATTTCTACCCTGCTGTTAGACATGAAAGGGAACGCGGTGGGGTCCACTCGTCTGTTAGCTACCTGTACAAAGCTGCTGCTGACAATTGTGGGTAACTCAGTTCTCCCTCTCTCTCTCTCTCTCTCTCTCTTTATCTTTCTTCCTCACACTCTCCTCCAGCTTCCCTCTCTCTCCAACAAAGGGAAAAGAATCAGGTGTCGCCCCACTGATCAGATGGGAAAACATTATTTACTCCCAATTGTCTTGCACGTGGAAAACATCAAGCTCATCAAACTGAAGTAAAGAAATGTTAATGCATGGATGCAGCTCCTGTTTGCGCTGGATGCGAAAACACTGCAGACATGTTCAAAATTGGGTCGTAACATTTCTCTGTATGTTATGTTGTAATCTTTGGAGATCAAGTAGATCAATATTCCAGCACTGTACACTGCACTGTATGAATGCTCTGTGACAAATTGCATCCAGCACTGAATAATAAAAGAAGTATTCAGCTGGTGGAAATGTGTCCTGATGAACAGAAAATAATTATCACCACTGATGATAATCACTTTAGAAGAGCATTGTCCGCTCATTTTGGTTGTTGTTACTGAATCCACGCTTCCTTTGAAAGATTCTGACTGTCTCTTTATTGTTCTTATTATTGCGTCTGATCACTGATTATCACTGTCACTTATTAAGTTCAATTTGTTATTGTACAAATGATGAAATGAATTTGTTCAAACAACTGAATCGGTGACAAAAGCCTCAACTCTTACAATGATTATCTCCTCTCATTAGTAACCATTTCTCAAATCCAAATCAAAGGCACTCTCTCGCTTGCACTTTTTTTTCCCTGAAAGTCATCAAATGAGCACTGAGAACGAACCCCGAACTTCCAAAGCGAGCCTCTTCAGGCAGGCGGGAGGAAGGGGAAAATAAAAAAAAAAACCAAAAGGGAAAAACACAATTGTAAGAAACAAATGAGAAAGGACAAGTTTCTATATTCTGAAGTAAGAACTAAAAGGTATGCAGATGTCTTCTCATCCCTCTCCTTCCCAGGTGACAGGTATGTCAGGGCCCTGAAAGCCCTCGCAGTATAATTACACGCCGTCCTATCTCCCCCCAGCAAAGGAGGTGTTGCTC
Organism: Cephalopholis sonnerati; assembly: GCA_019142605.1. Taxonomy (NCBI): domain Eukaryota; kingdom Metazoa; phylum Chordata; class Actinopteri; order Perciformes; family Serranidae; genus Cephalopholis; species Cephalopholis sonnerati. Next base: position 3,597,333 of record JAGQAX010000015.1, on the reverse strand, counting down.
GAGCAGGTGCGTTGCGCTATCAGATCCCTGCAACTCAAGGAGGGGAACCCAGGGGAATCGCATCTTTAACAAAGCCCATCTCTTTCGCCTTTAAATATCTCTAAGTGCAACCCCACCCCCACCCCCACCCCACCACCTCCGCCTCTGCTTCCCCCATCCCCACCCATCCCTCCGAGCTTTTCTCCCTTCTTCCCTTCTCTGTTTCTCCACCCAAAGATTTCTGAAGTTGTCTTGTTTTTTTTATTTTTTGATTCAGTGAGGCGATGGTTTGGAGTCGGGTGAATGGCACCAAAGCCTAATGATGAACATCCTGAGTGTCCCCCGAGTCCCACTTTCCGTTTCTGAGTGACTGGTCTGATGTCTGCGAGGCCTCTTTAATGGGACATCAAACCTGGCGACGGTAGAGGGAGGAACATCACACACACACACACATACACACACACACGCACACAGGAAGAGCGCGACTGGTCCTCAAGAAGACACTAGATTGATCAGACGCCTCAGCCCTTCATAGCCTTCCTGCACTATGGCACAACCAGAGAAATGTCTTATCATAAATGTAGTAATGAAGCTCGGCAGGAAGAACACACAACCATCACAGAGTTTAGCATCAGCACAAAACTCAACTTGATCTGTTTCACCTTAAACATTTAGCACAGGGAGAGAATGAGGCAGTCTTTCACCATTTCTACATACAAATATATATATATATATATATATATAATATATATATATATATATATATGTATATAAATATATATATGTATATAGGTGAACACCTTTGAACAGGACCAGGTTAACCAATTAGGGGACCCCGAGGCACAATTGTGCTGTGGGCTCCAGCACTCTCTTTACACTGTGTGTGTGTGTGTGTGTGTGTGTGTGTGTGTGTGTGTGTGTGTGTGTGTGTTTGTGTGTGTGTGTGTGTGTGTACTTTTTCCTTCATAGACTACACATGACAGCTTCATTTTAGTTTACCCACAGCTCCAGAAACCAAGCTGTTCTCTTATTTTGTAGTTCTGCCCCACCCCAGGTTTGCAGTGCATCAGTTAGCATGTGATAATTTGATTATACTCAATTTATTAAGGAATACGAATCACATAAGCATAAAATAAACTGAAATAAACTTATTAAAGGTAGATTTTTACACAAGATCCCTCTATAAGACAGGACCTCAAGTAAAAACAAAGAGGGCACCTCATGGTCCTCATCATTTTAGTTTTCGTGCTGTGCTTTTACTGATGTGTATTCCCAAATACATTTCCAATTCATTAAATGACTAGTGACTAAATGCCGCAAAGTGAACCTGGGGCCTTGTGGGCCCTTATGGGTCTTGGGTCCCAGGGTAGTTGCCCACCCTCTCTGCTGAGCAAGTACTCATGTTGTTGTAAATGTAGGCAAGCATGTCTTTAGAGGGAACCACCAGAGCTGTTAGACTGGCTAATAACAACATATGCCCATGGGTTCAACCTAAAGCAACAATGAATAACTTATTGTGAGAGATCATAATATTATGTCAGAGGTAAAAATATGTCTAAAGAGCAAACTTAGAGGTGCAACAAAGTCTTCCCTGAAAATTAAGAAAAAGACTTCTATTAAGTGACTTAATTGTATTCATAGGAAGTGTAAGAATAACCTCTAAGTCATCATTTTATATTTTCTTTCTATGTATTTTTCCATGTATTTTACTCTGGAAATATACAATTATTTCCAATAACAATGCATATGTATATTTAACATAAATCCAATCAAGTACATTAACTATTTATAAATACATAGAGCTGAATAATAAGAACCTGAATGAAATATGGAAAAACAAGTTGTAGCAGGAGGGAAATTGTGCTGCTGGTAGATAGGTAGGAGAAAGGGTGAATGTTAATATCAATTACAGACATTGAGGATGCAAGGTGCGAGCTCCAGTCTTGTTTGCACTACTGAAAAGAAAAGAAAGTTGCCTATTAAAACTACCCTTTCCTGAATTGTACATGTCATCCATCATGACCATTTTGTTGTTGTTTTTGCCATTCCATAACATTTGATGAGGGTGAGTGGTCACCTCTGTTTTGTACTGCAGCAATGTTACAAAGCTACTTTTAATAAGAGGCCGCCAAAGCCTTACATTTCATTAATTAAATTTAGGATCCAAAGTAAAGGACCTTAAATTTTAATATTCACATGAGCTCCATGAGGAAAGATAGGGACCATGTCATGATTTTGACCCTTTCAGCTACCCAAAATACATTTAAATTAAAAACCAAACACCCTGTATTTACTGATGTAATATGCCATTAAACTCAATTTCAAGTGTTTGTCCTTTTCTATTACAGCATGCATTTATTGTATGTCAACCTGACACTTTACCTGCATGACAGACAGCAGAGAATGATAAGCTGTGGTATATTTGGGTCAAAATAGCCTAGGTCAGGCAAATACTGAAACTAAAATGACTTCAAATCATTTAAAATTCATTTGACTTTTATCCATGATGACATTACATGGGCACATTTTGAAATGTAAATGGAACTTGTACTGTATATAGTTGCTTTGTCAAATTAAATACAGTAGGACCAAAGCTTTAGCCATGTAGTTAACATTGGAGAGGAACCTAATCTGCCAGTGGATCTAGGGTTGATAGTTTCCAACTTACTATCAGCCTACAGATCAAAGCTGTAGCTGTAGGTTGGTAATTTACAGAGAATACTTAGCCTAATGATACCCAGTGATTCAGTCAATTATACACATTTGATTGAATCACTAGGTATCATGATTTGGACATCTGCACACGACATATGCACCCACTGTGTCAGGTTGCATACATACCTGTCAAAATTATAATTAACACACACATCAAAATGCATTGGCATCCCCTATGTTCTTTGGTTTTCTATCCCCCAAGAAGGCCATTATCTTGACAAGACGAAGTGACCGTATGTGTTGGTCTGGTCTAGCAATGCACATATATGTAGCTAGTTGTTGGCAGGAAAGTATATGGAGTGAGAAATGTCAGCAAGCACTAATACTGTGCTTATCTGCAAATGGGAACCCTGTCCAGGTGAACTCATGAAAGCTGTTGCTGACTGCTATGGTAATGCCAGAGGCTTAATACTGTCAGTTTGGATTGCGATTCACGCCTATTCGTGAAGTTACGGTACCAGTGCCTGGAGCGTCTAAAAACAACAATCGTTTGCAATCGTTTCTCACATTTTATATACCAAATAAAAACAACATTATATAACATGTTATTTAAATATATCTTGTTAAATATGTGACATCATCAAAGTAGTCATGATAAAACTTTTTTTATGATAGGTTTGCTGAGAAGCGCTATGGATTTCTGTTCCTATGAGCATATAAAAAGCATATATAAAATATAGAGTATCCCAGTTTCATTGCACATTACTTTAAGAACATTGTAACACAATGACAATTTCCTCACAATCACCATGAAATGATCTTCAATGGATTATATGTATAATGTCAGGATTCAGGACTTCTGAACACATATCATACTAATTACACTGTAAATTATTGCAAACAGTGAATTATTTTATTTATTTATCTTTATTTATTTTATGTATTCTATTCTCCATTTGCATCCCTCAGCTGTGTTGTCACTGGTGTGGATGTTGCCGTTGTTATTGCTGATGTGATGTTGCTGGACTGTGGATGTTGGCTGTTGTTGTACCATGTCTTTTTGCTATGGACAGGCTGACTGTAGAAATGAATTGCCCTTTGGGACTAATAAAGTACTCTGAATCTGAATCTGAATCTAATTCATAGAGAAAACAGAATGTAATCTGGCACTGTCATTATTCTCTCAGAAATCAACAACAGTTTTTTCAGCAATTTTGAGATGCCATGTGAAAATAAATGAAGTGTAACAGCCAACTCACTAATGCGGCAAACTATAAACAAACACAAAAATGACAAAAGCTAGCATAAACCAGCATGTTCTGAACAGACACACTGAAGACAGTAACAAAAAGGTGACGTTTGCATTATGGAACATAAAACAGCAAACTTAACTACAAAGTACAAACTACTTAGTCCAGCACTGTGCATGATGGCAAATGTGGGCATCGCTATAATATGCAGATCATGCTCTCCTTGCCCTCTCCTCAAACCCTTCCTCTTCACACCAAAACAGTGACAGAAAGTTGAAACTGAAAACCATTGACTTTGAGGGAAAAAAAAAAAACTGACAGTGAAAAAAGTGAGTTGCACGACAAAAAAATCACAAGATTGTCCTAGAAAAACACACCTGAATGCAAAAAATAGAATACATTTAATTCCTGTTATTTTTTTTTTCTGGAACTGTAGTCAGTGCTAACACACCTTTTCCCAAAGTGTTTCAATGCCAGTGTTTGCTTTATCAGTTCAGGTCTTGTTTTTAATGGTACATTTTAATTTCAATGGCAATTTTTGTTACTGTCTAAGCTCCATGGAAATGGTCCTTTACTTTAATACTTAAACTCATAATAAACTGTACATCATCATCATGAGCTTATACACAGGTGATCAGTGTGCATTTAAGCTTGTCATGTATATTATTCACTGCATACTAATATGTATTTCATTATTTCAGTGTAAATTACATACAGCTTTAATTAAGAGCTGGAAGCAGCTAATATGTCATACTGTAAAACTGTGGAATAACATGACATTAACAACCTAAAAGCTATTGAAGTGGAAATCGAACTGGGAAAAATATTTTAAGAGGTAAATGTAAAAAGGCCCTCTGCAGCAAAATATAATATATAGAATTGAATATTAGCTGCTGTGCATTGTTTACCTGTTCTAATGTTTTAGGGATCATCATCAAAAAGGTTGCAGCTCGAGTCTGGTAGGCGCTTTGTAAGGTGTGCGGCGCTAACCTAAGTAGGTCAAACTATCTGCAAAGAACACAACTCCACAAACTTTCCATCGTCAACGCCATCACAGCGAGGGTGAGGAGGGGGTGGGGGGAAGAAAAAACAATTCACTTGTCACAAACTTGACACCTTTCTCCTTTTCCAGAAGAGGAGGAGGAGGTGAGGGAGAAAAGAAAGGAAAAAAAAACTCCAAAGGAGTGTTTCATTGTTCTGAAGTTTCCCTCCCTTTTCGCTTTGCCTATCGTTGCTACTGAAATCAACACTTACCTTGTCAATGACAACCTGGCAAATTGCCAGACATTAAGGGGAAGTGCACAGGACCTGCAGTGTGTATATGGATGTAGGGTTTTTTGTTTCGGTGTGTGTGTGTGTGTGTGTGTGTGTGTGTGTGTGTGTGTGTGTGTGTGTATGATGGGGGGTGACTGTGTAATGCCTGGTCCCAAGGGCAGCAGGCTGGATGCTAAAATAGCTCCTTGCTGGCTCCTGCTCCAGTACAAGATGGGGTTTTTGTTGAAAGGTTCCCGTTTTTTTTTTTTTTTCCCAGCCCTGCAAAAACCTGTGAAAACAGGAGCAGGTTTCGTCTTCAGGGACCCCATTACGAGGCATTGTGAAATTATCCGAGCTTGATTAAACCTGCTGAGCTCTCAGACAAAACGATCCCTATAATCACAGCTGGAGAGACAAAAAGCTAAATCCCGTACGGAATAATAAGAGCGCTCTCCTTGCATTTTTCTTGATTTGAAAAAAAAAGGGATGGTTCATGTCCGTTGTGCAGAATTTGGGAAGAGCTATTCAGCATGTAAAAATGACAAAATAGCCAAAGCCAAGCGCTCCTCTTAAAAATTTCCACACATCTCACAGCATAGCAGTAACAGCAATACAAGAAAAGGAAAATCTCATGCCTGTAACAGAGTGTGAGATTCATATGCAGGCTTTAACCTGAGGACAGTTGTTTTTTTTGTTTTTTTTTTACTGTATTTGGGACTGCTCAGATGCTTTTCCTGCTCCACAGCAGTATGGGAAGCTATCAGATTGCAGGAATAATCACTGCCAGAGCAAATTCATCTGTTTTGTGGTAACGGTAGATTTCAGAGAAGTTGTCCGACACCTCATCTCTGAAATGCTTTCTTGTACACTGATAACTGCAGCACGATGGCTATTTGTCTGTTTGCTCTAAAATGCTCTCCCTATATGTATGGAAATATGAAGAAGGCCCATGTACATCCAGGAATGCTCATACAGAAAGAGGAGAATATCAGAATGGAAAAGGACACTGGACTGCATCAGGTCTGTTGTCCTCTGTCATGTAACTGAACAGAGGCTTGGTGCAGACCAAAATGATTGGATTCCTCTCTGTGCCAGACAGTTTCTGAAACCCAAACAGCTAATCTAGTTAGCATAAGGTTAATCCAGGAATTACCATGCATCAGGATCTACACTGATAAGTGACTGTTTAGCGTATACATGGTATGCATACAGAAAAACAACACAAAATACTCATGTGTTGGGAGCACTTACTCAATATATGCACAAACATAGATGCCAAGATGGAACTGTTGACAGGGCCACCGTTCTCTGCAGTTTCTGCAATAAGGAATTTTCGCACCATCGGAGGACTTCAAGCCTGAAAAATCACACTACTGCTACTAGTGCTAGAAGTCAGCCTTGTCAAGCCACACTCGACCAGGCATTCAGACGCAAACTGAGTAAGTGAACCTATGACCGACTAACCAACTCCCTTGCAAAATGGATTGCAATAGACTGCAGACCAGTTTTGGGGGTAAAGGGCAGGGGAACAATTGTGTCCAAAATCCAGCAGGCTTACTGCGACGCATCTGCCAAAATTCATTTGAACTGAAATTTTTGAAATACTTTCACAGCAAAAACTATATTGATGCAATAAGTTTGGATTAATCAATCAAAGAACATGTAATTAATTATTATTAATGTTTAATGTTTTTATTCACTTGACAGCCATAATTTTAAGCAGTGATTCAACAGACTATGTTTAACCCTGACAATGGATCTCCTGTGGACAGCCACAGTAGGTCATTGTTTACATGATTCTGTTTAAATAGATCTATAATAAGAACCATAATATCTAGAGATGTTCATTCTCTTAGCAACAGAAAGCTAAGGCTCATGTTTTCACTGTCATCAAACGTGGTAAATATAATTAAGCCAGCATTTCCATGTAATGGCATAACAAAACAAGGAGAGTGAAAATTGGACTGGGTCAGGTGGCCAGAAACATGACTTCAAGTATATGCTGATGTTGCTCCATGTGTGCTGGATGTGTACGTAGCCAACAGTTTGCTAACAAATTTTTAAAAGCCATAATCTGTCAAACATGTGTTTGATGTTCATGTCAACTGTGAAGCTAAAAAAAAACCCTCCCTCAAAGAGAGTTATAACAGTTGTTATATATATATATATATATATATATATATATATACATATGGATCTGACAGCAATGTTATACACAACAGATGGTTCTGATGTCCTGGTAGGCAATCATTGTCAACAAACAAGGGGAATAAATTCTCAAAAAAGCTCAGGGCACACTGTTTTGCTAAGGTACAAAAGTTAAAAAGCCCTTATCATAGTGGATACATGATCAAAAAAGACCAACGTGTACCATATGACCTTTTGCTATGAATGGTCACTTTCTCAAACTAGACTAGACTTAAGGGTGTTTTGCCTGTCTGCCAAAAAGCACACCCAAACAGTCAGTCAGAAGTGAAGATACCTTTTGAGTAAAAGTTGAAAGGTCTTTAAGAAATCTATAGCAAATCCATTTGCCTTCGGATGAAAGATTCAGTGTGCTTCAGCTGAACTTGGTTGTACTAAATGCAGGGTGCAAAATAAGTGGGAGCTAGGTGGTGCTCAGCCCTCCTGAAAGAGACATGAGCTCCCCAGAGAGCCTTATTTAAGAAATTTAGGGGGAGCTCTAAAATGTGGTCATTTCTGGTGCCTCTGTCACAGTGGATGGGCTGAGTGCAGACAGGTGTTCAGGTGTTGGTGATCAGAGCAAAGAAGAAATTAACAGTGTCAAGTTGTCAAGTGGTAGTAAATGTACAGTGCAGGCTTCAGTTTGTCCATGAATAAACACTGCAGCTACTTAAGACCCAGGGAAAGGTTCCCTGTCTTGTTTCTCAACTGCTGGATAAAGTGAAGGGAGTTGGCCCTCAAGTGAGCATTGACTTAAGCCATGGAGGCAAAACCAAGTCTGTGCTTGCACAGACTAATTATTTTGCATTTTCTTTGTTGTTTGTTGTGTCAGGCTACATGTTCTCTGAATGAACTGAAATGTACTGATAGTATATATTTGCAAGTGGACAGGTGCATTTATGTATGCATGTTCTTGTGTCAACATACAGTATCTTCATAGAATGGTTTGTATAATATCCTACGAAAATGCACACAAAACAGTTTGTATGATATTCTACGAATTAGCTCCCTAGGAATGACATTATGTCCTTAACTTGAAGTTACAAAATTGATATTTAGTTGCAGAGGTTAGGTTTAGGCAAGTAAAGTTACTGTGGTTAAGTTTGGGAAAAGAAACATAATGTCTGTGATTGGGAGCTCTCTGACTGAGAATCACATAAGCCCCTTTTACACTGCCTGTTCAAGGTAGAAATTTCATGCTGTCACTTTGCCTTGTTGTTCTTTATAAAAGGTACGATCGGTGCGTGGGGGACAGAGTTGTCTCGCCTGTAAGTCATCAGCAGAGGTAATAACAGCACCGAATTGAGGTATGTGTAAAAGGGACAGCTCACAGAATGGGACCAGGAGGTACAATGAGGTAAGGTAGCTCCTTACCCTCCAAGCAGAAGATCAGCCGCCATATAACAGGGTTGGTAAATGATTGTCATTACTATGCTATGCCATTCTCATTATATAGAAAGTGCTGCTGAGGTATGTTATATGTAACTCTAGAGGCTGACAATGTAGTGTTACATGTCACACCCATCACACCTCTTTTGTGTGCAGGAGGCCGCATACTGTCTAAAATCACACACTGGAGTGGCATGATGTCACCGTTGTTTGGTTCTTTGTAAAAGTGTAAAGGCAGGATAGAGGGGAGACTTCATAGCTGCCTTACAGCATGATCTCTGTATAGAGATGGTGATGGGGACACTTTTTTTTTTTGAGATTCAGTGTAAGGCATTGCATCACTTTGCCCAAGTCGTCTGTTAGTTTGGCGGCAACTATAGTAGGTGGTTTTGCTGCCAGAAATAAAGCAGTATCGTCAGCATATGTTTGTGGCCTAACTCCTGTGCAGCAACACTCAACAATGTAATTGATAATCTAAACAACAAAGGTCTAAAAAACTGATCCTTGTGGCATGCCCACAAGGACTTTGTGGGCATTCAGATTTAGGTTGACCACTGATGATCTGCACACTGTGATGCTTTTTGACAATCTGAAAAGCACTTTGTTTGAACACACTGACACTTTTAGCACTTTGCTTGGCTGCATCATTTTGAACATACTCAGCTGAACTTTGTTTGATCAGTCAGAATGTCCAGAAGTTCCTGCAAAGTATTTTCTCTTTTGCAACCAGTAACAAGTTTATGTCACATTTGGCTTTTCTAATTCACTGACATTAAAGAAAGAAGGGTGGCAAGAAGTAATCCCTCATAGGACTCAACACAGGATCTACTGGCTACATGGCAGCCAACACAGCCACCGTCGGGAGAGCATACCAATCTATTTCTAATGAAAATACATAAATAAAACATGCAAATTTCTCAGCCAGCTGCTCTTGTCAGTTCCACGGAGCTAAGTCCCGATCAACAAACCCGATGCATCCTCCGTCAGCAGTCTCCACAGGGCCGGGACTCTCTCCCTACTGCATCACTCTGCATTCATTTCCATTCTACCCTCTTTTGCTTTAAAAATCCTTACAATTGTGGCCTCTTTTGCATTTGGCCCCTTTCTACTACCACCACCACCACCTCCTCCCCCACCCGGGATGGGGAGATGCTGCTGTCCATGTGCTTATTCAGAGAGAAATGGCCTTTTGTCTCTGCTGCTCCCCGTCACAGAAGGTCACGCAGGCTTACCCCCGCCGAATAAAGCCTCGGCCATTGTTATAATTTGCATTGATGCATAGAGAGGAGAGATAGGGGTGGCAGAGGGCGAGCGGGTGTGTGCATGTATGTGTGTGTATGGGTGGCGGTGTTGGCGGGGGAGGTCGGTGTACCATGAGGCAGGGCAGGAGGGGGTTATGCAGAGAGGGGACGTCTTTGCATGGAAATGTGAGCAATAGATGGACTCCCCATCCACACACACACACACAGACACACACACACACACACACACACACACACACCAACACACATCACCCATCCTTAGGGGAACGAAGGCCTCTTCCTCCCAAGGTCGGTGTCAAGGACAGAGCAGGGCCAATTAGTATGCAGATCAGGGGTGTGATGTCGTTTAAGGGTATTGCTCTGATGCAATCACATTAGTGAGGCCAGGGAAGAATTCCCTGTCTGACCTCAATCATACATGGGGCTGCAGGAGGAAGTGATGGGAGACAGAGAGAGGAGAGAGACCTGCAGCCAGCCTCTCTCTATCACCATCTCACCTTGCCTCTTATTTATATCTTGATGTGACATGTGACATATGGACAGATGAACTGACAGAAAATGGAGGGCTTAATAGAAATATTAAGTTCCCCTTACATGTTGATGGTGGTTTTGATACAAGAAGAGTACATTTCAAGGTTTTGAGGCAGTAAATATTGGCATGAATATTGCTGCAATTTTGCCTTGGAATAGTTCAAAGTATTGTGTAACACACATTTTCACTTTCTTTCTTCGAGTAAGATAAGAAGATTGCTATCAGTTGTGTCTGTGTGTTAAGTACAGAGCCTGGAGTCAGGACATGTATATCTTAGTTTAGCATAAAGACTGGAAGCAGGGAGACACAGTTAACCTGGCTTTGTCCAAAGTTCAAAAATCCTCCTGCCAATATCTCTAAAGCTCACTCATTCATTTATCTTATTTATCTGCTTACTTAAATAAATAGTTTGATATTTTGGGAAATTAGCTTGATTACATTCTTGCAGAGTTAGATGAGAAGGGGAATATTATCTCATGTCTGTGTATTCGGTAGGAAATTAAGTTGGAGGAAACAGCTAGCTCTGAGCTATGATAACCACATTCTGACTCCAGCTCTATACTTACAGGAAAACATTCCAGACTTGGGCTTACTTTTTGTAGCTCTGGCCATTGTTTCATTGGGCGTTCAGGTTGTAAACAAGCAAACAGTGAACACAGCCCTAATGCTGTGTAAGGCAGGAAAATGTGTCTGTAAACATGTTTTCATCCCAACTTGTCAAATATCGCAGCTTTGTCAGTGGACTTTCACATCTACATATTACACACAAGATATCCTCCTGCGTTGGCTGTTGACATTCTAGGATGGTGTGTAAATTTATACCTGTTAAATGCATTGTCTTTTTACATTTTCACAGAAAATGTATATTTTCTCCTTATTAGATGCATACAGTCTTTTTCAAAATATACTAACAACATCTGTAAAACACCTTACATTTACATTTTGCATATGGTTAGGTTTAGGTAACAAAAGCATGTGGTGGGGTTTAGAAAAAACATCATGGTTTGGCTCAACATTCATACAGGAAGCGAACACCGGGCTCCCAGGTGAAAGTCCGGGGTCTGTTGCCCCACCCCTCCTGACAGCCTTATAGGGACTTTCCAGCTCCTTATATTACGTCATTACTGGCAATGTTTTAAACTGATGCCATCCAGTAGTTTATCATGCCACTGTGACAGGTGCTGTCCAGCGCCGTTATTAACTGACACTACTGCTGGTCTGTGCATTATACTGCCATGACAGGTGCTGTCCAGCCAACTGGTGGTCTATCATAACACCATGCAAGGTTCCGTTCAGCTGCGTTACAAACTGACATTGCCCGGTGCAAAAGGTGGCTTTTGGTATTGGTGTCTGATGCTGAAATCACTGGCAAAACAGTGCTATTTGATGAGTTCGGAATGAGAATGGGCTTTACATCAGACACTTTGGTCATTATTTTGCTATTAGCTTATATTTTCTGTTCTATACTGAACAAAAATTTAAAAACAACACATTTGTCCTTGCTACTATTTCTCACAGGTTTAAGTTAAAGATCTAAGACTTTATTTATGCACAGTTTGGGAGCACATCCCACCACCCTTACAACTGCACAAGTTGGCTGCAATGACAAAGTGCTGTCAGGTCAAGAACCTGGTGAGGAGGATGAGCATGTAGATGAGCTGCCCTGAGAAGGTTTCTGGTGGTTTGTGCAGAAATTATTCAGCTGTGCAAACCAGTTGTTGCATTAGCTGTTCGGGTGGTTGGTCTCAGATGATCTTGCAGGTGAATATGCTGGATGTGGAGTTCCTGAGCTGGTGTGGTTTCATGTGGTCTGCAGTTGTGAGGCTGGTTGGATGTACTGCCAATTAACAGAAACAACTGTCGTGTAAAATGAGCAGTGACAGACTGGAAGTATAATGGAATGTATTAATCAATATAGTAATCAGTATGCACTTATCCATATACAGTACCTAGTAAGTACATATCAATGCACTCATCCACATAACTGATTTGATCACATTTACGTATCTGGTTTGATCGCATTTGATGTTTGTATTGCCACCTTTGATCTGATCACATTTTAATATAAACACTATGATTAAATGTTTTGTTTAAAAAAAAAATATTGGAAGGATAAGTAGACTATGACTTTATCCAAACATATTGGGAGAACAAGTTGGGACATGACCTTGCATGTTCAGACTTGTCCAGGAATTACACCATTATGTAAGAGAGTCATGTCCAAAATGCCTGGACAATACATCAATAGGTTCTGGGTTAAGAGGGAAGGCTTAAGGAGAAGATGTGGAGACTCAGTCGAATCTCCATGAGCATAAAAGAGAGAGAATCGAAAGTGAATCGTCAGTATGGTTCCAAAGCTTGACTCACAAGTTGTATGTGTTGTTGCTTGTGAACACATTAAACTCAATTGCACCTGACTCTAAGTGTTTCCAGTGACTTCTTGAGTACTATCCTTTTGACTCCAAGATACATCAAAGACAAGAAGACGAATATTGAACTAGGTGTCAGGGGACGAGGTCCAGAGTCATTTGGCCCTATTCTGGACATTGATTACTCAACACAACATTGGAGACAACTGATGATAGTGAAATGAACATTCAGTTCACATGCAACAGCTCCAGAGGACATTCCAGCAGTTTGCATGTAAATGACGTGCTCACTTGAAACTTGTGACGTGTGGTATTGTGTTGTGTGATCACACTGCACATTTTAGAGTAGCCTTTCATTGTGACCATCCTAAGACACACCTGTGTAGTAATGATGCTATTTAGTCAGCATCCTGACATGCAACACCTGTCAGGTGGATGGATTATCCTGGAGAAGGAAAAGCCATCACTAACACAGATCTTAACAAGTTTGGGTCCAACATATACCCATTGAGTGCAGTTGTGAAGGCAGTTGGACGTACTGCCAAATGTACAAAAAAGTAATATCTTTAACTTAAACCTGTGAAATATGGGAACGAAAACAAAAGTGTTGTATTTAATTTTTGTTCAGTATAAATACAATTTAATTCTAATGTGCATTAGTCTCAAATATTTTAACTTTTTACATTTGTACTGTCTCACTATCAGCTTGTCAGTCATCTGCAAAGCACTTTGAATTGCAGTAACCTGCATTACAGTTACTACATAAATAAAGTTTGAATAATCGACTGATGTCTGAGAATCTGTCTGCTTCTGTTTGTTGCCCTGTCAAACTTACTTTTAGCAATATCCTCACATACCACAACCCCATCAATTATTTTGGTGAGCACAGTTACAACTGGTAGAAGGGATGGCCACACCAAGGCTGTAATAAACCCCAGTTTTCCTGAGATTGGTATCGACCTAGTCATAACACATACATATTTGATGTTTTGTGTTGCCCATCTTCTGTCCCATCCAAATGTTTCTGTTGCCGACTGGACAGGCTCTTGGTCAGAAAATCCTCCTCCACAACAGTCAACTTCAGCCCCAGAGCGAAGAATGTAATTTACCCCCTCCACCACTGCCCCTCTCTCTTGCTTTTTGAGAAATCTATGTCTGGGTTGTAAATTTCTTCCAATTCTTCCTCTTTCACTCCCTCTATCTTTCTCCCCCTTGTCTGAATTAATGAGATGGGGTTTGATCAGGGCAGCCAAGTGTTCAGTGGGAAATCTCACAGCCCGCCTTGTGTCCCGTAATAGAATTTGCATCTAATGCATACATAAATCAAACATCTTTCTGGACATTTTCATATGCATAATGTCATTTCATCCTGTTTCTTTCCAAGTGGGGAGCTGTGCTGGGCTGAGGGTAGGGGGGTGGGGTGGAAGTGGTTATATGTAGGTGGCAGTGGGGGGATTATAGTTGGTGCAGAAAGGTTATTTTGTTTTTATGTTGTTTTTTTTTTTTTCTTCTCTGTTTCTGTGTCTCTCAGTTTCTCACTTTTCTGACTTTCTCTTAATGCTTTCAATTTATTTTGCTGACTGTGTAGCCGCGGTGTGAAGCCATGCATCGGAGATCTTTGGGGTTTTGGTTGTCAGATACTTTTATTGAGAGATAAAAAAGAGAGAATACATGTGGATATGTGTGTATGCGCACACGCCTCCATCTGTGTTTGTAAGTGTGTCTGAGGCATGTTGATGGGTGTTCAGACGCAGTAGTGGAGGCTGCTTCATCACATCTCTACCTTATTCTTGGGGGCTTTGTTATGCAAATGCAGGAGAAAAACTAGCAGATTCAAAGTGCTTTCTCTTCACAAGGAAGTAGGAGATAAAAAAAAAAGCAAGTGACAAGGTGTCTTGATTGTCCTTAGTGCTTTGCTACTCCTGCGCTAACAAGGCTTGATATTGTAGAAATTCCATTTGCAACTGTCTCAATTTGCATGCCTCGGACAGTGCTCATGTGCACTATCAACTCTTCCTGCTTCTTGTGGTGAGAAGAGCAAACACATTTGAATGTGGGACAATTAAATATACTGGACCAAATGTGTCTGTGTTGTGCTGTGTACAGTCGAGTGTCGAATCAGTATTATAATGATAATTGACAGTGATGTTTGAGAAATTCCCCCCACAGCCACAAACAAGATGGTGTTTGGATGCATCTTTGCATCTCTGAGTTGTTGCACTTCACACCTCTGCATTAGGCTGAGATTTATACAAGACAGCACATCACCTGATTATGGTTATATTAACTTCACTCATACACTGAGTGCGTCACTCATTCTCTGATGATTCTGGGTTCTAACTGAAGTAACTAAAAGTCCTTTTTTGCAAGGCAAAACACAAATCATTTTTTGTGTTAAGGGTCCACAGAGACCAAAGACACACATATACTGTACCCATACACATGTATGCAAACTCATGAACACTGACAACACAGGCTGCAAGGCTACGACCACATCACACATCTTAAAGGTCCAGTGTGGAGGTTTTAGGAGGATATAAATGGAATATTTTATAATAAATATGTTTTCTTTAGTGTATGGTCATCTAAAAAGAAGAACTGTTGCGTTCTCCTCACCTTTAATTGAGTCATTTATATCTACATAGGGAGTGGGTACTCGCTTGTGGAGATCGTCATGTTGCACTGTCATGTTTCTATAGCAACCCAGCACAGACAAACCAAACACTGTGTCCACATAGAGCCATTCACGTTTTTGTGTCGGCCACCATAGTAAGAGGCCCAATTGCAATAAGCAGCGCTGGAGTTACACTGATTCGTAACATAAATCTGCTTTATTCAGTGTTTCAAGAGGTTTAAATCACCAAATCTGTTTATTTTAGAGAGAAAGAGACCTCTGCTGATAATTGGGCTTCTGCTGAAAACCTCCTGAACATCTGGATCTTATGTTTTTGGACAAAAAAGGTGACCACACATTAGCCTGTGTTGGACTAGCCACCTACAGCGACATGCCAAACTGAATTGGAAATACTTTGATTTGTAACGTGAAACAGCTTTATTTAGTGTTTTTACCAGTTCAAATAAGCAGGTGTGTTTTGCAGATAATTCAAAATAAAGGTGAGCACACATCAACTTACGAGATAAAAGGGGGTTGACACACAATAGCATGTTGTGGGCTAGCCGCCTGTCTCTGAGATGCTGAACAGCATTGGGGATGCAGTAATTTGTAATGTGAAACTGCTTTATTCAGTGTTTTAGCAGTTTAAATCCCTTGGTCCAATTGTTTTGGAGAGGAAGAGACCTCCATGGGTAATCTGGCTCCCGATTACAACCCTTTAAAAAACAAAGACTTAAGGAATTCTAGCCAGGAGACGTTTTAGCTGGTTACAATCTGCAATTCACCACTAGACATCTTACACACTTCACCTTAAATGCTTAATTCTGATTTTTTTTTTCCAGATCAGATTTTTCTGCCTAGGCTGTTCAGATTCATATTTTAAGTGAACCATATCTGATATCAGTGTGAATGGATCTTTGTTTGTTTATCGGTTGCATGTGGTGCTTATAAAGAGCAAACAATTGCAATTTCTAGTTTGGGGAATAAATGAATGATATAGTGGTTCAAGCATTCATCTTCTGAATGATTTGCTGTGGAGGTCGGATGACAATTCGTCATATGTCAAAATGTTCTAAGAAGGGGTTTCCCCCTGCCCCTGTCACTGTTTGGGGTGGTTGAGCCAGGTAGAGTTAAGGATAGGTATAAAGCTCAAGTCATTTCTCTATCCACACTGCTAGCTTGAAAATTGCTGCTTTCATTTTGGGCATTTGAGAAGCTCTCAGCATTTGATTTGTGGCTGAAAGAATTTGGTAATGTTTTACCATTTAGAGAAAATTAGATTAACCCTGTCAAAGGGACTCTTCAAGAAAATCTGGCAACTGGACTTTAGTTTGACTGAAGAATAAAAGTGACTGGTTAATGGTTTAACATATGGGGTGCCGTTTGTAAAGTTGGTCATGCTGAAAATAACAGCAACATTTTGTCACATTTAGCTTAAAATCATGTTTTAAAAAGTGGTGTGAATTTTTGAAAGTCACTTTAACACATTTAACACAATATTTATTATCTAAATCTTAATGTTAAATCTAAATGTTTAATCTAAAAGTTAAATCTAAATCTAAAAGTTAAATCTAAATCTAAAAGTTAAATCTAAATGTTACGCCTAAATGTTAAATCTAAATCTAAATATTAAATCTAAATGTTTAATCTAAAAATTAAATCTAAATCTAAAAATTAAATCTAAATGTTACGCCTAAATGTTAAATCTAAATCTAAATATAAATATAAAATCTAAATTTTTAATCTAAAAGTTAAATCTAAATCTAAATGTTAAATCAAAATGTTACGCCTAAATGTTAAATCTAAATCTAAATGTTTTGGGTGAAACTAAATATTTAACTAATATGCAAATTCAAGCAACCAGCAACCGGAGGTACCAAAATAAAAGCTTGAGGAGGTCAAAGTCTGTTTATAGTGTCAAATAACGAATAAACAGCGATCTTTTCTGGAGAAACTGACTCTTGGACATAGATTACAGTGATAATAACTACCCAAAATAACAAATCCGTTTGGAGAAACTATATTTTACGAGTACCTTGAGTTTTTAGTGTCACTTTTTTGCAGGACTTATAACCTGTAGCCACTACAGTCAGTCACAAGGGGGCGCACTTTGACTGATCTACCCCCGCCTGCCTCCACTCGGTGCAGTCTGCTGTTGGTCATACATGCCCTGCTGGCATGGCCGAATCGCATAGCTGTCAAGTCTCCCGTTTTGGCCGGGAAACTACCGTATTTTATCCCTTTCCCACCGTCCTCCCGTATTAGTATTCTCCCATAAATCTCCCGTATTATAATAAAAAAAATATATATATTCCTCTGCGTCTCCAAACTGAACTCTGTCACTAGCCTCGTGAGAACTGCCACCTGCAGTAGCCTGGGTGGCAGTTGTTGCGAGGTTAGTGCCGACAACAGGAACAAACCCGGAACAACAAAAGAGAGAGATGGACGGATGTGACGAAGGGGAAGGCATTCCTGCCAAAAATACAAAGAAGTCCTGTAAATATCTCGAAAAATGGGACAGCGAATTTACTTTCCTAAAGAGAAGCAGGATGGGGCACATTATGAACTGAAAATATGTTTAAGCAATAAGCCTCGAGAAGCCGTGGGTTACACTGATTTTACAACAGCCGAGGGGCGTTCAGTGCCCCTCAGCCATTGTAAAATCACTGTAACTCACGGCTTCAAGGGGCTTATTGCTTTTATAAAAGGGTTACCCTACATATAGCCCATAAAATAAACACACATGAAAAAAAATCAACCATTTATTGGTAATAATGCAACAATAAAACTGAGAACTATTCATTCTTCGACCAAGCAAGATCGAGTGGACAGAATGGTTGCCAAACAACACAGACGCTGCGGTCTACCAATGGGTTACACTGATTTTACAACGGCATGGAACGCGGCTCAGCCAATCACATTTAAGGATGGGAAGCACCCGTTTTATAAACCATAAATAAATGTGCTTCATATACCCTTTTGTGTTTTCATTTAGGCTGTATTATAACGTAGGAATGTTCACAGCATCTCAACGTCAACAAGGTTGGCCTATCAGATTCTGATCACCTAATTGTAGTTAGTAAGCGGTTGACAAATTGTTTCTAGATATCTTGTACACCTGTCTTAAAATGTAAGGGATACTCGAGCTTGGTTGGGGTGGTGGGATGGCTCGCAGCGAGCGCCGGAAAATTTTCCTTATTTTCAAATCCAAAACTTGACAGGTATGCCGAATCGGCGTTAGCCGAAAACATCGGGAGAGCCGTTCTGGCAGGCCATTCGCACATTTTCGGCAACCACCACAGAGCCAGTGCCACCACAGGCCAGAAAAGATCGTTGTTTATTCGTTATTTGACACTATAAACAGACTTTGACCTCCTCGAGCTTTTATTTTGTACTTCCGGTTGCCGGCATCTTGAATTTGCATATTAGTTAAATATTTAGTTTCACCCAGAACATTTAGATTTAATATTTAGATTTAGATTTAGATTTAGATTTAACATTTAGGCATAACATTTAGATTTAGATTTAACTTTTAGATTAAACATTTAGATTTAATATTTAGATTTAGATTTAACATTTAGGCGTAACATTAAGATTTAACTTTTAGATTTAGATTTAACTTTTAGATTAAACATTTAGATTTAATATTTAGATTTAGATTCAGATTTAACATTTAGGCGTAACATTTAGATTTAGATTTAACTTTTAGATTAAACATTTAGATTTAGATTTAATTATTTAATCAGTTTTCAAAGTTAACAAATATTGTGTTAAATGTGCTAAAAAGTGACTTTCAAAAATTCACACCACTTTTTAAAACATGATTTTAAGCTAAATGTGACAAAATGTTGCTGTTAGTTTCAGCATGACCAACTTTACAAACGGCACCCCATATTAACAGGCTAACCGTGCTATGGTGTCATATATCAATACCCTGTAACCTGTGTGAAAACTAATGTGTATTTTTTTTTCTGTCTTACCACCAGTGTTTTATTTTGCTTTATCTAGAATCTGAAGTTGTCTCTGAACCAAGTTTGTTCCTACTTCTGATTAGCTAGTAGCCTAACTTTGGTCTGGTTGGGAGCGAATGCCATAGGTTGAGAGCAAGAGGTCTCTATTTAAAGTGCTTCTACCAGAGCCCGTGATGCATGCATGCATGGCGCATCAACTTTTTTTTTTTCCTCGCCGATCGCCACACGCCAGAAATCCAGCACAGTGCCAGATTCCCATCACCCCTGCTGCAGAGACACTCTCAGCCACTGCTTTCACCACCTGGTCGTGACACCAGAAGTAGCAACCGTCCACCAGGGCCTTTGGGCAGCTGCTCAGGACATCCTCAACTGATCCTCTCCCAGAGCACAGAGGACAGGGAGGACAGACAGCTGCATCTGCCTGGCCCCAGAGCTGGAGGTTTGCTAGGCTAGGAAGGGTGTTGTACACTGCTTGAATGAGGAATTTTATGCACTGAGGCTCTGCTCACTAGATTTCAGTCCAGGTAAGCTTTCACTCCATTGCACCCTCCCATCTCATCCATACCCCCTGTTGTCTCATGCCTACCATCCTGCTTGTCCTTAACTCGCCTACTGCTGCTCTCACTTCCTCCTCAACAAGTTATTTCCTCTCCTTGCCCTGGACCTTGTTGTACTGCTGTGATGGAGAGCTTTTGAAGCTTGCCCTTCCCTTTGCCACTTTCCCACCACTGCCTTGTGCCTCAGCATTGCTTCTGCTGTCTCCAGCTCCCTCATGCCATTTCCTGCCAGTGCGGATTTCAGTACCAGCCACTGAGACTTTTGGATCTTTGGAGTCTTGGTACAGCATTGCTTCTCTAGTCCAGGAGACCTTGAACTCTTACGTGTCATTGTTGAATGCAAGCTGGAGGATGTTGTCCCTCCCGTACAAAGCTATGCTGCTTAGGCTGTGTAGTAAGCCGAACCACCTGTGAAGGTATCTACTGATTTCCTTCTCCATTGCCTCTATTGATGTGATAGGTACATCAAAAACCAGGGCAGGATGTCATGTTGGTAAATCCAGCACTTGAATTTTTCCAACAGTCCTGACTTGTCCACCCTGCCAGGTCTCTAGCTCCGTGATGGATGACTGAAAGTTTTCCCAAACTCTGAACTAGCTTTTCAGTGATATATGGTATCATGGTATCATCCAGGGTGAAGTGGAAGTTGTCAGACACTCTACCTGCTTCTCAACAAATTACCTGGATTTTGCTGACTTGAAGCTCATTCGTGCCCACTTAATAAACCTCTCCAGCCCTTGGAGTATCTATTTGCTACCTCGTACAGGAGATATAGTGACAGTGAGGTCATCCATGTAGGCTCTGATAGGGGACATAGAAGGAAGTGTGTCAGTTGCTGGGACAGGATGTTGAAGAAAATCTTACCTTCTATGCTGAGCAGTGAGACCGATGTGAACTGCTCAAGGTTTATGGAATTATCTTCTTTAGAAATCCACACCCCTTCAGCTTGTCCCCATTGCTTAGCAACAATCCCTCTGTGCCAGATTGTACGTAGGAGTTTCTAGAGGCATTGGAGCAACTCTGGGCAGCGCTTGTAAACCTTGTAAGGTACTCCACTTGGTCCAGGGGCTGAACTGGCACTGGCTGCTCTCACCACCTCTTGGGTCTCTTTCGAAATTGTATTTCGGGGCTGGCTGGTCAAGGAGGGCTCTCTGGCATTGCAATTCCTGGTTTCTCAGAGGGTCCTGCAGGGTGGCATGAAGGGATTGGTCCACCTCTTCCTTGGAGCGTGTAAGATATCAGAACCGCTTGCTACCAAGGATTTCCCTTGTGAAACCGAATGGGGTTAGCTATGAAAGCGGCTCACTTCCTTGCTCTCTCCTTGCCTCGTCTCCTGTGCCATTCTGCCCTACACAGCATCATGAACTTCCTCCTAAGGATGTCATGCAGTTCAGTTCTTCCGCACTGTTGTACTGGTTCTTGAGGACCCAGAGCTCTTGCTGCAGCTGGTGGATCTTGATGTAGGGTGCTTTACTGGACCTCTTCTCCTCATAACCAAACCACTCTGCTCCACAGCTTGTTATGACTGCCTGAAATTGTGAATGATACATCCTGCAGATGCTCTGGGATGCATCATCAGTGATGTAAGTACACTAAATGTCCTGTTGATGTCCTGGGATGCCGTGTTTATGCTTTATCCATCAGTCAATCGATCAATCAATCAATCTTTATTTATAGAGTACTTTTCATACAATAAAATGTAGCACAAAGTGCTTTACATGTTAAAAGCAGAGCCCCCCATCCCCAGCAGATCTCACACAGACCCCCTCATAAATAAAAAAGATGAAAAATAAGGCAATTTACAATTTCCACTTGTTTCAGACATTTTGTCTTTTTAAAATACATGACTGTTTTCACAGGAAATGTTCAGTTTCTCCTGTTAAATGCATACAGTCAGTCAAAATTAACTTACAATTTTGGTAAAACACCTTATATTTACGTTTACTTCCCCCCCAACAAACACATGTGGTTATGTTTAGAAACGTTTTCAAGACACTAAAGCAAGTCAAATTGCCTATGATATAGCACTTAGAGTTACCATGACCTGGATGACTGAGAATCTTCACCAACAACATGATCAGAATTTCTCACTTATGTTCGAACATTTTCAATTATGGCGCACATGTCCTTCACAGTTTGTATTGCCTAAGCAGATGTTTTTAGTGTTTATCCAAACTTGTCTGTCTTCAACCATGTGTGCATTTGTGCTGTCTTTGTTTGGCTTTATGTCATATGTGACACCTTAACACAGACATCTACTGTAAGCTGGCTGACAACTTTTAAAGCCAACACTGGCATGTATAACATTGTTGCTCTAAGACATGTTTAAGTCCGTCAGGATGCCAGTGCAGCAGCAGACAGTCAGCTGTGGTTGTGTTTGGTTGGTGTGTTACATGCTGCAGGATCTTCGTGCTGACCTCAACACGGCCCGCCTCTCTGCTCTTTAATGTAATGTGACGAGGATGTGTCTGTCCACTCCCATAAATAATAAGAAGAGCTGGAAGCGCCATCTCTGTGTTTACAGAGTGATTAGGTGTCGCCTCCCTTCGTTTTGATATTAATTAATGTGTAATGTGTTTTTATTTATTTTGCTCATCTGACAGGCTGCCACACATAGTAAACAGGAAGTCATGGGCTGAATGAAGCAGCCTCACTCTGTGGTGTTAGTATTACAAGAAAGAAAATGTCTCAGTCCACAAACCAACATTGTTTCAGGTACAGTTCTTACATTTTTAGAGTTTTTTCAAGTAGCATATGTATGCATGTGTATGCCCTGAAAAATACAACATGTTCATTTATCTGTCTATCCGTCTATCATAGGTTAAACACAAAAATAAATAAATAAATAAGAAATGTTTTGCCTGATATGGTTAGAGCAAGTCTAACAGTCTACAGCCATGCTACCAGCTGTTTTTATTACCTGGTCTCATTCTAAAATCAGCGAAATCCAGTGCTTGGTCAGTGATCTCCAGCATGAGACACCGACAAAAAAGCCATCCTTTAACATGGGCATGATACGCAGTCGGTCGCTGTTACTGTTTAATGGTGCCTGGCAGCGTCAGGGAGGAAATGAAGCAGGACAAAAAAGAAAGTTAGGGTGGATCTGAGATCTGTAGGGCGGGCGGTAGGGGTGGTGGATGGGTCCAATAACAACCAAATTTCAACCGGTAGGCCAGTGTTCGATAAGATAAGATAAGATAAGATAAGATAAGATAAACTTTATTGATCCCACACTGGGGAAATTTGCATGTCACAGCAGCTCAAGAGCACAGTCAGAGTAAAGAGCACAGTCAGAAGTTAAAAGTGACAGAGTAATTCTAAAAATAAAATACGATTAAAAATAGAAAATAGAAAAAATATGTATGTACAGTAATTACAGGGTGTATACAATATACAATATATCAATGGATGCCGTATTGCAATATTGCACAGAGTATGTAGATTGCACAGAGTATGGGGTGTAATGCAGCAGGCAAGACAGTGCTACATTACATTATATGTTGCTGTTAAATAGTCTGACAGCGGATGGGATGAATGACCTGCGGTAGCGCTCCTTCTTGCACTGTGGGTGCAGCAGTCTGCCGCTGAAAGAGCTGCTCAGTGCACACAGAGTCTCATGCAGGGGGTGAGAGGTGTTGTCCATGATGGATATCAGCTTTGCTAACATCCTCCTCTCACCCACCTGCTCGATGGTCTCCAGGGGACAGTCCAGGACCGAGCTGGCCCTCCTGACCAGCTTGTTTAGTCTTTTCCTGTCCCTCTCCGTACTTCCGCAGCTCCAGCAGACCACTGCATAGAGTATGGCAGACGCTACCACAGTGTCATAGAAAGTCCTTAGCAGTGTCCTGCACACTCCAAAAGACCTCAGTCGCCTCAGCAGGTGGAGACGACTTTGGCCCTTCTTGTACAGGACGTTGATGTTTGTGGACCAGTCCAGTTTATTGTTGAGGTGAACACCCAGGTATTTGTACTCCTCCACGACCTCAATGTCCAAACCCTGGATGTTCACTGGAGTTGGATGGGGTGCTTTCCTGCGGAAGTCAATCACTAACTCCTTTGTCTTGCTGGCATTGATGTGAAGGTGGTTGCTCTCACACCAGTTGACAAAGTCTGTGATGACCCCCCTGTACTCCAGATCATTCCCCTCTGACACACATCCAACAATGGCTGTATCATCAGAGAACTTCTGGAGGTGGCAGCTGTCCGTGTTATATCTGAAGTCCGATGTGTACAGGGTGAAAAGAAAGGGGGCAAGGACTGTCCCTTGTGGAGCCCCCGTGCTGCAGACTACCACATCAGACACACAGTCACCAAGCCTCACATACTGTGGTCTGCTGGTGAGGTAGTCTATGGTCCATGCAGCCAGGTGACGGTCGACTCCAGCTCCTTTCAGCTTCCCCCTGAGCAGAGATGGCTGTATTGTATTGAAAGCGCTGGAGAAGTCAAAAAACATGACTCTCACAGCACTTCCAGTGTTCTCCACGTGAGCCAGTGTTCGGTGAAGCAGGTAGATGACAGCGTCATCCACCCCAATGCCTGCCTGATATGCAAACTGCAGGGGGTCCGGTCCTGTTCTCACCAGGGGTCGGAGCGGGGGGTGGGGGGTGACTGAGAAAGATGATGGGTGGATGAGGGAGGTGTGAAGCGGACGGGGGTTAAAAGGTAAGGGGAGGGTGTAGCTGATGTCCTAAGGGAGGGGGAGGAGGAAGAGGTGTGCCAGGGAGGGTGAGAGGGCCCTGGGTCTGAGCTCTGGTGGGTGGGGGAAGGAGAGGGAGCAGAATCAAACCTGTTGAAAAACAGGTTCAGTTCATCCGCCCACCCCCGTTCTCCAGACTCTGGGCCCCTCCTGCTGCTGTTGTTGTGGCCAGAGATTGTATTCAGGCCTCACACCTCCCGTATGTTGTTTTGTTGAAGGCGCTCCTCCAACTTCCTCCTGTAGCTGTCCTTGCCTCTCCTTATTTCTCTTTTAAGGTCCTTCTGGACCCTCCTCAGCTCATCTTTGTCCCATGATCTGAAAATCCTCTTCTTCTCATTCAGAAGCACTTTCAGATCAGGGGTCACCCACGGCTTGTTATTGGAGAAGATCCGTACCTTCCTGGTTGGTACAGTGTTCTCCATGCAGAAGTTTATGTAGCCTGTGATGCAGTCAGTCAAACTGTCAATGTCCTCCCCATGTGGACTGCACAGCACTTCCCAGTCAGTTGTACCAAAACAGTCCCTCAGTGCCATGCTGGTCTCCTCAGACCATTGTCTCACATACCTAGTGGTGGGGGGTTGTCTGCTCACCACAGGTTTGTAAGCAGGGGACAGATGAACCAGGTTGTGATCCGAGCAGCCCAGTGGGGGGAGGGGTGATGAGCTGTATGCATCCTTGATGTTTGCATACAGCAAGTCCAGTGTTTTACAGTCCCTGGTATGGCAGGTTAGGGTACCTTGCACATCATATCTTGACGTGGAAAGTCCATCACCATACATCGGTACGTGACGAGGTCAGAGTGAGAATGTGTTGGTTCTTAGCATAGATTTGAATAATAGCTACATACCAGATGCCAAGATGGCGCCCACTCACTCCATTGGAGTTGCTCGCCTGGCGCCTACACCAAAAAGGTTTTTTAGCTTTTAGCCCACTGAATATGCACAGTAGTATTTCTCCTGCTGGCCCTGCCCTGAAGGTCTTGCAGGGCTCAAAGACTGATTTTTAAATCTGTTTTCTCGATGACCCTAAAAAGAGAGACAGATAAACACTGCACACGTGTACTTAGGTATTTAGGTTTAGGTACATTATATATATAAATCCACTATGTGGATGGCATTGCAGTTCACCTCCTACAGGAAGTTTAAAAAAAGAGATGTGAAGTCAGATTTCATGTAATTTGTCATTTTATTCTGAT
Organism: Cephalopholis sonnerati; assembly: GCA_019142605.1. Lineage (NCBI taxonomy): Eukaryota > Metazoa > Chordata > Actinopteri > Perciformes > Serranidae > Cephalopholis > Cephalopholis sonnerati. The sequence goes on along the minus strand of JAGQAX010000015.1, from coordinate 3,571,426 downwards.
GGTAGTGAAGTTAAGCTAATGTAATTAAAATCTGCTACAAAAAAAGCATACAAACAAATAAACAAACCAAAAATTTAATGTGTTACATATTACTAGTTACCTTCATTTGAAAGTAACAAGTTACTTACAACATTACTCTCTGTGTAGAGCAATCAGTTACTTATTACACTACTTTTGCGTTACTTTGACCAAATGAGCTCAGAAGAACTAATGTTCATTTTAAATGGATGACGGTCATGTTGTTTCACAGCAGGTAATCAAAGCACAGAAGCTCCAGTTAAAGTTATGCATAAGAGTGGGACTGTGAGCCATCGTTCCTCTGCAGTTGTAGGGGACATGAATGAAAACACATCCAACATATACTAACATAACCCAGATATGTAGTCTGTACATGACATGACAAGACACAATAACCACTAGTAACGTGTTATACTTCTTTGTTACTGCTAAAACATATATACCAAATGGTTGAATCTTTTATGGTAAAGATGGAGATGGTACAATAATTCTACAATACAATAAAAAAAAAAAAAATTATATATAAAAAAAAAAAGATGATTTTTATTTATTTATTTATTTTTTAAGGTAGAAAGGTAGAAATAATAGTAGTATTGGTAATACTACCAATTCCATGTTCACAAATTGACATGTTGGTATATTACAAGCATTATAACAGCATATGGTTTTAATCATATATATATATAGATATATATATATATGTACATATATATACATATATATATATATGTATATATATGTGTGTGTGTGTGTGTGTGTGTGTGTGTGTGTATATAGACATACATGAAGTGACCTGTATTTAAAAAACTATGGGGTCTGTTAAAAAGAAAAAAAAACAGATTTTTGTTAAAGTATATATAAACAAACAGCACACTCTTTGCAGAGATTTCTGGTGATTGATATACATTTTTATGGTGTGTTGCACACAACCAAAGTGTGTGTAAAAGTAGATTACTTGAGCTTCATGAAATGTATCAGGCACTACCCAGGCATTTGCACATTGCCTAAACAGTTAGACAGAATCCCCTTAAACATAGAGCCCAAATCTGGGACTTTGCAGTGTGCTAATTAGAGGCATTTCCTTCCCCCACAATGGGCAGTTCTTATTCTGTTATCCATGCAGTTAAGATCCTTTACACCCTCCATTTGACAATTTGGAGATTTTGAGGAGAACTTTGGGTTAACCTGTCAAGAAACAGCTCACTGACCATAAAATTTTTATGGAGGTTTTAGATTAACTATGGTATTTACCACCAGACTGCACATCAGCCTGGAAAGTACAAGACTCAGATAACACAAACAAAAGCTAAGATGTTGTTTACAGCTCATTGTGAATTCAAACACAGAAGTGAGTAGCCAATGCTTAAAATTAATGTGCAATCCCCTTCTTCCAGTTCCAAATGTAAATTTGACCTTATTTAGAAATCACCAACAGTTGGACGATATCTTGCCAAGTGTACCATATCTATCCATTTGTCAATAGCAGCCACCTCCACAATTGCCATCAGGCTCCAACAGCACCCAGCAGCTCCAACACGTACAAGTCTTCTCCTCGTCTCCTGCCAGAGCCATATGTGAGCCTGACAACTTCACCGGTGGAGGTTGGCTTCCCACAACTTCTATCAAAATGTTTTCCTCTTCACTGTAGCTGTGTAAATGCAGTGAAATGGAACTTGAGGCAGAGCAGCTGTAAAGGCAGGTGTTGGCCAACATGGAAGATGCTGCCTTTTTGACTGGACATGCCATGCTTTCCCTCAGTCAGCTGCTGGAGAACATCTGGGCCTTGCTGGTTGATGCTCTGCAATGACTTGAGTAGTCTGTGCTGGACCGCTGTGACATGTTGGACGGCTGCATGATGACAAAGAGACATCTGTGTGATTTGGAGAACAACAAGCCATATTAATGCTCCTACTAGAATTTGACTGACATGGGTTTTTGAAGGTCTCACACTGCAGCTGCTGATATAGGAGCTGACGCTATGTCTCACACCATCAAAACTCACAATACTGCAATTGAATTTTACGTGAGTTTTTTTTTTTTTCTCTCATTTTGTCTCATTGCTATGATGAACATTCCACCAGAGGTCATCCAGAAAACATTGATATCAATCAGTATTATTCTTTAAAATGAACTCAACCTTTTATTTAAACTACAAGGCCATAGTTATATGGACAACATCACTCCTCTATGATAACTCAGTGATACTGTAAAAACCACTGGCATTTAAGTGTTGCTATAACAGCCTCAACTCTTCTTCTTTCAGGCTTTCCAACAGATGTTGAACCTGGCTTGCTCCTATTGATGTTGGGTGCTCATGGGCTGTATTCACAAACATACTAAGGACACTCTCAGAGAGCTCCAATCTTCAGCCTGTTATCATTTCCAGGGCGTCAAATACTGATGCTTTGTCCAGCTCCTTGACATGTGATATTGATGCCAAAGGCACCCTTTAGCATCTGTATGTGTCTCGACAGGCTTTCAACTAACTACAGCGTCAACCCACTTGTAGCTGCCTTGCTGCTGAGAGCAACTGATGTAGTATATAGAGCGAGAAATTTTGCATAGAGTGTGTGTGTGTGTGTGTGTGTGTGTGTGTGTGTGTGTGTGTGTGTCCTTAATCAAGGAGACCGCTGTTCATGTCCCATGTGAAACTACTGAAAAGTTATGTGTAAAAAATTGTATATTTCCCATGTAATAATGAGCCAGCAATTTGTGCATAACCCAAGTGTTTTGGAAGGCTGTGTTCACCTGACCAGGAGCAAAGAGAAAAGCATTCCAGAGCGGTCCACTAAGGAGCCATGTTGGGCTGGTGGATTTCCAGGACTGTCCCCCCAGAACTTTACCCAGGAAATTAGTGGTCGGAACAATGTCAACTAAGAGTGAACTTTGATTAATATTTAAGTACGTCCTCTTTACTTGCCTAAACGTTTAACACTGTTTGCCTGTTTTTAATGCTACTCTCTGGTTTAATCTGCATTTATGCTGATAATGGGTATGTGCAATCACTCATATTTATCTACTTATCTACATTTTTTTTCTACTATGTATTATGCTCAGAGCTATGGTTTCTATTTATCTTGTACAATGTCTGCTTACTGTGTATACTATTTTACTATTGTTGTATGTTTTTATCATTGTATTTTTAAGTGGGACCTGAGAAACAAATTTTGTTCCTTAATGTACCTTATACCATGTCATGGAATGACAGTAAAACTCCTTGAATCCTTAACCTCTGGACATAGCATCATTCATGGGGCACCAATTTGTAGGATATCACAAGAACCATTGTGTGTACATTATTGTAGGATATCATATGAATTGTTGTGTAAGGATACACTCTGACTCTGTGAAGGCCAGTCAAGTTCTTCCACACCAAACTGAATTGGGAAAAAAAAAAAAATTCTTACAGAGCTGGCTTTGTCCACAGGAGCATTGTCATACTGAAAAAGAAAAGAGACAAAGAGAGACTAATGATAGGTCAGCACCATGGTCTTTATTCAGTGGTAAATACTCAGAGTAATTTACTAATCCCCAGAGGGGGAAAATGGGACACATACCCAGAAGTCAGGAGCAATGTTGACTGATAGACTTTTCATTCTAGTTCTCCTTTTTTCACTGAGACCTTGTTCATACAAGTTAACATCGTAATTTTATTCTTCCATCAATCCTTGCTTCCAGCTTTGTGCCTATATTGCCTATCTAACTGTTTTTGTCAAACTTGTCCAACTTAGCAACAGTAACTAAGAGGGGCAGGACTTGGAATATGTCAATTGTGGGTAATCTTCTGAGAGAAGGCTGTGTACTAGGAGGGGCTTCACAGAGGTCTACAGAATGTCAGTGAATGATGTGCTTGACTTGATGTGGTTTTGGACAGTTGGCCTTCCAGTCTTCATGTACAGTCTTCAAGACTGTGACTGCAGGGAAGTCCTCTGTGCTTGCATCGGAATCGAGACTATAAAATTCAGTGATGTAGCCCTGCTCTCATCTCCTGAAGGTGATGACCATAATGTAAACATAAAACTGTAAACTGCCCATTACATCTCCTACTGCATTATATAGCATTAAGCTTTGGTATTCACAGACACCCATGTTGGACAAAGACAGTGTTTCAGGTAGCAATGCTGCTTGCTTTGCATTAGACAAACAACCTATTGAGGAAATAAGATAAAGCTTCGGCTTTAAGTGCTTCTCCCCTGATAACAAAGCACATATCAGAATGTGCAGGTAGATTTATTGGGGGCAGCCAGTCGTGCAGTCATCCCCCCAGTCGTGTAATGAAGCGAATATACAAGCTGAGTGGTCAGAGAGGCTCGGGCTAGTTAATGACAGCCGATATCTCCAAGCCCGGCAACGACGAAGGCTTGAAATATTTGCTCAGGAGACTCGCCGGGGGTTTCAATCTCACCACAAATCCATTTATATGTTTGCCCGCTGATTTATGGCCTTATTTTAACTGTCTACTACATGCAAATGTGTAGCGACCGCAAAAGAAATATACATAATGTGATTCTCAGGGTCATCCCTCCAGCCTGTCAAGTTGAGGAGGTATGGTGGAAGTGGGGGGTGGGGGGTCGAAGGGATTGGGGGAATTATATTTCCAGGGGGACATTGGGTGGCACAAGGTGGCCATCCAGCTCCTTGGCCCTCATCTGAATAAAACCCCCATTAGGCCTTGGGCAGATATTCATCATCACCTTTCTCACCACTATCATTATCCCCAAACATAGGTTCCAACAAACCATAAGGTGTGCCATCTATTGATACTGATGATAAGGCACCAGTGGGACTGTAATTTAATTACATCTGAAAATGTACAATGGTTTCTGTAAATGTATAATTATGCCAAGCTTAGAGTGCCTAATAAGTAACTATTTGATTATCTCTATTTCTGTTAGTTGTAATTAGGACTCTATCATGTCTAATTTAGAATTTAATTGATTACAGCTTAAATGTGTGATCTAGCCATTTCTCCTTGTCCAGCTGCACACTGGAGGTCTTCACTTCCTCCTGTCTTACACAGGAGATACTGATTTGAAAATGATTCCTGGGCAGGCAATTATGATCATATATCCTGACACGTGAAGAGCAACTTTATTAAAGATATCTGTCATGGTGGCTCCTCCACCAGTCTCCCTGCATGGACATGACAAAGTAGATTCATCAATTAAGGCCCAGCAATTGCATTAAGCGGGGTATTGGCTTTACATTTTCTTTCACATTATTTCACACATTTTTCACATGGTGGTATATGTTAATAAGGCTGCTCAGGCAGGGCTACCAGTGCCCTGGTGAAAAGCACTGAAACTCAGGCTACAACATGTCATCTCTCTCCGCAGATGGAGGGGTGGACAGCTGCTGGTTAGCACGTGTCGTTTAGAGATGTGTTACCTAGATACACAATTAAACTTGATTAAAAACACAATGCCTTTTCATTTATGTGTAAATGCGAATTCTTGGATTCATCTATTTACGAAATATTTTACTTTCAGTGGACACTAGTGCAGTTAGTCAAATGTACTATAAAGGTCACATTTCTGCAGTATGTTGTGGTTGTCATATTGTTTCTGAACACAAAATACTAAAAAAAAAAAAAAAAAAACTCTCAGTCTAAACATGGTTGATACATGTGTAACTAGCTATGTGTTTAAAAGAAGAAAAATGGTCCCATCTCCACCCCAATGATTAGATATATAGACACATTTACTCACAAGACTTCAAGTTGGAGGTGGAGGATGAAGTCCTGCCTCTAATGGACTTTAAGGAGCAATAAACAAGCTCTTTTTTAGACCTTTTTTTATTGTGTCATTTTTGTTCTTTTGCTGAAATGAGAAATTTTAGTTGAAACTATTTTAAGTTTTGTTGTTTTTATTTTATTATGGTGTTTTTCATTTCAATATTTTATTTTATTTTACACAGAACTCCCCTAGATGTGAGTTTACTGGAGTAGAGTAAACAGACAAGAAGAATAAAGGCAAATACAAATGAAATGTAAATAAGAAGTAAATTTTTTTTTCAAAACAATCAAACAAAAAAATCAACATACTCATGCCTTACCAAACAGGAGTAATGGCCTTTGCACACCGTTTTTTTTCTTTTTTCCAGTTGGATTTTTTTTAATCCTTCATCTGGAAAAATCTTATAGCAAAGAAACCTTGCATACTGATTCTGATGTGTTTTATTGTTCTATTCGTCGCAAAAATTTGCAATACATGACAAAATGAAAAGATACATTTCCATCTTTGCTTTTGACTAAAATGGACTAAAAAAATACAGACTCAGTGTGCAAGGGCCTTTACCTAGGACGACTTACCTGGAACAGCCTGTAGAATCAACAATGTACCTAACAATGAAATACTTTTATTTAAATCTAATCCAAACACCTTAAAGAGGACCCATTATGCTTTTTGGGGTTTTCCCTCTTCATTAGTCGGTTGTATAGCATTTTTATGCCTCTATAAGGTCTGCTAAGTAAACAAAAAAGAAAAAGTTCAGGCTAAAGGGATCTCTCTCCCAACAAACACACGGCTCCTCAGCTGCCTGAAACAGCTTGTTTGCATTCTTGCCTTTACTTCCGTGACTTTGGTGGCTCGCAATGTAACACAGCTATGCACACCTGCAGGCAACTGAGCCGCACTCCCAAACAAACCTATTTCCAGCACAGCCGGAGCAGAGGCTGCAGAGAGTTTGAACTGTTGAGGAGCTGTTGAGGAGAGGCTAGGAGATGCTGCTTTTGTCAATGCGACCACAAATTACCCTTGTTTAGACTGCCAAAAGAAGAAGAAACAAAGAATAAGTGGTTGGAAATTATTTTTCGTTACTATTCCTCAGCAATGCAACCCGGACATTTTATTGTGTTATCTCAATTTTCCTGAAGACTGCTTCACAAACTGCCAACAGTTTATAGCTTGATTTTCGCAGCAGTTACTTCTGAAAGACGGGGCAGTTCCCACTTTGTTGGGCAAATCTGGAGTTTTGGGATCACAACCTGTAAGTATGCTTTATGAGTTGTGAATTTCTTGTGTAAAAACAAACTAGGAAGCAGCCACTGAGTGTTGAAGTGTGAAGTAGATGGCTGTAGGAGCCAACGTTAGGCTGTACACCCAGTGCTTATCTGTAGGCCTCGGCTAATTGGCTAACCAAAGTTATTGTATTAAAATAATGTCAGCTTACACTGCCAGCTGGGTGGTGTCAGTAAGATGAATGAATTGTAAAGAATCTAACAGAGCTAAGATGTGCTGCATGTCCATGTTGACAAAAGTTTTAACATTTTTGTGTGATGCACGATCTAAGCAGCTGGCTAACGCTAGCACAGTTAGCTGACAGCATGGCAGCAGTCAGACCTGGGGTGAAAGTAGGACCTGCATTTATTTGTCAAAATGTGTGGCTGCCCTCGGGGTATGATTTTTAATCGGCTTTTGAGGAGGACCTATTATGCTTTCTACCTTTTCTTTAGTGTAGCATTATAGCTGTAGGGCTCAGCTAACTGGCTAACCAAAGCTATTGTTTTGAAATGCTTTAGCTACTCGGTGTACAGTAAGTTAACTCTGGCAACTCTGTTATTACAGTAAATTTCAGATTTTTTGTATATATTACTATGAGCTATTTTTTTTTATGTTGGAAAAGTAAAGCAAAAATGCATTCTTTTGGGTTAGCTTTACCCTTAGCAAAGGCTGTAGAAACAGACTCCACATCCAGTAATTTGTAAATAATTTTATTTTTATTACCAACATAATAACATCACATAAAAGATATTAAATAGAAATGCCAACACTTGAAATATATACAAGAAAGGCAGATTCAGGAAGGCATTTAATTTAATCAATATTTAAATGCAGTATTTTACAGACTGTAGATGACCTGATGAGGCCTATCTTTGTGAAGGTGTTTGAGAACCCAGTGCCATTTGCTGATGAGATGTAGAAAATCTCCATCCAAACGGACCTGGCATCCCAGTATGAGAGACAATCAAAGGATGAAGTGGTTGCCTTACATGTCTCTCACTCGCCAAGGGACAGCTGGAGGCCAACGTGGTGACCAGCCAGATCAAGAAACTCCTGGCGTATCCAAAGTACAACACAGGACAAGGTGGACGCCTGAATGGAAAGGATTGGACACTTTTAGTGTTGCACAGAAAACATGCTGTGTTTGTATTTATGTATCTTTTTATTGTATATTATTTTCTAAGTTTTTTGTAATTTTAATTTTTTACATTTGCTAAAAATAGAGTTCTTATTATTAACTTATTTGTCATTTCTTTATTAGTGTGTCCTTTGGTATAATGAAATCTTAGTGTTCAGAATTGAGTTTACACAGTTGTATCTCATTGCATGCCATAAAAACTCACTCCTCTTCAGGAGGTTGTGACGTGCTGACGTACTGCGGTAAGCGTGTTGTGTCATTTCCGGTGTTTCTGTGTTGGTGTCTCTCAGCTGCTGCAGCGATCTCTCACCAGCTACTTTTCTGCTTTTTCTCCTCACTTTAGCCGTTAAACATCCACTTCACTTCTTAAACCACACTAGTTGTAGTGTTAATCACTCTGCTTCTTTAAACGACTGTCTTATTCATCTTTGCTTGCTCACACACCCTCAGCCTTGTTAGCTACCTTAGCTTAGCTTCTAGCGATGGCTTCCTCTCCTGCACTCTCTTGCTCAGTGTGCCAGATGTTTAGTTACTCCTCTGCCTCCTTTAGTGATAATGGTACATGTGAGAAATGTAGTTTATTTTCTGCGTTGGAGGCGAGGCTTAGTCAATTAGAGGCTCGGCTCCACACCATGGAGAGTCAAACTGTAGCTGCGGTAGTTAGCCAGTCCCCTGTAGCCGGCGCGGAGCCACTTAGTATAGCCTCTGTTAGCGGTCCTCCGGTAACTCCTGTGCAGCCAGGAGACTGGGTGACTGTCTGAGGGAAGCGTAGTACCAGGCCGAAGCCCTCGGCTCACCACCAGCCCGTTCACGTTTCTAACTGTTTTTCCCCACTCAGCGACACACCCGCTGAGGAGAAAACTCTGGTAATTGGCAGCTCTATTTTGAGAAACGTGAAGTTAGCGACACCAGCGACCATAGTCAAATGTATCCCTGGGGCCAGAGTGGGCGACATTGAATCAAATTTGAAACTGCTGGCTAAGGCTAAACGTAGATTCAGTAAGATTGTTATTCACGTCGGCGTTAATGACACCCGGTTACGCCAATCGGAGGTCACAAAAATTAATGTTGCCTCGGTCTGTCAGTATGCTAAAACTATGTCGGACTCCGTAGTTTTCTCTGGACCCCTGCCAAATCTGACCACTGATGATATGTTTAGCCGCATGTCATCATTCAATCGCTGGCTGTCTAGGTGGTGTCCAGCAAACGATGTGGGCTTCGTTAATAATTGGAAAACCTTCTGGGGAAAACCTGGTCTGATTAGGAGAGATGGCATTCATCCCACTTTGGATGGAGCCTCTCTCATATCTAGAAACCTGGACAAGTTTATTAGTGATCTAAAACCATGACAACCCAGAGTTGAGACCAGGAATCAGAGTCGCAGTGTAAAACACTTCTCTGAGCTTCTAGAGCAGTCACCCACCCATAGTGTCATACAAACGGTGTCTGTCCCCCGACCTCCTAAATTATTCAAATATAAAGTCAAACAAAGAGGAGTTGTACATAACAACCTGATAAAAATTAAAACCTCTTCTGTGACAGAAAGACAAAACAGGAGAATTAAATGTGGACTGTTAAATGTCAGATCATCTTCCAAAGCAGTGTTAGTAAATGAATTAATATCAGATAATCATATTGATTTACTCAGCCTCACCGAAACCTGGCTGTGTCAAGATGAATATGTTAGTCTAAATGAATCCACTCCTCCCAGTCATAATAATACCCACGTTCCTCGAGGCAGCGGCCGAAGAGGGGGGGTTGCAGCCATTTTTAACTCTAGTCTATTAATCAGCACTAAACCTAAACTAGATTATAAATACTTTGAAAGCCTTGTCCTTAGTCTTGTACATCCGACCTGGAAAACCTCGCAGCCTCTTCTATTTGTTATAGTGTACCGTGCTCCTGGCCCGTATTCAGAATTCTTATCTGAATTCTCAGAGTTTTTATCCAGTTTAGTCCTGGCAGTTATTATTGTAGGCGATTTCAATATCCACGTGGACGTTGATAATGACTCCCTCGCTACTGCGTTTATCACATTATTAGACTCCATTGGCTTCACTCAAAGTGTACATAAGCCCACTCACCGTTTTAACCACACCCGCGATCTAGTTCTGGCGTATGGAATTGAGATTGATAACTTAATGGTCTTTCCAGAGAATCCCTCTCTATCAGATCATTACTTAATAACTTTTGATTTCTGTCTACTTGACTACGCGCCACTCAGTAACAGCTACTATACTAGGTGTTTATCAGATAGTGCGGTAGCAAAATTTAAGGAAATTATTCCATCGGCATTAAATTTAATATCCTCTGTAACTGAGGTTTCCCGTACTGACTTTAAAGTCTCCCAAATTGATCATCTCGTTGATAGCGCTGCAGGCTCACTGCGAACAACTCTTGACTCCGTAGCACCTCTTAAAAAGAACCTCGCAAAGCAAAGAAAGATTGCTCCCTGGGTTAACTCCCAAACCAGAAAATTAAAGCAAATGTCGCGACAATTTGAAAGGAATTGGCGATTAACCAAACTGGAAGATTCTTGTTTAATCTGGTTAGATAGTCTAAAAACATATAGGAGAGCCCTCCGCAATGCCAGAGCAAACTATCACTCGTCATTAATAGAAGAAAATAAGAACAACCCCAGGTTTCTTTTCAGCACTGTAGCCAGGCTGACAGAGAGTCACAGCTCTACTGAGCCTTGTATTCCTTTAGCCCTTAGCAGTAATGATTTTATGAGCTTTTTTAATGACAAAATTGTAACTATTAGAGACAAAATTCATGACCTCCTGCCCTCTAACAGTACTAATCTGCCTTCAAACACAGCTATAAGTGCTGACACATATCTAGATTGCTTTTCCCTGATTTCTATTCAACAATTGACCTCAATGATTTCTTCATCCAAGTCATCAACGTGTCTATTGGACCCCATCCCAACTAGGCTACTTAAGGAAGTCTTACCTTTAGTTAACACTTGCATACTAGACATGATCAATATATCTTTATTAACGGGCTATGTACCACAGTCTTTTAAGGTAGCTGTAATTAAACCTCTGTTAAAAAAGCCCACCCTGGATCCAGAGGTGTTAGCCAATTACAGACCTATATCCAACCTTCCCTTTCTCTCAAAGATCCTTGAGAAAGTAGTCGCAGACCAGCTGTGTGACTTTCTCCATGATAATAACTTATTTGAGGAATTTCAGTCAGGATTTAGGGTTCATCATAGCACCGAGACAGCACTGGTTAAAATTACAAATGATCTTCTGATTGCTTCAGACCAAGGACTCGTCTCTGTACTTGTTTTACTAGATCTTAGTGCCGCATTTGACACAATTGACCATCAAATTCTGCTACAGAGACTGGAACATTCAATTGGCCTTAAAGGTTCTGCACTAAGCTGGTTTAAATCGTACTTATCCGATCGCTTTCAGTTTGTTCACGTTCATAATGAATCATCTTCACGTACTAAAGTTTGTTTTGGAGTACCTCAAGGTTCAGTGCTCGGACCAATTCTATTCACGCTATATATGCTTCCCTTAGGTAACATCATTAGAAATCACTCTGTAAATTTCCATTGCTATGCGGATGATACACAGTTGTATTTATCGATAAAACCAGAAGAAACGGATCAATTAACTAAACTTCAGAAATGCCTTAAAGATATATAAACCTGGATGAGCACCAATTTCCTGATGTTAAATTCAGACAAAACTGAAGTTATTGTTCTTGGCTCCAAACAGCTCAGAAACTCTTTATCTGATGATATAGTTTCTCTGGATGGCATTGCTCTGGCCTCTAGCACTACCGAAAGAAACCTCGGCGTAATATTTGATCAAGATTTGTCTTTTAACTCCCATTTAAAACAAACGTCTCGGACTGCATTTTTTCATCTGCGTAATATTGCGAAAATTGGGCCTATCCTGTCACTAAAAGATGCTGAAAAATTGGTCCACATGTTTGTTACCTCGAGGCTGGATTACTGTAATTCTCTATTATCAGGTAGCTCTAATAAGTGCCTGAAAACTCTCCAGCTAATCCAGAACACGGCGGCACGTGTACTGACAGGAACTAAGAAACGAGATCATATTTCTCCTGTTTTAGCTTCTCTGCACTGGCTCCCTGTAAAATCCAGAATTGAATTTAAAATCCTTCTCCTAACCTACAAAGCTCTACATAATCAGGCTCCATCATATCTCAGAGAGCTCATAGTGCCCTATTATCCCACCAGAACACTGCGCTCTTAGAATGCAGGGTTACTTGTGGTCCCTAAAGTCTCCAAAAGTAGAACAGGAGCCAGAGCCTTCAGCTATCAGGCTCCTCTTTTGTGGAATCACCTTCCTGTTTCAGTCCGGGAGGCAGACACCGTCTCCACTTTTAAGACTAGACAGAAGACTTTCCTTTTTGATAAAGCTTATAGTTAGGGCTGGCTCAGGCTTGTCTTGGACCAGCCCCTAGTTAGGCTGACATAGGCCTAGTCTGCCGGGGGACCTCCTATAATACACCGAGCCCCTTCTCTCCTTCTCACTCTCTCTCTCCCTTGCTAGTATTCATGTCCTGTTAATGCATCTCTCTAAACCGGGTCTACTGCATGTCACTAACTCGGCTTGTTCTCCGGAGCCTTTGTGCTCCACTGTCTCGTGCCTGGATGGTGTGTCGTGGTTGTGCTGCTGCCATGGTCCTGCCTGATGACTCCCACTGCTGCTGTTACTATTAGTCATACCTGTACTATTATACACATATCATTATTGTCACATACATATATAATCATATTATTAATATAATATCTGTTTCTCCTTATGTCTCATTGTGTCATATGGATTACTGTTAATTCATTATATTGATCTGTTCTGTACAACATCTATTGCTCGTCTGTCCGTCCTGGAAGAGGGATCCCTCCTTCAGTTGCTCTTCCTGAGGTTTCTACCATTTTTTTCTCCCCGTTAAAGGGTTTTTTTTGGGGAGTTTTTCCTTATCCGCTGTGAGGGTCCTAAGGACAGAGGGATGTTGTATGCTGTAAAGCCCTCTGAGGCAAATTGTGATTTGTGATATTGGGCTTTATAAATAAAAATTGATTGATTGATTGATTGATTGATTGATAAAATTGACATGAGATGAAAGCAAATACTTGTTCACGCATTCAACAAACACAAAGCAAGACTGATGAATAAAGATGAAGTCCACCATTTAATAATTCAAAATATCTGTTTCTACACCAGCTAGTATTTAACTTTGTGTTTGCTGTTAGCTGGTGAGCAGGTAGTGTATGGTAGGTTACAGTTCTACTGCCAATGTTAAAATGATCAACAAAATAAAAAGTTGTCAGGTGTCTGTTTTTGGTTTGACAGTAGTTTGGACTGTTACCACTTATTAAGGGAAATGATATAAGGCAGACATTATAATAAGAAAGAAATGATACAAGAAAATGCAATATTTAGACATTTTTATTAGATAGCCCAGATGTTTTTGTATCTCAGGATTTCAGTGTGATTATTTTCCTTTTGTAAGTACAAATGGGTTTTTCTGTCCAATGCTTTACCCAGCCAAGCCAAGTCATCCAGATATGGCTCATTTAAATGCAGAATCTCAAAGCAAATCTCTGTTTTTAGCCCATTCCTTTTCCCTTTGAGAAATTAACCATTCTATTCACTGCATAAATTTTCAGGTTTTGCCCGTGTGACACTCAGGGGTGTTGAATTTTTTATAGCAAAAAACGGTCTAATAATTGTTGAACAGATGTAAGTGTTGGAGAGTGGGCTCAGTCAGAGCTCATAAAATGGAATTAGCATGTTAACCCTGGCTATGCCTGCGAATGGATAGGGAGGGGCAACGGCAGTGTAAAGGAAAAGAGATGTACTGACTAAAATGGACTCCTTGGTTGGGATTAATAGGGCGGACTGGTGCGCTGGGCAGCCAAGGAGGCGAACAGGCATGGGAGCTAGGAATTGGATTGGGATCTATGTAATATCCCATAAGCACTGAACATACATGTGCTCTGTATGTATGATAATAATCCTCATTTTCTCCATGCATGTCATGGTTTCAGCCTTCCCTGTCACCCAGGAGCCCCATGACTAAAGTTTGGATAATGAAAACCTCTGGAGCAAGTGTATAACACTACAATTGGCCAACTGACATGACAGACTACATGTTTGTCCACGACCAGTCATCACTGGTTGTCTTTCATGTATGATGTCATTGGATAATTCTTTTATTCTATTTTTATCATTACTGCTATCATTTTTATTTTAGTCACTATGGCTGTCCATGTCCCAGCCAAACTGCTATTGTAATTACGTAAAAAAGCGCCACCAGATGGCAGGTGCTACATTTGAAGTACCGCATGCAAACTATGCAAGTCACTGAATCCTCTACAACAAGTTCCTGCAAACGTTTCACAATAAAAGCCTTTTTTAAGAAGAGATTCTCTCATCTAAAATGATAAGGGGCTTTAAACGGATACAGGGAGTGTTGAGTTTGAATTAACTGCACAATGCATTAAATCTAACAGGGCAAATGGGAGCAGATTAGGATTAAAAACAGAAATATACAGAGGGAATAAGAAATAAAGGCCTATGTCTGTTTCAAATGAAGCTGGTACCCTCTGCAGTTTTGGTAAGTAAAAACCCTGCCACTATTTGAATTGTATTCCTTTACATCCTTCTCCATTATAACAAAATAACATTCTTTGGTAGCTTGATGCTAATGGTAGGCCAGCATTTTTCATTTTTTATTCTGGCATGGTAGCTCCTTGTTGTCATACAGTTGTTCACAGCAGCAGATCGCTCTGTGTTGTTGGTCAAAGTGACAGCTGTGATGGGAGAAGTCGCGGAGAACAAAAAGAAAATCCAATAGCATAGACATTCTGTCGCGACATCATGAGGCATCCCAGACGTGGTGTCGGTTCTCATGTACTTTGACACATTACATAAGATGAAACAATGGATCAGCCCGATTATAGCCTCAGGCTATGATATATAATATAATGCAGGCGGTTCTTATGCCCTGTTCGTACATTTTCCTAAGAAAAGCAATGCACCAAAATTCATTCATATCCCATGTAATGATGAGCCAGTTATTTGTACATAACTCGCGTACTCACAGATTCGGGTGGTGGATGGGTGGTCACAAAACACAGGACTTTCCCCCGGGATTTCCTTGTAGGAAACTCGATGTTCAGAACTTTGAATAACCTTTGAATCATTTTAAGGAACATCTTCACCGTCTTTCTTTTCCTAAATCTAACCTCTGTAACTTTACGTTAATTACCTAACTTAATGTTAAGTACGCAGCGTCATCCATGGGGAGCTAATTCATAGGATATCATACAAACTGTGTCATGTGCATTTTTATAAGATGTCATATGAAACACTGTATGATGATGTTCTCATTAAGTGATGAAACGGAAAGTAAAGCACCCAAATTTGTACATATCCCACGTATTTTTAAAGGCTGCGGTCACATGACCAAGGCACTGACAGGAATAAAAAAGGAAGCAGTCCGGGATGTACTTGTAAGGAGGCAGGTTGGGGTGGTAGGTGGCTCACAAAAATGTATACTTTTGCGCGCTTACTTTTTTAAATTCAGAACCTGTGTGAGCTTTGAGTGAACTTTTTAAGGTTGTAAATGTTTAAGGGTATGTTCTTACTGTGTTTCTTTTCGTAAACCTAACCACAGTAACTTTACTTGCGTAAAGCTAACGTCTGTAACTTTATGTTAATTATGTAACTGTACGTTAAGGACATACCGTCATTGGTGGGGTGCTAATTCGTAGGGTACCATACGAGCTGTGGTGTCCGCATATATGTAGGATATCATACGAACGGTTCTGTGAGGATACCTTGTGTATGTTATTTTCCCAACTAAGTTGGTGAACATGTTAAACATTTCCTGATTAGCATCAGCATGTTAGCATTTTCAGTCTGGGAATGTTAGCATGCTGATGTTTAGTGCATTTAACTTAAAGCACTGCTGTGCCTTTAGTACAGCCTCACAGAGATGCTAGTGTGGCTGCAGGTTCTTAGTCTTAACTACTTAGCCCCCATCTTAGTTTTTTTCTACCATATAAGTTACTAAGAGGATTGCCTTTTTCCAGTAATCAACTTAATTATTCACTGTTTGATTGGCAATGAGAAATGGCCATCCAGGACCAAGACAAGTGAGCTGTTTGTTGTCTCACAACACCATGATTTTCCAAAGAATATCAAAATACAAAACCACACACAAACACAGTAAATACCATCAAAATTCAAAGTGACTAACTGATCAGTGGGATAAATGTTCCTCCCCGACTGTGGGCATTTCACTTTCCTTCACCCTCATGTTGAGATGAAGTGTGAGAAATATGTTATTTTCTGTTTTTCAGAACATCTGTGCTGGTCGCTGGTATTTAAATAAACAAGTGTCTGTGGCTTGAAAATGGATGGTGTTTACAGTCTTTTGGAGTGGATACTGCTGGGTCTCTGGTGTGTTACTGGCATCACTTGACTTGCTTGATCTGGTCCATCTCCGTACTCCCAGGCTGACTGAATAATTTAACACTGACCCGCGCCTGAGCAAACAGGCCTGAAGTTTGACCTCAAGATTTGTTTTAACTGCGAGGGCTCAAAGTAAACGCTGTGAGGCTCTCGGCACGGCATGAAAACTTGTGTGTCCCTCATGTTTATGTAAAATTGAACATAACCCTCTTTTCAACCCTCTTGCCTCTTCTTACTTGCCCCACAATCTCAGATCTACTTTATCTCCTCTGCTGGCCTGTTGTGGGACTTCTGATGCCTTTCATGCATCAAATTTTGGTCCATTTTTTTAGTTTGTTTTATGATTTGTTTGATTTTGTTGGGCTAATTGAGCATCCTATGCTAATAGCTCTGGCCTCGCAAAAGGAATACTTTTCCAAATTGATCCCATCTATTCACTCCACCACACACTTTTTCTTCTTTGAGCAATTACAGCACCATTTATTCCAGGCCCCTGAAAGGCCTCATGTACCTTGATGAAGCCCTTTAATAAAAGCCCATTAATACTTTGCATAGCCGTATGATATAAATTCACTAGCTGTTAATTACATGAGCCCCTGAATAATTTACAGTCTGAAAATAAATTGATAGCACAGCACTCCATTGGAGCTGCACAGAAAGACAGGAGGCCCCTTTGATTCAAATGGTGAGCGCGTTGTGTTTGCACCTCCCACAGAATACACAATCACCTCTGATGAGCCTAATCATCCCCCTTGTGCTGCTACATTAGACGAGGGCCATCAAGAGCTAACTGATCCACTGTAACCCGTGTATGCAGCTGCATAGTGACATCGTATCAATATTTAAAATCTTTCTTATGCATGTATTCCGGCTTGTCCAACTTCATTAAGGCCATTCCTCATCCCTCAGACTGGGACACGTTCCCTTCAGAGCACTCACATGAAGGCTGGAAAGAGATGCCACTGCTGCTCGGAAGGTTCTCATGTATGTGCGCTCCCCTGCTAATATCTGTGTCCATTTCAAGCGGGAGAGCAGCACAAAGTGTACACACTCTGAGCTTGCACTAGGCTCATTTGTGTGCTTATACTGCTGTTTTATGTACACACGCATTATCAACCCATTCTAATTTCCAGGTCGCCAAATATGCTTTGTCACGCCCTTCAGTATGTGATAGCGATGCACAGGGCCCCCTTTAGTGTCTATGTGATGCACAGCTGAAACACATTGTAACCAATGTGTTCTCATTCCATCAAACATTGCAGTTTTGTCAGTGGACATTCAACATCAACATATGACATGCTAGGTAACCTCCTGGGTCCATTGTTGATGTTCTAGGACACTGTGTCAATTGATGCCTGTTACATGCATTGTGTCTTTCGGCTTGTTAAATGGGTACAGTCCTTTTCAAAATAAACTTACATGTTGGTGAAACACCTCATATTTACATTTATTTCCTTGGGCAACAGAAGCACATAATTAGGTTTAGAAAAAAAGACCTTGATTTCATCATGAACAGCAGGCTCCCCAGTAAAAGTACAGGGTTTGTTGGACCCATTCACTTTCCCTCCCACCCACCCTGTCAGGACTGTCCAGAGCCTTCTATTACATTGTAATCAGCAACTTAACAAACTGACTCCGCACAGCGGTGTATTATGCTGGTGCGAAAGGTCCCTTTTTGCACCAGTGTCTGATGCTGAAATCTCTGACAAAGCAGTGCTATTTGACAACTTGGGTGTGAGCATGGGCTGTTGTAAATCTTTCTCACTCTTTATACTACAGCAGTTGCTCTGAGCATCAAATATTACTGCAGGTAGATTTACTTTGGAATTAGTTAAAAGCCTGGTGCGTCTCATAAAGATGCGAAAGGGTGCCTTTGGTGTTGAAATCACATGTCAAGGGGCAGGGCAAAGCATCAGTATTTGATGCCGTGGGAATAAGAACAAGCTGGCAGCATACAGCTCTGTGTGCTGTCAGATTTCTCTTTCTTTATACTCTAAACCTTTTCTTAACATTATTTATATTACAATGAGCTAAGTTCAAACATGTTTTGTATGGTAAACACTATACCATAGTATGTACAATATGAATATGTTGGGCTATGTGTGCAGTAAAACAGACACATTACTACTTTCAGTCAGGAGTTAAACCTTTACCACTATGCAAGTTGCATAAACGCATAATAGATGTACCTTCTATCATGCCATCTTGTGGCTTGGGGGAGGTGAAGTGTTACCTTAAAGCAATACCGTACCATGATGGTAGGAAATGAAAAAAAAGGGTTATTGTTTACACATTTCTGATGGAAAATATTCAAAAAACCTTTAAGTTCAAAATTCATGCTTTTAAAACAACAACAACAACAAAAAAACATTAACCATTGTTTATTTTCATAACCACTGTGAAACAGTCCATGATAATGAATGTGTTAAAGAATGTAAGCATATTTCAGCAAACTATACATCAACAGTTTATCAAACTAAACTATCATAACCCTAGATAGTGAGTTATATTTTAGTGTTTGATTATCAATGTCTTTGTGTGTCTCTTTGACATACTGTATTATGCCACCATTTTATGTGTTGCTGCTGGTTGTTAGCAGCTTGTTGTCTTTTAAACTACTAAATTCTGATTCATCCTCAATAACATCAAAAGGGAGAGCTAATTTTACCCTCAACTATGAAGAGTCATAGAATAATATTACATTCATTCTGTAAACGGAAGGCAATGTGTGTAAAACGAATACAAGCATAGAGTCTGCTCTGCAGAGAAGACTCAAAGTGCACTGCTAAAGTAGACTACACAGTGTCATAGCAGGAATTTTATTAAAACTTGCATGGTTGAACTTATATATAAGTTAAGCTTTTAAACACTACATAAAACTAAATACACAATACCAAAAACTGTCATGGTGGATTTCATAAATGTACAGGGGTGCTTCACAGCAACATTTGCATTTTGACAATTTTCTATTACTTAATTATCAAATAAGGTACATTAAACAGTTAAATTAAACTTTAGTCATCTATTATTGTGAATCAATTTTTTCCAGATTGTAAAATGACAAAAAGATGTTTTAAGACCATTTTTGTGGCGAGAGATGATAGAGCTGAATGATGTGAGGAAGGCCCCAAAAAGGGGCCTCATATGGCCTCCAGAAAGTCATGTTACAATATAAAGATGGCCTAAGGTTTCCTTGGAGCCCTGGCTCTTTGTTTAAGTATTGCAACATAATTGAGGATGTATTGTGTGAGTGTAGTCAGCCAAAAATGGGAATGTTACCCAGAGTCAATGTGGTACCATTGAGAGACATGCATTGTCGATTTCTGAGTAATATGCATGTTGGTACTATCCAATGTCAAGTCTATTTGATCATGTAACAAGATGATAAGATTATATAGTAGCTAATTTAGGTGCATAGCTAGTATGTAGCATGCACTAGGGCCCCCTATCAGAAAGTGTACTGGGGCCTGTTGTAAATACCTTACGTCACTGGTTATGGAGGTAAGGTTCAGAAAAAGAGACATAGTTCCAAGAAAGCTATTGGGATCATTCATGGGGCAGGATATAGGGATCATACAAACTCATTATTCTTACAGTCAAAACTCTTAAAATTTAAAGATCTTGTGGAATTACAGATAGTGCAAATGATATTTAAAGCAAAAAAATAAAAAAAAAACATAGTTTGTCTATATATATACATAGTTTGACAGAGCAAAACACATTGGTCATGATTGGATACGAATATAAAGATGAGATTATTTTTGGAATAAGGTAGGTGTGGCTGCATTAGACAGACACAAACAAATACAAATTATATATTTTTTTGTTTATTGTTCACAAGAAAAACTAACAAAACTAAATTCTTGACAGTTTCAATATGTCAGTTCTCAACATTGTCGGTATCAAAGTCAACAAATAACACAAAATGTGTTCAAAACTGAAGAAAAAATAAATAAACCATCACATCATCAAATTTATATTTAGTAGTCCTGCCATTAGCACGCAGTAGAGCTCTAATCCTGGCTGGCATGTTCCCCACGAGCCTTTCACACTGTTGAGGGGTAATCTTGTCCCATTCTTCTTGAATTACTGCCTTTAATTCTTCTAAATTCATTGGTTTACGCTTTGAAACAGACCTTTTGATAATCCACCATAGATTTTCAATGGGGCTCATGTCCGGGGATTGAGCTGGCCACTCTAAGACCTGGATACTGTGCTCCTGCAGCCAAGTTCTACTGGCCCTGGATGTGTGGCAAGAGGCATTATCTTGTTGAAACATCCAGTTTTGACCTCGATGAAACAGTGCACGTGCAGAAGGGAGCATGTGGGTTTCGAGAATGGCACAATACTTGGCAGAGTTCAATGTGGCATCACAGGACAGTGAGATTACCAACACCAGCAGCACTCATGCATCCCCAAACCATGATACTGCCTCCACCGTGCTTGACAGTGGGTACTGTACATGCTGGAGATAATGCTTTGCCTGGCCCTCTGCGTACCCTCACATTAACAGGAGGAAGATAAAGCTGGAAACTGGACTCATCTGACCACAGAATCTTCTTCCAATTCCTGGCTGTTCAGTTCTTGTGTGCTTGGGCCCAACGACGCCGGGCTAACTGTCTCTCATTGATCAGGGGCTTCTTGACAGCCTTGTAGGACCTTAAACCATGATCTAACGTACAGTGCGGGTGGAACACTGGACACCAGTTTGGTTTGACCACTGCTGCTGAAGCTCCTGTGATGTCATTTGGTGGTTTTCCCTGCACATGCGGATCGGGAATGCGGTCATTTCTTGCTGAAGAAACCCTTGGACGCCCAGATCTTGGTTTGTCTTCCAAGCTGTTGGTTCGTCTGTATTTCTGCAGAGTGTGTCCAACTGCTGAAGGACTACATCTGCACTTCCTGGCTATCTGGAAGCAGCTGTACCCTTCCTGGCTGAGAATCTGTATCTTCAGGCATGTTTCCTGCGTTAGGTTGTTGTTTTAGCCATTTTTGTCTCTGAAGAACTTTCAAATGTGCTGGCTTTATATAGACACACAAAAATTGTGTCTTTTAATAAAAAGCACGACCTTCATTAGTGGATCACTGGTACCAAAATGACCCAATACTCCAACTGTCTCATGTATTTTTATGTAACCAATCAATTTTCAGTTTTTAATGGCTATCTATATCTATCTATCTATCTATCTATATATATATATATATATATATACATACATACATATATATACACATACATATATAAATAAATAAAGGTAAATGTATATATATATTATGTTTATATAAGAATTTTTATTTTCTATGTATTTTTGTAATTATTTAATATCTTGCTGTAAGACAAATATTACTGGTAATTAATTTAATATATTATAATAGGTCTAGGAGAATTAATTATTGTACAATTTTATACTGATGGGGAGCTACATAATTGACTATTCTTAATTTATGGAGAAGGGGTGGGAATAAGTTAAGCCCGCCTCCTTACAAGACATTGCATTGCATTGTTTTTGATTTAAAAAAAATCTACCAACAGTTGGGTTTTCCATCTGTTCTGTGGTCAGTGTTTTTATAATGCAGATATACTGCAAAACACAAAATCCAAATTATATCTAACAATAATACACCTTAATTTTCATTCTTGTACATTAGAATAATTATTCTGTGCTTTTAATTTCCTGTTCAGGCAGAGTGATGGCTCATGCCAGGCTGTGAGACCAGCTCCATTAGCTGGTCAAAAGAACGGAACAGGAATGAAACAAAAGCCTTCAGCATTGTGGATTGGTGAAAAAAAACCTGGTTGGTGTGGCACTTACTGTAGGAACCGTGTTGAGTTTTATGCAGCACTTACAATCCACTGGCGGACTAACAACTCCCATTAAATCCACCCACAGACCCCCATTCAGGTGCTAATTGATACCAAAGCCTGGGTTTGTCAAGGCAATTATTAGTATGTGCTTAAAATGGCTAGTGATGGCCTTTAAGGGAAACTGAAACAGCAGGGGGGTATTTCACATTTAAAGGCATGGCACGGTTAATAATAGGTAGAAAAAATTATCACTGTATCACATTGGCAAAAGATGACATCAATATAGGGATTTTCAATTTCACCATTCATTAGAGTCCCAGATTTAAAAGAAGCCAGTATTGGGGAGTTAATTTGAAAGGCATTAGGGTCTGTGTATGTGCTGGTAATTACCACCACACACACAAATGACTCCATGATCAGATCTGAGAATCCATGACACCTCAACTCCAGCTAAGTATGCCAGCCACATTCCACTGAACATGGCAAAAATTTGCTCTTATTTGCTTCTACTCTCCACTGGTCGTAAAAGGCTAAATAAATGTATAAATGCCTTGTAAATTTAACTACTGTGTCATTTTCACTTTTCAATAATTGTAACAGATGGAGATGGTGAACATCAAGTCTTTTAACATGATAAGACTAATCTAATATGGAATGTTTACAGAGCAAAGTGCATCTCCCAGCACACTGGGGGATGATAGCAATGTTTTTTTGTTTTATCTTTCGTTTTTACTCTTTACTCATATTTCCAATTGTAGACCTTCTATTAACCTTGTCGATCTACTGTAATCAGAGCAGTGAACATGATCAACTTGATCATATGACAATAATACTTCAAAGGGACAGTTCACCCCAAATCAAAAACAGATAGTTTCCATCCTACCTGTAGTGTGTATTTTCAATCATCCTGAAGAAGGAAATGTCCTGGAAGTATCCAGGAGGTAATGACAGACAAAAAACTAGAATTACTGCCTAGTGTTTGTATGCCTTTGTGAACCCGTCAAGTTGTAAAAACAAACATCTCCCCTTCTGTTCCTGAGATACGATGTTGAGTAATGGCCAGAGAAGTGGTTTTGCATGCACACTGTGATGTCACAGTTAAGTTGACCATTGACCTTTTGGATATTAAATGTCATCACCTCAGCATTTTAATCCTATTAGACATTTGTGTGAAATTTTGTCATAATTAGTCAATCATGTCCTTTGTTATGGCCAAAAACATATTTTGGGAGGACACAGTGACTCTGACCTTTTGATCTTTGAGCATCAAATTCTGATCATTTCATCCTTAACTTGAAGTGAATGTTTGTGCCAAATTTGAAGAAAATCCCTCAAGGTGTTCTTGAAATACCTGAGTTTGTGAGAGTGAGAGTGGACATTTTTGCCAAATCTGTTCTGGAGGTATTGCATTCACAAGAATTGGATGGACAACAACCTGAAGACATAATAATAATGCCCTCAGCTACGGCTATCGCCAAGGCCAGGTGCTGAGCCGTGCTGTAGATGGACCCTTTCCGGAGCAGAGCCCGAGTAAAGTGTGTGTGTTCAAAAAGCCTGTTGATGGGTTCTGAGTTACCAACTCATAGGCCCGCGAGTTTCCTTGGCTGGTCTCTGTTGGATATGTGTTTGCATTTGACTAATATCAACTTGTATTGCACTGTTTCCATCTTCAGTCTAACATTGTGTCCACTCTTACCAGAGGATTTGATTTTCCGTAACCAATCACTAGAAACCTACATACCTCCATTAATGGGTCCACATCATTAGCACACCAGCGTACACCTGTGGTGCACTTCAAAGGCAGAGAAATCAACACTCCATCCCAGAATGAACAAAACTGATTTAGGAGGGTATTTACTGTGTCATACTATTATCTTTGGGTCCACTGACAAAGCAGCAGCATTTGACGAGTTGGAATGAGAATAGGTTGGTCTGTCTTGTCTAAAGCACTCTCCCATGTTATTACTCGTTAGTCCTGCCCATGGCACTGACTGGCTAAATAAGTCCCACTGCAGTGCTAATTGGTTATTTCTTATGTTAACAGAAAAAACACTTTTTCATGTCACGATGCTGAATGAATATATCAACTTGAACTCAGTGAAGTTGGCGGATTCAAAGTCCTGGATCCAGGCAAGGTTTGAATACCTTCAATTTAGACACTGAGGGCATGTGGATGGATGGATTTAGGCCTCATATTCTTAGTGGGCACAGGATGGTTGTTGTTATGTGTGCATTTCACTACAAAAGTAAGTCAGCATTGTTTTTTCTTGCTTTTTGAGAATGAGATAAGATGACTCAAAATCAACACAACAACAATCTCATGTTTTGGATGTTTAGTACAAAGAACTGTAGTCAGGACATGGTTGACCTAGCTTTGCATAAAGGTCAGACAAAGCAGCTTAATTTGTATGGCACATTTCATACAGCAGGGCAATTGAAACTGTTTTACAGAGCAATAAAATATAAAACATAATAAAGGACACAGACTTACAATTACAGAATGTAGAGAAAAAATATGTTAAAGGTAAAATTAATTATGAAATTATTTACAGTTTTAAAAATCTCCCCATCAGAAAAGCAAAAGGGCAGACATGAGATGCAAAGATAAATATATATACATATATATATATATATATATATATATATATATATATATATATATATATATATTTATATTTATATTAAGAAAGACCGCAGACAAACAAGTGGCCATTTTTTACATTTCTGTAAAAAAAAACAAAAAAAAAAAACATACATGTTAATTAGTGAGAGTTAGAGTGAGGCAAGTATATATTTTTTACTATGGACAAAACTAGGTTAGCTGTCCCCCTGTCTGCAGTCTTTCTACTAAGCTAGGCTAAACATATACTAACTTTAACTCAGGAATTGTGCAGAGGAGTGCAGTAAATAGGTTGTTAGAGGGTAAAATACTGTACTCTCTGGGCATCACAATAAAATATGATATTTGCTTGGGGCTAGCCAAATAAATACATGAAGCATAAAAAGAAAGCACCTTTAAGAAAAAACACAGAATAAAATTCAAAATGTCAGAGTAATCCCTTAATACATTTCAACTTCTTGCAGAACATGTGTGTGTGTTTCTTTGCCTTGTTGTCTCTTATTTTTCCACTCCCTCCTTGCTGTGTAGCATCAATCCTACAGCGGAAATGGTCAAAAAAAGTCATTTTAGTAAAAGATGAAGAGTAGTAGGGCTAATCACTGCCTGGAATAGCTGCTGGTTTCTAAGCGAACTGATAGAGGAGGCGAGTGAATGGGTGATAGAGAGGTAAGAAGGGAGGGAGAGAGGGATGAGGACCAGGGATGATACCCACACGAAATAGAGCAAAGCCCTGTCACAATGTGCTAAGAGGCGAGTCAGCACAGCTGCCATCGGCATTTTGTTTAGGATTTGTTGTATTTTTTTTTCTCCACCACAGAGCATCTTTTTTTTTTTTTCCTTCCTTTCACTCTCTGAAACATATAAAGCACACTCCCACCTGGACCTCATTCACCAGCCAAAGGCATTTATCTATGAGTCTTCACACACATTTGCATCAGAATTACCTCCAGAGGTACTGATGTTAAACTCTCAAACCACTGATTCTGCGGATCACTTAAGCCCCGAGCTTATCTGGGTTATTATAATTTTTTGGAAGGATTTATAAAATCATATTTCATGAGGGAACGTTGAACCGCAGACCATTCCCAAGGTGTTATTTCTAACATGCACGTACACACACTCTCACTCACACCCTCACACACACACACACACACACACACACACACACACACACACACACACGCACACACACTTACACACACACACACACACACACACACCCTTGTTTACCTATTTGGTGGCTTGGCATTGTAGAATGAAGCACGTATCTTTCTGCAAATCCGCTTTGGCTCCGTTTATGGATACTTCCGTAAATTGCCTCGTTGCAGATCAGGCTCAAAGTTTAGAAAGTTGATCAGTAATTTTGCAGAGTGGAAACTGAAAACTGAAGTGAACTAATGAAATAGGTCACACAGGCAAGGGCGTTTTGTTTGGAGTAATATGCTTGTTTTCCAGTGCAGGGACACAGTGGTGATCTGACATTGATGATACTGAGATGTAGATATTACCTGATTATATTTTGACACATGATGTAGACTTTAAAATATTTAGACTTGTACAATAGGGCTGTACCAGAATTATGTCAGTCGAATCATATTTGGTCGTTCAATGTGAATATTTGACAATTCTTTTTTTTTTTTAATTTCCATATAAACTTTGAAAGGTTGGACGGGGCTCAGCAGGACATTTAGTGTGACAGCGGCATACATACAATATCGTTAACAGGCTAACTGCACTGACGGAGATTTGGAAATGTGCGGCATGATTTGCGGAAACAAAAGCCAGAA
The DNA here is from genome assembly GCA_019142605.1 of Cephalopholis sonnerati. Classification (NCBI taxonomy): domain Eukaryota; kingdom Metazoa; phylum Chordata; class Actinopteri; order Perciformes; family Serranidae; genus Cephalopholis; species Cephalopholis sonnerati. The sequence continues at coordinate 3,544,588 of JAGQAX010000015.1, read as the reverse complement.
ACTGTGTCATTTTAAGTATCTGTGAGCTGTAAATTGACCACTTCTGGGTAGAAGAGAGAAGATAATGTTATCTCAGAGCCTTTAAGCCTTTGTACACTGAGTCCCTTTTATTGTCGAAAACTGTTGCACATCTAAAAATAAATATGACTACATGCGCAATCACGTTTGTACACTGACTCCGAAACTTTAGCGCATCAGTAAAGTTGTTATAACAGATTAAATTTTCTGCATTTTACACATCTGTCAGAAGCCTTAAGAGGGCTGTTTGACCAACAACTTTCGCAATATAGATAAAATAAAAATAACCACTCAGTGTGTAAGGTTTCTGTGTATTACCATTTTTTTCGGATTATGAATGAAAAAAAATGCATCCGAAACAAACAGACTCAGTGTTTAAAGGCCTTTACGGTGGACAGTTTCCTCTCCTTTGTGACTGATGACTGTCTGACTGATGATTCAGATCTCAGACTTTCAAAGGACAGCACCACTGTACAATGTATTCAAATACACAAGAAAAAAAATTATGACTGTTAGCCTGAGAAAAAAAATATTTCAAGCCAAGGAAGTAGAGGGGGTGAAAGTTTTGTGTCACCACCACCCACAAACCCCAAACAATGAAGATAAGGGAGCAGGTGCCTCAGCCTGTATTCAGGAAGTTCATATCATGAACAGGACTGGTTGGCTTGGGTGACACTCGGAGAAGAAAAAAAAAAAGCAAGTGTTCCACTTTTCACTTGCCTCAGTAGTTAAAATTACCTGCACCAGCACTTCACTTGTGAATTGTGCAGCATTTTTTCTCATTCTGTACAGATAGCTTCTTAGAGAATCTGATAGATGAATGCTCACACTGTAAACTATTGTCTAAGTCCACAATTTGAACCTGAATTCAACTCAGTGCATCAAGGAAAGGAAAGAGGCACTTAGACTGGATGTCTTTTCAAAGAGCACACAATTCTTAATGGCCATCATATGTTTTTCTCGCCTTTTGTGGGGCCTCTTGTATCTTTTACACGTAAGTCTGGATTGCCTATTTGTCTTTTCAGAGTCAGGGAATTTATATCCCCACAGCTTTTATGCAAAGTCACTGAAACTGAGCTTTTTCCCTTGGAATTGGACATTTTTATGGTTATAATTTTGCCACTTTAAAGGCTAGAAAAGTTGCCCCAAAGGGCTTTCAGGCTCTTATCTATTGTGTCCTGTTGTGATGTCCAGGAAAGTGGATATTTTCTGTCTTTGGTTATTTGTATATGTCCTGTAAAAACCTTTTTTTGGTGGGTAGAATGGTCTATATGTCTAATATGTTGGGATTTTATCTGCCCAGCAAATTGATGAAAATGTCAATTTAATTTAATAAAATGATGAATTGTTCATTACCTATACAGAAAATGTTTAATTTATATCAACACACAAAAGCATGAGAAAACTAAGACTCAAAATACTAATCCCAGCTAGCTACCAATGTTGTAAGACATTGATATTTAGTTAAATTTAGGTTTTAACGTTGGGTGATCAAAATTCAATGTCAGGACAACATCTACTGCCAACATCAATTTAATGTAGAATACTGATGACAGATGATGTTGATATTTTGTTGGTTTTAAGTTGTGTTGTGAAGTAACCAAAATCTTTCATGCATCTAATGCCAACGTCATGTTGATTTAGAATAACGACATTTAGTCGTGAAACCCAATGTCTGCAAAATGTCATAATGTTAACATCCACACAACATGAAATTCTAATGTCATTAGACATTTAAAATATCATCATTCCAAAATGCAAGACTCCGATATTTATCTGACATCACAGTGTCTAGTGCCAGCTGGGTTTACCCTTTCTTCAAAATCTGTTACTTTTGTAGTATGAGTAATAATTAATATTTAGTTACGATAACACTGTACTCCAGGAAGAAAGTGTTGAGATTTGGGAACACAGCAATGTCAATACAAGAAAGTTTAACAGGGCTAGCAATGAGAACTGTATGATAAGCAACAGCATTTATTGTTTTTTAATTCTCTCTGTGTATCATAAGCAAGTATGGAAGTAGCATGATGTCCATTTCCTGTTTCCTACCAAAAGTCATAGGCTGTGTTCGAAATCAGTCACTACTCACTATCTAGTCCATTATATAGTGAGTTCGCCATTTTGTAGTAGTGTCCCAACGTATAGTGGCAATTATTATACCCTGTGTAGTGGACAATGCATGTCAATTTAATTTAATAAAAGTAGAGTACAAGTAATGAAAAAGTAAAGTACAAGTGGAGTACAAGTGATGGTCTCTAACCAAGCAAAATATCCCATTATACATTGCACTGAAGGAACAGACAGACTTTGTGGGACGGACACAGAGACGGATGAGAGGAGAGAGAGCAACTCGATTGCAACTTGTTTAACTTAAGGTGGATTTATACTTGTGCATAAGCTCTATGCAGAGCCTATGCACATGGCCTGCGCCATTGTGAGGATTTATACTTGTGCGGTGGTGTGTCTGTCTCACTCTGCAGTTACACCCCCAAAACCTCAGTTGGCGGTGGGGTTTCTGTGAAGTGCTGTTAAGTTTAGTTGATCAGGCTACAGCAGGCTATATGGCGTCAATTTGACGCAGAACCGTTTTATAATGACATGCTTAAGTTTGTTTTACCAGTTAACTGCAATGTCTCCTCATAAAATGATTCGTATGATATCCTACAAATTAGCGCTCAAAGACTGATTTTATGTCTTTAACGTATGGTTAAGTAATTAACATAAAGTTACTGTGATTAGGTTTACGAAAAGAAACATGGTGAGGACATTACTTAAATTTACTCAAAGTTCACTCAAAGTTTACGTGGTTGCAAACACATGTCTCCAGCGGAAAGTCTGCATTTTTGTGTTGAATCCTGTCAGCACATCAGTACTTCATTACTATCATTACTTTTCATAGGAAAACTGTTTGTGAGAACAGCCTGTAAATTGTCAATTTAATGTAGAGTCACTGGTCCCCAAAGAGATTAAAATAAAATAGTAATTAATATTTCTCAACTGCCTAATGTTCCTGTACAGAGGAGGGCTAACGGTTGCTAATTTTCAAGCTGGGTCACTACTGGCTGAGATTTGTGCCGTGAAGACATAATGCATTACATTACACGTAATATTCCTAAGTTATTACATGCCTAACTGGTAACACAAACTGGTAATACGAAATCAAATGTAAACCTAAAAATTACTTACATTTGTGGGACATTTTGCAATCGCGCTGCTCTCTCTCCACTTGTACCTCTGCCAGTATAACATTAATAACAGCTACAAAGTACTTTGTAGCATTATTAATTAACATTGGGGAAATGTGCTCAGTATATTATTGTGTATTTATTAATATTTACGTTGATATTTCTTATGGATGGTTCACCAGCCATCATTGATATGACATGTTTTCATTGTTTGACAGCACTGACATAGAGAAACTGACCTCAATGGTGTTTTTTCAAGTTGCAAATGAGCTCAGTAGTCCTCTACCTCTACTAGATAATGAGTTTACACTTTCTCATCCAAAGTTGTCACATATCACCTCCTTGTCAGTGGCCTTTCACGTCTACATACCTTCTGTGTCTGCTGCTGACATTCTGGGGACACTGCAACGAACGGTAGATTTGGGCAACAAAAGCACATGGTTAGGTTTAGAAAAAAACATCATGATTTGGCTCTACATTCATATGGGAAGTGAACACCAGGCTCCCGGGTGAAAGTCCAGGGTTTGTCGTACTCATCCGCAACCCCTCCTGCCAGCTCCATAGGGATTTTCCAGCTCCTTATATTGCATTGTTACCGGACAGCATTTCAATCTGACACCATCCAGCGGCGTATGATACCACTGTCACAGGTGCCATCCAGCCGTGTTATGAACTGACACCATCTGTCCGGGTATCATACTGTTGTGACAGGAGCCATCTGGCCACTGGGTGGGGTATCATAACATCAGTAAAGGTGAGGTCCAGCTGCATTCCAAACTGATGCTGCCCGCCAATGTATTATACCGCCACAAAAGGTGGCTTTTAGCTTCAGTGTGTGATACCGAAACTCTGACAAATCAGCGGTATTTGATGACTTCTGAATGAGAATGGACTGATTGAGTAGGGAGAAGTAAATGAGTGAATGATTTCGGACACAACCAAAGTTTTTTTTTTAACCATGACCATCGTTGCTTGCTAACATATCCAATTCCCAGATCTGGGCAACTTGGGGAGAGCAATGAAATTGTTACTGATATGGTCAAAACTGTGACCACAATGCGATTAACACAGATTATCCTCTAAACCTTACCTCTAATTTACACTCCATTTACTTTTGCTTTGGGTTCTATTTCCTTTGAGTAAGTCAACACAGTCTACTGTCCATAATGGTTGTCAAATGTGGCTAAACTATGCAATATGCCTTCTGTATCATAAAGTACAAGCAGAAGTCATTGTATTTCATCACTTCTTCCCTGAGCACCTCATCTATATGGACTGATGTGTCACCAGTCTAACTTCACTGACACATATGACACCAAAGAGGTGAGCCCACCCTCCTCGCTGTGACGCCCACCAACCTCGGCCCCATCCCATCCCATCCTCCTCTGCTCTCCCGTACAATTAAAAATGCATCAGGGAACAGATTAGATGCACGATCCCAGGCTCTACTGATCCGAAGGGTGAAGCTGTCAAGAAAAGGGATTTGGGGGGTGAAGAGATAGACTGGGGATGGAGGGAGGAAGAGGGATAGATAGATAGGCAGTCCCCCTCCCAAGTCCTTTCCTCCTCCTCCTCCTCCTCCTCCTCCTCCTCCTCCTCTCTCCCTTACTGCAGACCCCTCCTCTGCCCTGAGCACACTCTCAGTCACCTCTTTTATTTACTGCTCCTCCGTCAGCAGACTCATCCCTCACCTGTCCTTTGGGTTGAGTAGCCTTTTCCTCCCTCCTCCCTCTCTGGCTGGCCCGCTGTCCTCTTTACATTCTCTCTCCCATTCCCTCACTCTTTCTCTCTCCCTGTCGGCAACAGCATGCATGGCTTTCACTCCGCCTGCCACAGATCTGTTCACATGTAATCCATCTTTACTGGGCCTTTTTTTTTTTGTTGTTGCTCTTCTTTCCAGTGCTGCCTCATGGCTGGACTGCTGAGCAGGATGAAGCAAAACTGGATCATACTAAGGGAAAACTGGATTCTGAAGTGGGTACAGTAGACAGAAAGTTTACAGTAGTACAGGTTAAAATGCAGAATAAAAGGAAATGGGTGACAGCTTTGCTGTCTTATATGAGACTGTGGAGGAGGGGCAGGGGCTTTAAACACCGAACTGATACTGTTATATGGGATTCTTGTCTATAACAGACAGCTCAAGCTGCGTTCACATAGAATAAGGGAAAAAACAGACAGCAAATATAATGTTATATTTTAGTGAACGAGAGCAGGATGATAAGATAAGGTGAGGCCAGTAGAGAATACCAGCAACGGTTACTGTCAACGGCTATCAATTTTTAAATAATTTAACTTTTTGCTGTTCTCTGTAATAGAATTTACAACCTGCTGTAATGTAGCACCCTCACACAAAAAGAAAACACAGTGATTTGGACAATTACTAGAATAATCACAGAAATAGCAGACATTAATACTGCCATTTAATATATTTTATTTTATTCTTTCTAAACAATACAGCATCACCAATGCAATATATCATCATGTGTGTTTAATTTTAAGATCCCGCCATTCTGTAGAGCTGTACATGATTAGTTTGAACTATTTATATCTGATGAGAAGTGGGCCTTTCTTTTTTTGTTGGTGCGGTGCTGGGCAAGAATAAGAGTGGATAGAGATAGTGATTGTTAGTCTTGCTCAACTTGAGATACCACCAGAGGACTGATAGGCACCTTTTGCTTTTCCTAATAGCTTTAGCTAGTGCCATTAGCATAACTTGCCTAAAAGTCTAAAAAACAAAAAAAGTATGCTACCTTCACAGATGTCAAAATAAAAGTGGTGGTGCAGGGAACATTATTAAATTGGCAAAGTCTATCCTGTGAGCCTACTACACTACCAGCTGCTAGTTTGTCGAGTGATCACTTGAGAGTGCATTGAAAATGGTGACAGCATTTAAAAAGTGAGGAACTCAAGTACTGACTGAAGGTCATATTTAACTCTTTACTACCACATGTTAAGTGATGCTTTCAGTGGCATTGAAATTAAGACATCATTCAGTAATCAATTTTCAAAATCCATTCCAATACTGAAATAAATGTCAGCTTTGCTTCACTTAGTCATCCTGGAGCTGTGGAGTGTCCTGCTGACCTGCAGGAGTTTGACACCGGCCAGTATGATTAGTGCCTCTTCACCTCATCCTCTGCAGGCCATTCCCAGCTGTCAGCTTGTGTCTGAGGTGATGATCCAGAAATGACCTTTCTGACTGTCACCTCTGCTCCAGGTCTCCTCACTCTCTTTCCTTATGTCATAAAGCTTCATCCTGCTCTCAGCACTCAGTTGAAGTGAAAATGTGGACAAGTTACTCCCAGTTGAAATGATCTGAAACTTTCCCATCAAAGAAAGAGTCAGGAGGATGCAGCTAGCCTTTTTTCTGGCTAAATATTCAATATTCACCTTCTGATATCTCTAAAGCTCAGTATTTAAAGTTTTAGTATATTGTTTGTTTAATGCATATATTAAAAATATATGTTAAAATGATTTGCTTGCTTAAATTATATGATGGTGAAGTTGCCAACCCACAGTAGAGTTCCAAGGTTTGGTGTCGCTGTGCCTGTGCCGAACACCTACTGTATAACAAAATCTGTGCTCAGCCTACTGACTGAATTTAGCAAACCATGCTATAACCACAAAGGTTTGAGGCAAAAAAATTTTACATTTCCAAGACAAACCAGACATTTCCACCGGCTGAGCTGTCTACTTCCTGTTTAGTGCTCTGCTAGCTTGAATGGGGATAAAAATGATGTAATGTTGTGGCTCCTCTGGACTTTCAAAATGTTGTCGGACCGAATCGATCAAATCCTGATAGTGAAACAAATCATATTGTAGGGGCTGTAATGCTTAAAAAAATATTGACTGCTTTTACAATGTATGTCTAAGGGAGTTGTAATTACACTCTTTGGCCACCACGGAAATTAGCTTCAAGGCCTGCCACACTACCTGTGGGGCTGGTTTTACCCTGCCTCCAGTCTTTATGCTAAGCTAGGCTTAAAACTTCCTGTCTCTTTATCTCCCAGTCTCATAAGTCAACAGCAGTTGCCTGACAACTATAAAGCCTCTCAGGGCAACGGTCAACACTTATTGTTTACGGTTGGTTTAGATACTTGAGAGAGGTCCAGACAACATTTTGGTTAATTGCCATAAACAGTTATTTGCATATGGATGCAGATAAATTAGCAAATAGCTTACAAAAAGCAAAATCATCTTTAAACAATAGCCAATGGGTTCTAAGATTGTATTTCAGCGATACAGACTGTTTACCTGCAGGAAACCAAAGCCTGCTCAAATGTGATTGTGGCCGTTACCTACAGATTCTGCATACATATGCAGACATCTGTTTATTTGGTTTTGGGTGTTTGGTGGCTTGACAAATGTAGAAAACCAGCTGCGTGCTGATGGTTGATGACAGCAGTGAGACCGGACTGAAATAGTAAAGGTGTGGGTCATAAAACCAAAACAGAGAGTTGAAAGATGCTAAAGCATGGAGGGGAAGTGCAAAGTTGGTTAATAAGCAATACCTACACAAAATTAATTGCTTCAAAAAAAATATTGATTAGTACAGCTGTAAAGTTTGAATGAAAGTCTTCATTATGTTTGAAAAGCATGTGTAATGAGTTGGGAACTGTTTGGAATTGGACAATGTGATTAGATACTTTAACCCTGTACCTCCTCTCCCTACCCATATCCTTATACAATTGTATATACAATTGAAATTGTTTGTATGATATCCTGTGAATTAGCGCCCCACAAATGATGCTATGTATTTAATGTAAAATTATGCACTTAACATACCTTCTGGAAGAGGGATCCCTCCTCAGTTGCTCTTCCTGAGGTTTCTACCATTTTTTTTCCCGTTAAAGGGTTTTTTTGGGGAGTTTTTCCGCTGTGAGAGTCCAAAGGACAGAGGGATGTTGTATGCTGTAAAGCCCTCTGAGGCAAATTGTGATTTGTGATATTGGGCTTTATAAATGAATTTGATTGATTGAATTAATTGTAGTCAAAATATGGTAACTACATACCTTAAGATGAATCAAAGTTTACACAGCTCGAAACACTGGTCTTCTGGGGAAAGTCCCAGGGGAAAGTCCAGAGTGTTGTGAACCATATACGACTCCAACCTGCCTTCTTTCTAGACCACTTCCTGCCTTATTCTTTACTCCTGTCAGTGCATTGGTCACGTGATCACAGCCTTCCAAATTACATGGGTTATGCATGAATTACTGGCTCATCATTATGTGGGATATTTATGAATTTTGGTGTATTACTTTTTGTAGGAAAACATAGGAGCTGTGCATGAGAACAGCCCGTCATACCATTATTTCTTAACACACTATTTCAACACACATCAACCCCCCAAAGGATGAATTCGCTTCAGGCTAATGTATTTGTGAGACTCACTTCATAAAACTTTGCTCTTCACATTTGTGCTTACAATTTAACATTTAGTATTTCATCACCTCCATCAGTTTCACCATCTAAATGTAGAGACAGTGGTAAAATATTCAACCCATGCAGAAAGGAGCCCTCACTTCCTTCTTAATGTAATGCTCGGTGATGCTGCTGACTCCTTCCTTCCTTCCAGGAAGAAGGTGAGGGCAGCTGTCCAGCTCTGGATGTTAGGACACAAGCCCCACCTTTTCCACCAACAATTCATCCTGATTCAGTGTTGGAACAAGCCAACCAATGATGAACGGAGTGACACCCCCACCCACCCACCTACCCTCACACATACACTTCCTCCACTCCACTCCACTCCACTCCTCCACCCCCTTTGACATTCACTCTGCGCTCCAACTCCATCAGGTCCCAGCTCTGAGAAAATTTGCATCTCTTTGAATGTGACGCTTAAAAAAAAAAAAAAAAAGAGTTGGGAAGAAGGAAGAGGAGAAAAAAGGAGGATGGGGAGGGCGGCAGAGGAGGAAGAAGGAAGAACGAGGGAGGGGAGAAGAAAGGGGGGAATTTGGGTGGAGTATATGTGTATGTGAAAGGGGCGGGGGATGGGAGGGGGGGCACTAGGCACTAGATTAAATTTTGCCGTCTAGAAAATGAGAAAAAAGGGCCCCCTCTATCTCCGGGAGTCTACTGGGGAGATCTTTATTCTGATTCTTGTTAGAATTGTTTATCACTGTGACAGAGCAGGCTGGGGTGGAGATAAAGGCAGTGCTCCATCACAGCGTTGACAGTGGTAGGACACGCGCTGGAATGAAAGGAGCCAGGGAAATATTATTAATAGATGCTGACTTGATTTGCCTGGATTGCACGTCAAGAAGTGGGGGCCAGGGCTTGATTGCAGCCCTATGAAGTTCTGTCCAAAAGGGAAGCTATTTTTCATTAAGTGATAGAAGTCTCCCCTCTCTCTGTCTCTTTCCCCTTATGCGTTGCTTTCCAAGGAGATGATAACTTATGCAGTTTATTCTAAGCATGCTGATTTGTGTCAGTGCAGCAGAGAGTAAGAGGAGAGGATGGAGGGATGGAGGAGAAATGGGGTAAAATAAAAGGGGGGGGGGGGGGGGGGGCTTATCTCACCTTTCACAATGTAGCCCATCTTGCTGGTATAATACTAGTTTTAGGTAAGAAGGTAAAAGCCGGTGTTCACAATTGGCCTATCACCGCCATCTATACACCTATGCAGAGCTGCAGCAGCCGCAATCCACCACCGAGACACCTGCAAAACTCTCCATCCTCCATCCCTCCTCTCTCTCTCTCTCTCTCTCTCTCTCTCTCTCTCTCTCTCTCTCTCCCTCTCTCTCTCTACCAACAACAGATAAAAAAGAAGTATATAAAATGTGATTACACAGGCAACATGTTCATAGGCACTGATACGCCGGGGCGCACTTTATTTTTAGAGTGTTGCATTACTAATGGGTGTACAGGAAGATGAGGATTTACACCCGCCCACATACAATGCAGGCAGATATGAGCTAGCAGAGTCTATGCATCACATTTATGTGCAAAGCATAAAACAAGACCCCCCCCCCACTTCTCTACTACTGAAAAAGAAGTAAAGAAAAGAAAGAAATTGATTCACAGAGGGGGGACATACAGCTTTTTTGTGTCGTGTACAAACTTCTGAGGTGGAATTTTACAGGTACATTGGAAGTCTGTTTATATTCTTTGCTTACAGCCAATAAGAGTATGTGTGTGTGTGTGTGTGTGTGTGTGTGTGTGTGTGTGTGTGTGTGTGTGTGTTTCTCAAAAAGACAATTTCCAGGGTGAGGGACGACCAGAACCATGAGAGGAGACACCTTTAACCTTCTTCTAGTGGACTGCAGGGCCGAATGAAAAGTGTGTGTGTTTAGTGCTGTGATTGTGTAGCAGAAACAGATGGAGGAGCCTAAAGCAGGGTGAGTGTCTCAGAGATTTATTTATTTATTTGTTTTTTTTTTAACTTCGGAGTTATCCGTGTAAAAAAAAAAAAAAAAAATCCACACCTCCATTCCTCCCTGTTTGCCCACATTTCTTTCTTTCTCTCTACCTCTTGCTTTCCTCCTGTGTAATTAAGTCCGCTGCAGTTAATTTATGCACCGATATCTCCGGTTGCTGGCATTCCTGTGAAAATCTTCAAAAACATTGCGAGGGTTTCTTTAATTGGATTCTATTGGCAGCGCACTGTTTCACCGTTAACATTTACCATATGAAATTTTTAGATTGGCAAATATTTCCTCAAGTGTATTATATCGAGTTATTTTTCTCCCCCCTACATATGACATTTGCTGATATTTTCAGGTTATTTTCGACAGTTGATGCTTATCAAAGATTATGTTTAATTTCTTTTATCTGTACATTAAAATTTATGCAGGTAGATATGAGGGGAGCGATAGGAGAGGAAAGTTTGTGTGGATGAAATTAATGAAGAAGAAGATAAATGTCACAATGTTCTGCATTGACTTTAAATGCAGTTATTCTTTTATGATAATAAGCTGCAAATATTTAGTTGATTGGAGATGTTTTTAGATGAAAATGCCTCTGTGTTTATGTGTGTGTCTGTGTGTCTGTGTGTGTGTGTGTGTGTGTGTGTGTGTGTGTGTGTGTGTGTGTGTGTGTGCGCAGGAGAGTAGGATTTAATTTAGCCCATTTAAATCTGAACTAATTCACTAAAAGCTCAAATGGGCTTGTTCTGCTAACTGGGGTCAACAGTTTGAAATGAGCTATTAAATGACTGCTGGAAGTGACAAATCTTGAAGTGCAATTCGAGAGCCTCTTTAGGTGCAGCCTAATAACTTCTTCAGATATGTGAGAATACTATTAATTACACCACTTAATGCCGATGTGCCACACCCTGCGCTCCAAGGAGCTTGACTTATTTCCACCGCCCGATCCTCTGAAGTAGGTGGCGACTTACATTCTCAGGAACAATGGGCGAATATTCATCAAATGTCTCATTCGATTTTTCCCGGTATCATTTTCTTTTTTTCCCATTCTCTCCTCCCCTCCTTTCGCAGATCTCTTGCTCTAAAATATGTCTTGCTAAATTGCTGCCGACACATCTGCATATTTGGTTTTCTGTAAAATATTTGATTGCTCCCTCCATTAACTGTGACAGTGTGTGTTAAGACTTTGTGTCATATAGGATCTCTCTCTCTCCCGCTTTCTCGCTCTCTCTCTCTCTCTCTCTCTCAGTAGTCAAGAGATTGAATAATTGAACTGCCTTTACTATGAGGGAAAAAAAGGAAAAAGAAAAAAAAGATATATCAATTATCTTGGATTTTCAGTCTGGGTAAAAAAGATACAGGATAATGAAAGAGCGACTGTTTATTAGCCTTAAATCATCAGCTAAAGCAAAGCAAACACAATATCTTTTTGTGTATTGTGCTGCAGCAGCGTCTGCACAACAGCTGTTGATCTGCTATGCAGTCAGATGCAGCAGGTAGGCGTGTGTTCAGACATTTTTTTGTCTCGAAAGTAGGAGTTTGTAGTTTGAGGTCAGCCAAAAAAAAACAAAAAAAAACTTAAGACACCCCGCAGCCCCAAAACTGCACACTGCTGATTGTTTCTTTTGTACCTGGAAAGCTTAGGTCTGATGAGGGAATTTGTTTTTGTTGCCGTTCTTCCAGCGTGGTCAATTTGTATCGCAGTGCTATTAAGAGAATTTGCCCCCGAGAAGCTCCCATTTGATTGTGAAATGGCTAAATTGTGTGAGGAGTGTTTCCAGCATCTGGTTATTAGGTGGTTGTATTCATTATGTGTTATTGTTGCCTCCCCTCTGTGATCAAAAGTGGAATCTGGATGTAATTCTATCAGCGAGTACAGAGCATATTCACAGGACAAAGCACAGTCTGAACACAAAAAAAGTGTGTTTTCAATTCACCTGAAGTAGATGAAGTCAGAAAGTCTGCCATGACTTCCAGATGATTTTTCAGAATTCAGCATTTATCTGTTCTGTCCTACAAAGTCAACACACATATTAATTCAGATCAGAATGGGACATTTTGGACATTTCCTTTATCACACAAAAACTTTCTAAACCACTGAAATTTGGATTTTTTTTTTTTTTGTATAAACAAATTGTAAAATTAGCAAAATGGTCTAAAAACTAAGCTAAAGTGCAAACACCTACCACCTGGCATCTAATTATTTATTTAGCAAAAACAACAGAGCTAAAACAAGGTAAAGCTAGCTGGTGAGATAACCGAGTCCAGTATTAGCCACAGGTTTAGACTTTAGGAAAGACACAGTGGACATGTCCCCCTCAGCATTTAGAACGTGCGCAAATCGAGTATAATAACATTACATCTTGGTATTCAATTTGTTATCCTTCATAAATGAGGCAGTTGCTCAATGCCATTATAATGGATGAAAGAAAAGCCCGGCAAAAAAAAGAAAAAAAAAGAAAGCCTGCCAAATTAGTTCTGCTAAAAGAAAAGATAACTGCCCTAACAGGGAACAGTAGCAGAAGCTGCTAACTTAGCTTCTGGCTCTAGAGGAATTCACATGATTTGGTGTGGTTAGCTCTCTTTAAATCCCATATTTAAATGCATTAATTTGTAAATTCACTATTAATTAATTACTAGCTTGAACATACTATTTTTTTTTCTCCTGAAAAAGCAAGTAAGTGAAGCCATTAGTTATAATTTTGTTAAATAATGTTTTGTTTCTCAAAAAAAACTTAACTTAAAGGATAAAACTAAAATACCAGATTTTGTTTGTAGATACCATGTTTTCCTCCTGCATTCACTGAAGATTTGCTATGGGCATTTTTTAAAATTATGTATTGTTAGGAATGTTCTGTGCCAACGATGGTATTAAACAGATGTTTTACATTTTGTCTGTAATGCAGCCAGCTTAAAACTTCAAACCTTTTTGTTTCCCAACTTCATGATTGATGAATAACTATAACTTAATTTGAACACTAACACACACACATTCATTCAGACTCAAAACACCTACAGATGTCTAACATGTGCCATAAAAGTGTCTCTCTGCACAGACAATCTCAGATGCACAACCTTCAGGTAACAGTAGGTTAAATGATGTGGAACTGGGACTGTCTCTCTTTAAAAAGGAAAATAATAATTTGTAAATTTGACCTTTCAGCTCTAATATTCTGAAAGCATTTCTTGCCATTGCTGCCCATAATCACTAGAAAGTGACATGAGGGGGAGGCAGTGTTGCACCATCAGTCTATTTTATATTATAAAAACAAAATGTGAGTGATGGTGTGCAACCAAGCAAAACAAAACTGTAATTTGTCAACCATATTTATTTAAAAAAGGCAATAATTTTTTAATTATCAAATGTTGAAAATTGTGTCTGTATTAAGGAAGTAAAAAGACTAATAGATGAGCACAGAGAGTCATGTGTGCTCTCTCTCTCTCTCTCTCTCTCTCTCTCACACACACACACACACACACACACACACACACACACACATACAGGCAGGCATGGTAGTAATGATAGTCTCCTGCTCTAATAAGAGAAAATGAAAGGTGCTCACAGAAAACAAGGTGCAAAATTTAAACTCCCACTTTGCCTGTCCTGCAAATTTCTCTGGCCCCTTCCTCTCAACTGGGACAAATGACTGTAGTACTGGGGTGGATATCGGTCTCTTATCGCAGCCTTGTTGTACCTCTCTGGTGAGAGAAAGAGAAAGAGGCGACCTTGTGGGTTTGTCTGATTGTCGCCGCCCTGAGAGCACCCCCCCTCACAAAAGAAAAAAAAAGAGAAAGAGGAGAAAGGAAAGACAAGGAGGTGGAGGAGAAGGTGGGCTTGTTTTCCTGGTTGTTATCTCCTCACTCTGCTGCAGCTGCCTCGTTGCGCCGCACAAACACCTGCCGGCCTTCCGCAACACCAAGAGAAAAGTCAATTCTACCATGCGATAACCTGACCTCGTGTGTGCAGCGAGAAAGACACCTTGTGGACGTGGTTAAGATGCTATGACACCTCTCTTTCTCGGCTTCGCTCAGCCACTCACTCCATTTCGCCTTGTTTACTCACTATTTATGATTTTATTTTTTTCTTCTCTGCACACACGCTTTTCTTTCCTCGGCTGCCTTTGATCTGGGCGTTCAGAAGTGTTTTTTGAAACGCTCCTCTTTTGTTCCCCCCTCGGTCCCGTCTTTTTTCCTCCGAGTAGCGTCTTCAGAGGAGTAGAAGCGTCCAATTCTGTCACATTTCTCTGTCGTCTTTGTGTGTGTTTCTGCTGGAGTGTATCTCTTCGTGTCTACTGTACTGTGCAGGCCTTTGCAAAACTGGCGGAGAAATCAACTACACAATAGCCTTGTGACTTTACAATAGCTGCTGTGGCGTTATCTTGACAGCGGAGGAGAGGCCCCTTTTGTCTATGGCGGGCGTCGCCGTCAAAGGGCTCAGTGTCCAACAGCTTGGCTTCTCTGTGAAGGACTTTGCCCACTGTTGCAGTGGTGGATTAATGCTTGAATTTCGTTTGACACATGTGACGCACCAGACTTAGCTGGTAATAACAGAGAAAAGAGGTAGGAGAGGTCAAGAGGCCTTTAGCTGCACCTTGAACTCTCTTATTGAAGCTCTTCAGACCACAAGTCCTCTGAGAGCCCTTTAGCATGTACCATCAATGTCTATGATGAGCCACTGAAAACAACAAAGAACATGGGATGACACAAAGACATTAAAAGCTCCACTTAGAGAAAAAGGAAAAGATTCAGGAACATGGTCCTGTGAACAGGCAGCCTTTAGAAAAGGTTGTGACCAGAGTGTGTGTGTGTGTGTGTGTGTGTGTGTGTGTGTGTGTAGACTTCAGATATCAGCCCTTAGATGTTCTTACCTTAAGTAGAACTTAGTTTTAGTTGTTTGGCCAATTTGTATTTATTAGTTAACTGATGAGATCTGGGAATGTGGTGGCAGGTTAGCCAAACTTACTTGGAAGAGAAAAGGAAGACAAAATGATTTTCCAAAAGGTTCTGCAATTGTAAACATCCTTTGAGAGACTTCAGGCCAAGAAAGAGCCCAGCATATTACCCCCGTAAAACCACAATGTGTCTGGAGCTGCCAGCTGCTGGGTATAGCTTCTATATAACAGGTACATCCAGTTTAAGAGTGGTATCAATCTTTCCATCCATCAATCTCTTATTTAAGTCTCCACCAGCAAAGAAAAACTGTAAATAATGACAGAATGTGAGAGAAGGGGATTATAGGGCCCTGCAGTTTCCTTAGTGTGCATTACCCTCCTGAAAACAGGATCAGAATCCTTTTATTGGCCAAGTATGCCAACACAAACAAGGAATTTGTCTCCATTTCTTAGTAGCTCCCATTGTACAGAGAATACAAAGAACAAACTTACAGGAAGGAAATGAAGACAGACCTAGAGCTAAACAAAGAAAGCAAGACAATGATAAACAGCAGTGATGTTGCTATTATGCGTGTAAATAGGTGTAAAAAATAGAAATTAGGGGTTACTGTATACAAGTTAAACTGCAGTACTGTGGCCTGGTTTGTGCAATGCAATTAGCCAATTAGTTATCTGTATTTCAACCAACAATCATACAGTACAAATAGTCAGAATGCAGGTCCTTCAAAGGGTTTGATGGATGGAAGTTTTTTTAGCCAAGAGATTTGTGTTTAAACTCACATAAATAAAATGGTTCCTCTTCTACCCAAATCTCAGATGATTTTGCATCTCTTGTGAGTTGCCGTACAAGAGCAGAGTAATTGAATCAGGCTGTTCTCATAAACTGTTCATATGTTTTTCTACAAAAAGTATGCTCCCAAATTCATACGTATCCCAAGTATTTTTAAAGGCTGTGCTCATGTGACCAATACGCTCACGGGAGTAAACAAGGAAGCAGTCCCATAAGGGTACTTTCCCCTGGAGTCGTGTGTTCGGAACCATGTGAACTGTGAGTGAAGTGAACTTTGAGCTAAGCCTAACCACAGTAATCTTACTTGTCAAAACCTAACCTGTGTAACTTTACATTAATTACATGACTGTACATTAAGGATGCAACATCATTTGTAGGCACTAATTTGTAGGATATTAAACAAACAGTTGTGTGTGCGTTTTTGTAGGATGTCTTATGAACTGTTCCTTGAGGATATGTTGATTAAATAGCTTCTTCACTCAGATTTACAGATTTTACCACGATTAGCCCCAGAAGGACATAAAAATCATACAGAAGTTTAAATACAGTAACTGAGATCAGTAAAAACATCAAAGTCAAGTGAATTTATTGTTCAAACTGAAAAAAATGTACAGTATGACTTTCTGCACCTTTCAAGCTATTATCTTAATCCCACATCTGAATTTCCAATGAGTTTCTAAAAACTCAGACACGGTATGATAAAGAACCCCCGAAAATCTGCATCCCTGTCTGTAGCCACAGATCACTCTCACCTCTTGCTCCCTCTGGATTTACTCCATATAATCCCAGCGGTCAGCTCATGAGAGCCATTGTCCTCCTAAGTGGATAAACCACTGTGGATTGGATTTTTAATGGCATTAGCGGCCCAAGAAGCAATGACCAGTAAGAGGATTGTGAACTTACAGGGACGTCTGAGGGACTGAAGATAAAATCCTGGGATTGTAACACCTCAGGTGATTGCATGTCTGGCTTCCCTCTAACTTCCTGCATCAAAACATTTCCAAGAAGTGTGAATGACCCCATATCATGTGGAGGCAGTTGCAGCAACCAGTCCGGCCTCTCCGCTGTCACCTTTCCTCCTTTCCTGGAGCTTTCAATCAATGCCACGGCCGCTTAGAGCAGCCTGAACCTGCCTCTGACTGCTTTAAAGGTTGTTCTGATTGATGCCACAGTTTAGCTGGATTATAGGGTCAAAAAAGGAGTCTAATCCACCACTCTCTCTCCAGTCAAAAGAATACACGTGGAAATTACTCAGAGCAGCAGTGACATTGTAATGTGAAAGATTGAGCTGTGAAGAGAGGAAAGGGACGTACTGCATGTGTCCAATAGGGGAGCCCTTTTCTATAAAACTACTACCCTCTGTGAGGAACAGACCGCAGGATTCAGCTCTCAGCCTCCTCAGCTGCCTGTCATGACATGTTTTCAGTGCATGACATGAAATTAATACTTTGCCTCAAAATGAAGCTGATCACAGATTCAATTATTCAATGAAATTATTATCAAATTATAAAGAATTGAATACAAATATACACAGTATATATGTTCAAATTCTTCTGCATTATTTAAAACTTTTCCACTTTCTTAAGTAGTTCACCATTAATTACAGTGTATATTCTTTCACCTTGTAGTTTGTCTAGTTTTAAGCATCATGTAGGAATGACAAGACCATGTTTCACTGTACTGTACAGTGACAATAAAGTTGAATTGATTGAATCCAAAATTGATCAACTTTAGAAAATAAAATATCATGGGATTTTCTTTGTAAAAGACAAGAGTTAAACTGTTTATTTTTCAGTCCAGTATTTAGGAGCACAATTAATGGATTTTTGCATTCAAAATAAATTAAAGTAAAAAAAAGAAGTCAAATAATCAACATACTGTTTCGGTCAAATCTGATCTATTTTGACCTCTTGGAGACAGTGAAACAACTGTGACTAACATTCTTTTAGCTTGACATTTGATGACTTTTACTTAGGTGTCAAGAGTTAAGAGCAAAACTTTACATATGCATCATAATATATACTCTGAAAAAGAATCCACTGGTTTAACCTAAAGCAATTAAGATAACATATGCATGGTATGCATCTTTTTAAGTAGTTCCAACTCTGGCCTTATAGAATAAATCCTATGGGTCTTCTATAATCTGACAAACTCAATTGGTTTAGTACAAAAAGTGTGATTTGCTTTGGGCAAACTATTTTATTGAATACATTCTAACTTATCTATTTTAATTCCATCCTACTCAAAAATGTTTTTTTTTTATTTTAACTTACTTCTTAAAACATGTTAAAACATCCTAAAACATGTTAATAAAGGAATGCATTGCTGAAAAACTTTTTGAAGCGTTAGTCCCCGTGTACACCATACACTCTAAACAACAATGGTGAGGGGGTGAGGTCACAGGGCACCATGACAGATCCAAAGAAAGCTTTTACCTGACATACTATTAACGTGTATATATATGTCAGACATAATCCAAGCAGACTGTATACACTGTATATACTATCCTCTCCACCTACCTCATGCATATAAAGCAACCTGTCACATTGATCATTCTACATTTATTCCAGCTTCATTTACAACAGTCTATCTATCTATCTATCTATCTATCTATCTATCTATCTATCTATCTATATGCATTGAGAGCAATTAAAAAACTGGAGTCATAGTACTTGAATGTACACACATACTTGGTCAAAAAAGCTGATTCTGGATCTGATTTGGCACTGAAGCTATAAGTCGATTAATTAATTCATTAAATAGGCAATCAAGGAAAAATAAATCAGCCACTACTCTTTATTACTGATAAAGTAATTTTTCCAGCAAAAATACCAAACATTCCCAAGTCTGAACTTGTGATTTGCGAGCAAGAGTTGCTTCTCTTTGTCTAATGTGACAAAATAGATTTGGGGAATCGACAGCTCAACACAAAGGAACTTAAGAAAACACATTTTTTTACTTGTCTTTCTTAAAGTGCGATGTGTGATGCTCTCTCAACTCCAATAGTTATCGCTTTTTTTTTCTGACATTTTATAGGCCAAACAATTATTTGATTGATTCAGCAAGTATTGTCATAATCTATGCTGACAGTAGTTGTTTGCTGTAGCCTGGATTTATCTGATTGATCTTGGAACTGTGCATTGTAAAATCACAGAATTTGGCTTTTTTTTAGTAGACTGCATTAGTATTAGCTAGATGTACCTATAACTGAGTGTACATGTCAACATGTACAGGTACAGCATATGTTGTTTTATAGTTTAACAGTGAGGGTAGTGTTGATTGATGGTTATAATAAACTCCATACGATTCAAAAATGTTCTTGCCTTTTTTTAATGCAATAAAATCATTAAAAAATGCTGCTGCTGTATGCTCTCCTGTCTTAAGTAAAATAGGACTGTAATATAGTGTGATTGTGGGTCTGTTTTTTTTTTTTTTTTCATTAAGAAGTGGTAAAACCTAAAGAAAACACTCTTCCTGCACTCTAAAACACTTAAAAACGATTCATCACCTATTTATAAATGCTTGGTCATCATACCAAAAATGAATTGTGGCTTAGAATTTAGTTGAGAGACTAATTATAAGGGAATGCAAGTCTGCAAGAGTTTTTTTTTTTTTTTTTAAATCTCCTTCCCACAGAGAATCAGCACCATCTTAGTTGTGTTTTTGATGTGTTGATGGAGCTGTTGATCGCCTTTAAATGATCACTGGCCAACGTGATTGACACCAGGACACTGCTGGCTGATCAGTAAAGCCAGAGAGGTTAGTGACTGGATGTAAAACTCAATACACTATTGATTAACAATTACTTGGCTGTGCATATATAACCAGGGTTACATTTAAATCGTGGAGCTGAGGGTAATTTTTTTTCCTTGCCACTTGCATTCTAATTTGCAGTCATTGGATGATTCTTTATGTACACACACACACACACACACACACACACACACACACACACACACACACACACACACACATACATGCATATTCTCCTTTGTGTG
Organism: Cephalopholis sonnerati; assembly: GCA_019142605.1. Taxonomy (NCBI): domain Eukaryota; kingdom Metazoa; phylum Chordata; class Actinopteri; order Perciformes; family Serranidae; genus Cephalopholis; species Cephalopholis sonnerati. Next base: position 3,524,338 of record JAGQAX010000015.1, on the reverse strand, counting down.
CCACCAGTTACTACTGTAGGTGTGCAGACGTGGAAATAATAATAAAACAAAATGCAAACAAGAATACAAACATTCAGTGGAGCATTAAATGATGGTTAAAGTAAAACACTGCTCGACAGAAAGAGGGGAGAGAAGAAAAAGATTTATTTTTTTGTTGCATTCTCTGACTCGCACTGACAAAAGAGGGCAGTATGATGACATTGACAAAGTAAGCAAACTTCTTCTAAAACACACACACTGCTCATTGTGTTTGTGTGTATATATATGTGTGTGTGTGTGTGTGTGTGTGTGTGTGTGTGTGTGTGTGTGAGAGAGAGAGAGAGAGAGAGAGAGACAGAAAGCCAGAGAGAAACTTTCTTAATGTGTATGGTATTCGGGGAGGCGTGTGTGTAGCATGCCTTTGCCAATGTGCTCAATGTATGCAATTACTCATTCATGTGGATGTGTGTGAACGAGTACACAACACCAAATATACACACCCCCTTTTTACACACAAACACACACACACACACACACACACACACACACGCTCATTTTCATCAGCAGTTGTGGAACACATTAAGGCCCTCCTTATAGCATTATGAAAACATGGTGTGCGTGTGTCTGTGTGTGTGTGTGTGTGTGTGCAGCAGGGGGCAGACATTCTTACCTTCATCATACTGTAGGAGACCAGAAAAAAAAATCTAAAAACTGATTTGCTCCCTTAATTTTAAAACCTGCCTCCAAGCAAAAGAAAAAAAAGTGCAGGTTTTAATGTGCAAAAAAGTGCACGACTTTTCATGTGTGCACCATTAAATGCCTTTCATCCTTCATCCTATACCCCCACCCTTAAGAAAAAGGAAAAAAAAATCCTTATGAAGCTTAAATGCAACCATCAGATGTAACTTCACTGTCTAGACTAAACAGAAATCATCATACATTTAAGTTACAGTGTGGAAATCTAACAGGAAACAAGGCGTGAAAATGTGCTGTCCGTGTTGTAATTGCATCACAAGTGCTGGAAAGCCTTTGACCAGCATAACCCTGGTTAGCATACAACAAACACTTGTCTCTGGGATGAAAGAGTCATTGAAAGCCAGCATGCTAATGATAGTATACTCAAACAATCAGGGCAGAGAACACATTGGCCCCCATCTCACATGACGACAAACGCCAGTCCTAAATACGATGGCATCGCTACTGCGTGTTGGAACAGGCTCCTGGTGCGCGGCGCCAACTTGGCCCACCGCTGCCAAGCATTCTTCAGATTTCATTAGGTAATAGCTCATTCATTACCGAGGCTGGGACTGGGGCTGCAGCCACCATTAAACCCTGATCACACAGGATGCACACACACACAGAGCACACACACCCATGCTGCAAACACTTACCCATAGAAACATAATGGTCACAAAGATGTGGCTTGTACTGGAGGCATGTTTTCCCCATGTATACACACATGCACACCCAAGGCTTAAACTTATAATTTAGCTAGACCCCCCCCTCAGGCCTCAGGGACCCTCCCTGGGTCTCTTCACCCTTCAATGAGCACACTTGCTTGGGGCCACTTTCCTTTTCTCCCCCCTACTCTACTGGCCATGTGTGGAGGCCCAAACAGCTGGGCCCTGGATTCCCCCACTTTTGTATGAGTATTTCCCTGTGCGTGTGTGCGTGTGTGCGTGTGTGTGTGTGTGTGTGTGTGTGTGTGTGTGTGTGTGTGTGTGTGCGTGTGCATGTGCGTGTGAGTGCGCGCGTGCGTGTATGTAAGCCTGTATGCATGACTGAAGGTATTCTTGCATTTGCGAGAATGAGACGAAAAGGGTACATTAACATCCATAATCCACAAATCTTTGTTGTTAATGTCTGACACTGACTGGGTGTATCAGGTTTTGAATACTGATACTTAATATTTTTATGTTTCTCAACACTAGGCTGGAGTCCCCGTGTGAGGTCACTAGGTATGCTCAGACATAGTAACACATCGGTCTTTGAGCATTAAAATTTATTCTTAATCTTCGAAACAGCAGTGCTGACTCAACACAGCAAGCTTCATCCACTGAGGAAGGCCATGAAATATATCTGAAAGCTCTCAGTGGAAGCTAGTAAATGGACCTTGAGTGTTTTGCTTTTTTGTCACAATTTTTTATATTTGTTTGATATATTATAATATTTCATAAAATATTTTCTCTTTAGTATTTTTCTGTAACATGAAATCATTATGATAAAATAAACAAGCAAAAAACATCCTTAGTTACACTGAATAAGAGTTTAATTCTGAAAATCTCACCTCATGTGCTTCATGAGAACTGGGTGGGTGTGGTTTAATCAAATGTGACTGACTGAGGTAACATAAGCAATGTAATTATGTTGCCCTTGCAGCATAAGCAAACAACACAGCAACAAATCTTTTGAAATAACAAACAAAAACATAAGTGTGTAAAAGTGTATTCACATTGGACTGCGTCACTTCCACTAGGAAGCTGACTGAGAAAATATATTTTCAACAACTTTAAAATAAAAACAAATCTTATAGAAAGAATTTAATTTAAGGTTCACTTCATCACCACACTGTAAACCCCAATCCATCATGCCACAAAATTTTAATGTAAAGTCTATACAAATGCCCCAGATTGTCAAAATCACATAAAAACTTTATGTTCACTGGTCACAAAACTCATCCCTTGTGAGCTTTTTGAGATTTTTTTTTAATTTTTTATGTTAAGTAAACAGTTTTTGAGTTTTGAGTTATTTGACTAAAATTTATAAAGCTGATTTCGCCTAATTAGTTTAAGGCCAAAAAATAACACTATCATCGCGCACTTAACATATTGTGGCATGTTGGGGCTAAATAGGTGGAGTTTCCCAGTGTGCTGTGAGACAACATGTTTAAGGCCATAAAGTGAAGAAAACTGTATTTAAATGTGTTCTGAATCACTCATGTTACTGATTACACAGTTATAAATGTTTATGTATTTCATGGGGCTGTCAATCGACTAAAATATTTAATCCCGATTAATCACATGGTTGTCCATGGTTAACTTGTGATTAATCGCAAATTAAGCTGTGGCCCATGGCGTCAGTGTCTGATGCCAAGATCACTGATGAAACTGCAGTATTTGACACATTGAAAGTGAGAACAGAGTGGGTAAACATAGTGGTGCATTTTTCAGCTAAAGAGACAGATATTTTGCCGAGGGTTTGAATGAAACAGAATGAATGCTAATGTTGCTCTTTGTCTGCTGTGGGCAACACTTTGCTATCATGTTATCCATATCAACTTATCAAGTTCATAACATGTCAAACACATGATTTTTAGCCAGTTGTTGCGTTCTTCTTCCAAGCAGCAAAAAAATAATAGGGAAGCTTTGATAACAATGTACATTTTTAATTTATAAATGGTTAAATTGTAATTTTTAGTGAGAGTCATGTTCCACTGACACTCTGAGACTGCTACAGTATCTGCTAACCACCGTTGAGACCTATCACCTTGGGTACCACTGCTGCATACCTGCACCTTTTACTCATCCTTTGACCAAGATTACAGACAGGATTTAGATACAGCTCTGAATGGGTAATTTGCCATTAAATTCAGGGGATGGAGGGGGTGTGCGGGGGGATGTGAGTGAGCACTGTTTGAATAGGGCCGAGTGTGGCCATGGAATCGCCACGGCATCTTAAATGGATTCAGTACAGGAGCCCCCCGGGTATCCCCCGAGAGAGCCCCAAGTAATACATCATATTGCTCTTAAAATAGCTATTAACCACAGTGAGGACAGAGACAGAGAGGAAGGAGGGGAAGGAGGGAGGGGAAATTAAGCAATGTTCACAGAGTCATTCTCGTACAATAACTCACTATTAACCTAAGCACTAAAAGGCTTGCTGTCTCTCTCTGTTATGTGTGTCTTTAATTGATTCTCTTAGTCCCTTTGCGGGCTGGGGAAGGAAAAGAGAAAAGAATGAGGAGGAAACTTGCAGATGAGGCACGATTCTTTCTCTTTTCCCTCCCTTGCAGAGTTTTAACTGGCTTCATAGCCTGTATATTAGCCATGTGGATAACAGATATGTTGCCTAATGTCTCTCAAGTTGAGAACATCCAAAAACCTATTCACAAACTTTATGTCCTGTGTATCTCCAATTAAAAAGGGCCCAGACAGATAAGTATGGTAATGAGAGAATCCTAGGAAAATTAGATACGCAGCACTAATCTGTGGCTGTAAAGGAGGTTGAGGGGAAAGACTTAAGATTAGGATTTAATCCACCAATATCCATTACTGCTGCTCAAACTGTACCGTGCACCAGCTAAGGTTAACGTACGAAACAAAAACAAACAAGTTCGTGATGAGGTTTGCTCAAGACGCGTGATTGAAATCCCTTCCTACAAATTAACATACATATATGCATATGAGCTCTTAATTAATTGCAAAATGTATTTTTGATTAAATACTCCAAACGTCATGATTCTAATCTTGACCGGGAATGGAAAAAATAAAGTTTTTAATTAACTTTGCCAGTTAAACCTCATCAACACTTTGAATGGAGTGTAATTAGGACACCGCCCTCTCTTCTTCTTTCTCAACGGTGAAATCAAAAATCAGCCATTGTTATCACATTTGTAATGCAACCAGTGTGCGAGATGAGGCCGCGATAAATGAGCAGGGTCCTGATTTTCATACGCAGAGTAAAATAATGCTGGTAATTGGCAGATATTCTAATATTGATTAAATTAGACGGAAAACACTCCTTTCATTAAGGCACCATGATATAGCCTAATTCTGATCATCTTCTCTGTGTCTTTGGGATTACCAATTAAATAGGCTTTGTGGAAGTTTTTCAAACCGCCAGGCGAGAGAGGGCTAAATGAAATTAGGCCTATAGTTTGAGAGAGTGGAAGTGCGCCAGCCGTCTCCCTCCATACTGTTTACCAAGGACTGTGTTTGTGTGGGAAGTCATGGTTAATGATGTATTCATCCTTTCTCGCGGTGGAACTCCAAGCCCAACTCAACGTGTATTGTGCTCAATTATGTGAAAAGAGAGAGCTGATAATGAAAACTAACATGGAGCTCCTGAGCGGATCAAGATGTGTGTGTGTGTGTGTGTGTGCGTGTGTGCGTGTGTGTGTGTGTGTGCGAGTGTGTTTGCATGTGTGTTTGCACTACTGTGTGTTTGGGAGATAGAGAGGGAGAGAGGGTGTGTTAGCTAGCTGGCATAACTGTATCCCTTCTCTTTCATCATGCCCAGGCAGAAGGCACAACTCCTCTCAGTTTCTCAAATGAACCTTTCAAAGCCTCCAAAACTTTCAGCCTCCCTCCCCATCCAGCTCCACCAAAGCAGCCGTCCACTCAAGAGTATAAGGAGGCTTACTGGGGGATAAGACCCTGCGAGGTGCTCGAGGTGAGATAACCAATTACCCATGATCACTTTTGACTCTTCTAATCTCCCCGCTGTATCGGCGGGATTTAGACGCAGCAGCACCTGTGAAACCCGGCCATCTCCAATCTGCCGCCGTCAGCCTTTGTTATTCTAATGTCAGCCACTTGACTCATGCACTTCAGTCAAAGGGGATAAGCACCTGCTGGTCGTGGTGGGGTGCTGAGGGGAGTGACCCTGTGACCTTGCAAACAGACAGCCTTGATTGATAAGCAGGATTTCATCTGTCGGAGTTTCATCAGGCCATTCTGTCGGAGGAGCTGCTGACGGAGGGCTGCTGTCTTTCCCATGGAAGCAAAGTGACACACATGAAGGTTATAAAAGCCACATGTGGCTGCAGTGTCACTGCAGCAGAACTTGTTTTGCAAAGTGCGTGACTGAGTGAGCTGGTTCACAGATCGTTGCGAGTGCAACGGTTTTTTCAACTTCAGCATCCAGAGTTACAAGGACTGAACTTTATGGGCTGCCATTCTCAGACCAATCTTGAAAAAAATCTGCCTTGTGGATGACAGGCAGACACATACAAATTATTTGTCCCAAACAAACGTGCTGATCCAATCGGCTTGGGCTTCGAGGTGGAGCCCTCCAAGCCACAATCTATACTGATTCATCATTTTACATCTTTTCACTCCTGCTGCTGTCAATCAAGATGCCTGAGGTCAATGAGGTCAGCAGATGCACTTGACTTGTAAACGTGAGCAGGTCTTAGGGAGTACTGGCAAAAGTCTCTGTGTTGGCCAAACAGGAAATTGCAGAATTGCAAATGATATGTTTGAGGTGATGTAGAACTTGCCAACTTGCCATCGCATGGTTTATCCACCAGAGATCAGTGAGCTTAGTTTATTTTTAAACTGTAAAATATTCTGCTACAATAGAATGATGTATATAAAGACGGATGATGCATCTCTACTTCCTTCCACTGTACAAAAATGAAGTCGAAACACGACCGTTGCCATATTGTACTGGTGATGCCATTTGGAGCCAGAGTCTGCGCAGTAGCGATCTCTTCAGAATGGAGTTCCCCGCCCATTCACCCTTCAACCAATCACAGCCAGTGCCATTGATCATGAGCACACTGAATGGCATGTACAGCTTTCAATCATGATATCAGGTCCCCTTTTTATTTATCATCAAATAGCTAGTTAAACAAGAACTTAGAAGAAAAATCTACGCATTCTAATCCCATCTCATTAAATAATGCTGCTTTGTCAGTACTGTCATGTCTACATATGACGTGCTACGTATCTTCTTGCATTGTTTATGTTCCATTGTCAATTTACGCCTGTTAAATGCATTGTGTCTTTTCAAAATACATGTCAGTTTTCACAGGAATTGTACAACTTCTACTGCATATAGACTGTTTCAAAATAAACTAACAATGTCTGTAAAACACCTCAAATTTACATTTATTTCCTTGTGCAACAAAAGCATGTGGTTAGGTTTACAAAAATACAACATGGTTTGGCCCTACATTCATATGGTAAGTAAACACCGGGTGAAAGTCCAAGGTTTGTTAGACCTATCCACCACCCCTCCCACCCATCCTATAGGGATATAATATTATATAATATATATAATTATATTATGTTGTTACTGGCAGTATTTCAAAGTGACGCCATCCAGAGGCATATCATACCCCTGCGACAGGTGCCTTGCGGCCAACGGGCAGTGTATCATACCACTGTAGTCAGTGGCTTTTGGCGTCAGTGTCTGTTGCCTAAATCACTGACAAAGTAGCAGTATTTGACAAGTTTGGAATGAAAACAGGCTGGAAAAATCAACACTTGGTAGTGATAAGAACTACCTAAAATGACAGAAACCATCTTTAGGAAAGAAACAAACAAAAAAATGTACTTTTGAGTTTTTAGTTTGGCCCATGTCCCATCCACTAACATGGAGTGGGTGCGCTTTATGAACTACACTGTAGTCAGCAGTATAGGTGGTGTTATTATTATGGTAATGTCTTAAACTATGTCAAAAAAGGAATATCAGTGATACATTGTTATCAGATTTTTTTAAAACCTTAAATATTGATAAAGGTGTCAGTCCAACAAAATCCAGTAAAGGCTGGACCAATGCTCAATCTTATAAAGAATCCCTATGAGTTCCATTTCTTTCTGTAGTGGCTAAATTTTAGGACAAATCCAGTAGAACGTAAATGAGGCATGACTGTTATGATGCCAAGAACCACAGTTTTATTTCAAGCACTAACAAACATTGCAGCTGCGTAGTGCAGTAGTGCAGTAATATGATACATTTGATGCTATGTCTAAGGTGAGGTAAACTGTTGCCACCAGTGACAATAGAGTGCTCCAGGGATGACATTTTTCTGTAAGCTGACGCAAAATGTCACAGCTCCATTCTCCCTGTTGCCCTCCTGCCCTCAGTATTTTTCCACTCTCCCTGCCTCTGCTCCACTCCACCTGTCAGCCACTCCCACCTCATCAGCCCAACTCTGCTCACCTGTCAGCACAGCTGCAGCTCGTTGTAATCAGCCCGGTGAATAAAAGACTCTCCAGCACACTCACTCTTTGCCAGATCGTTCTTCAGCGTCATGCGAGACTTCCCAGCGTTCCTGACCCGTCTGATCACCCGGTACCGACTCTGCCTGTCCCCGACCTGCTCTCCTCGTCTGCCTGCTGGTAAACCCACCTGCCTTCTGTCCCTGACCACGTTCTCTGCCTCAGCGTCTCTGGCGTCTGTCTGCTCTCCCAGGCTTTGACTCGTCCACCTGGCCCCGGCTCTCCATCTGCCTGCCCCCCATCGGTACCTCAGCACACTCGACTGGTTCTCCTGGCTTTGGACACCACGCTTCAGCCTTCTCACCCACCGTAAGCTCATTCGCTTTACTCCCGGCAATCCATAAACTGTATTATTCGGGTCCGAGGGCTCCCATCCCCCTCTGCGTTTCCGCGGCCGGGTTCAGCAAAATCCGGTCAGCAATTCTGAAACCCAGAGACTGCCTGTGGGCTCTAGGCCTGAAGATAGAACTGTGTATTGAGTTTATTCAACTGTCCAAGTTCCTGTTTTGCTACCAAACTATTAAAAGTCACACTTACAACTGTTCCAGATTTTGAGAGCTGCCTTTGGGTTCCACACACACTCGTCACACAAAAGTTTGCATCACTCTGGTTCCCCAGTCAAAAAGCCAATGGGATTTTTCCTTTGGATTACTGTAGAAAATAAGCTCTGTGGCAAACAAAAGTTAATGATACTAACTAGGGCTGGGACTTAAACATGTTAATTTCGATTAACTGATTACAGAAAAAATAATGCGTAAAAAAAAATAATGCATTTAATTGCACCTTTCTCACTTACCTAATTTCTGGCACACCGGTAACACTGATGCACACATTTCAAGCCTATGATATCAGCTCAATGCAAGACATGTTGCTGCGATCACGGACACCAGAGCTAATGTTAGCTATGACAGTCCTGGTACAGGCAAATGGTGTAGCCAGCCCACAATAGATTCTGGCTTGGGACGCATTTTCCTGACTGAACCCGACCCGAGTCCGATACAGTTATAAATGAGCCCGGCTCGAACCCGACAGCCTTTCTGATTTTTAAGCCCGTCCCTGACCTGAGCCCGATGCAGTTTGTTACCTGACATAGTTATTGTTATGTCAGTGTGTAAATGACCATCAAAAGGCTGCTGTTACTCACAGTCAAATGTGCTGCACGCACAGCACACAGACTCAGTTGGAGCGAAGCCTGTGTTGCGTTCAGGCATTGTCACGTAAATAACAAGTTCCAGCACTTGAATAGGCCATAGCACAACAAAGCAGCATGTCAAGTTGGCCGAACCTGAACAAAATTTCTGATTTGTTATCCAAACCCGGCCCGATAGACCAGATGACGAGGTTCAGAGCCAAAATAAGTAAGTCTATGTCTCTCTGGCAAAATGAAAAATAAACATTTTTGTTGTTAATGTTCACGTATATGTCTATTCATTGATTCAAAGTTTATTTGAACTGAAAAACATAACTTATTGTGTCAAATATTGCTATTTGATAAATAAACGATTAATAGAGATTCATTAATTACAAAGCCTCTATTACATTATTTTTTTAAATCCCATCCCACCACTAATACTAACACATTTTGTTCAGCAAAATAATCTTCATGCATGAACACCACTTTTATAAATGCAATCATCAGAAGTAAAAAGCTAACATTTAGGCTATAAATGAACTACACCACAGTTGCATGATTTAATGTCGCCACCACAACAAGGCCGTAAAACCATGATGATGTTCTGTAGTCTCACTCACTTCAAGGTTTTAGGACTCATTCCTGGGACACTCTATTATGATGATGTAAACAGGAACAGATAAAAAGTGTAAATATAATAATTACAGAGGGAATAATAAACACCGGCCTGTTTATAATATAGTCTGTTTCAAATGAAACTGGTACCCTCTGCAGCTGTGGTAAGTAAAAGCCCCTATTTTTACATTTTATGACTCTCCATTATGAAGAAGTAACAAGAAGTTTGCTAGCTTGATGCTACCCGCAGTACTCAGCAGGTTGATAAAGTGCTTCTGCTGTTTCACACCATCATTTTCCCTTTTTACTCTGTGTGGTAACGTCCCTAGAGAAACTATCAAAAAGGCTGGGATGTTGTTGTCATACAGTTGTCTACGGCAGCAGACCGCACTGTGTTTCTATTGGTTAAAGTGACGGCTGTGACAGAACTCATGAATGACATAAAGAAAATTAAACATGCTAGACTTTCTGTTGGAAAGTTGTGAGGCGTCCCAGACATGATGTCAGTTGTCATCTACTATGACACACTACACGGGATGAAACGATGGATTATCACTTCCGTGTCAGGCTATAATCAGGCTGACATCATGTAGTGTGTACCCGGCATTAGACCCCATCCCAACTAGGCTACTTAAGGAGGTCTTACCTTTAGTTAACATTCTATATTAGACATGATCAATAATCAGTATGTCTTTATTAACAGGCTATGTACCTCAGTCCTTTAAGGTAGCTGTAATTAACAAATGATCTTCTGATTGCTTCAGACAAAGGACTCGTCTCTGTACTTGTTTTATTAGATCTTAGTGCCGCATTTGACACAACTGACCATCAAATTTTGCTGTAGAGACTGGAAGTTTTTTTTCTTGGCCCCAAACTCCTCAGAAACTCTCTATCTGAAGATGTAGTTTCTCTGGATAGCATTGCTCTGGCCTCTCACACTACCATAAGAAACCTCAGAGTAATATTCGATCAAGATTTGTCTTTTAAATCCCATATAAAATAAACTTCACGGACTGTGTTCTTTCTTTTGCGTAATATTGCAAAAATTAGGCCTATCCTTTCTCAAAAAGATGCAGAAAAAATGGTCCACGTGTTTGTTACCTCTATGCTAGATTACTGGAATTCCCGTTATCAAGCTAATAAGTCTTTAAAATCTCTCCAGCTGATCTAGAAAGCAGCTGCACATGTACCAACATGAACCAAGAAAACAGATCATATTTCTCCTGTTTTAGCTTCTCTGCACTGGCCCCCTGTAAAATCCAGAATTTAATTGAAAATCCTTCTCCTAACTTACAAAGCTCTAAATGGTCAAGTTCGCCCTGAGAATACAGGGGTTATTCGTGGTTCCTAAAGTCTCCAAAAGTAGAACAGGAGCCAGAGTCTTCAGTTATCAGGTTCCTTTGTGGAATCATCTATCTGTTTCGGTCTGGGAGGCATGTCCCCAAATTTAAAACTAGAGTTGAGACTTTCCTTTTTAATAAAGCTTATAGTTAGGGCTGGCTCAGGCTTGCCTTGGACCAGCCCCTAGTTAGGCTGACATAGGCCTAATCTGCTGGGGACCTTCTATGATACAACAAGCCCCTTTTCTTTTTCTCTCTCTCTCTCTCTCTCTCTCTCTCTGAGTGGATGCTGAGAGTGGCTGGGAGCGCGTTTTGGAGAGCGACTGACAAAAGTTTGTGTGTTTTTTCAAACCTTTCTGCTCTTTTTCTTCCACTGGGTGGTGGTTAAGGTGTTTGTGCACAACTTCTCTGTCATCGTTTTTAGTTTTTGTATATATTTGGGGAGTTTCTGTTGTTTGTTTGACGGCTGTCGCCGCGGCCATGCCGCCGAACATGGCGTGCGGCTTGGAGAAGCTGACTCGCCGGCACGCCGTCAAACTGTCTCCAGGGGTCGGTGTGTCGGTGGAAGAGTGTAGTCTGGCTGTGGGAGAGATTGTGGGCTATGAAAGTGTGAAATCTGCCTCCCGCATGAACAGTGCTGTGGTTATTTTCTTGGATAACATTGATAAGGCGAATCAGGTGATTGAGAGCGGAGTGGTGATCCAGGGGACGCTGACTCCGGTTTTCTCCCTTGTTAATCCCGCTAAGAAAGTTATCATTTCAAACGTTCCCCCTTTCTTGAGAAATGAACTGTTAGCCAGAGAGCTGGCCCGTCACGGACAGCTGATGTCCCCGATTAAACTGATCCCCCTCGGCTGCAAATCACCTCGCCTTAAACATGTCATGTCCTTCAGAAGACAGGTGTTTATGGTGCTTAAAAATAATAATGAGGAGCTGAACTTAGCCCTGCGTTTCCGCATAGATGACTTTGATTACACTGTACACGTTTCCTCTGATACGCTAAAATGTTTTGGTTGCGGAGCAGAGGGACACTTGGTCCGTTCATGCCCGGAGCGAGAGAGGGACAGGCAGCCCGTTGCCTCTGCAGCCGGGCCTCCCGTCGGAGCTGACGGGCAGCCCGCTGCCTCTGCGGCCGGACCTCCCGTCGGAGCTGACGGGCAGTCTGCAGCGCACAGTGACACACACACTGATACGCATAGCGACACACACATTGAGACAAGCACACAGAGCAACATAGTAAACACACTGAGCAATGAGGACGGGGCAGGCAGTGTTCATGGTGATGCTGGTGATGTTCTGACTGCTGAAGCTGACTTCTGTCAGAGCCAGCCGGTTGAACTGAAGGAGCCCACAGGACAGACTGCAACCAGAGTGGCTGAGTCTGTTCTGGATGAAAATGATGTAATGGATGATGTTGATGATGTTCTGTTAAAGTCATCTGTTAAACGAAAAAATCCAGAAACAAAAGTTCATAATGCTAAAACTAAAAAAACTTCAAAGGAGGATTCACTGTGTGTTTCCTCTCAGTCAGAGGAAAACACTCAGTGCACACAGGAGAGTGAGGAAGGGGAGGATAACATGCAGGTGGAAACACAGAGTGGCTACTCTTTTCAGAGAATAAGGACTTTTCTTAAGAACACTAAAGGGATGAGAGCAGTCAAAGTGGAAGATTTTTTTCCAGATCTGGAACTTTTTCAGGACTCAGTTAGGTTTTTTATGAAAAATGCTGGTAATCTAGGGCAGCCTTCTTTCACTGATCCAGAAATTTTTCGGTTGAAGAAGCTGTTACTGAAGGTCCGAGCACAATTAGTGAATGATGAGTGAGTGTATGCTTTTTCTGTTTTTACTTTTTATTTTTTTTGTCATGTGTGATATAAAGTTGGGCTCTCTAAACATCAGTGGTGCTCGAGATGATGCTAAAAGAGCTGCATTGTTCACTCTGTTTAAAAATAAAAAGCTGAATGTTGTTTTCCTCCAAGAGACTCACAGCACCTCAGACATTGAGTCTGACTGGAAGAGGGAGTGGTCTGGGGAGGTTTTTCTCAGCCATAAGAGCAATATCAGCGGGGGCGTTGGGATCCTCTTTTCCAGAGATTTCCTACCTTGCTCTGTTTTAGTTGAGGAAATCGTTCCAGGTCGGTTGCTAAAGCTAAGTGCTAAATTTGAGGAGGTAAAGATGGTTTTTATAAATGTTTATGTTCCCACTGTGAGCTCAGAGAGACTGTTGTTTTTTGACACACTGAAAACTGTTCTTAGTAATTGTAGTACTGATGATTATCTGTTTCTGGGCGGTGATTTTAATTGTACAGAAAATCCTGCTCTGGACAGAAACCATCAGGAACCACACATTGCATCGAAGAGCTGCCTCATCAAACTTTTGGAAACTTTTGATCTTTGTGATGTTTGGAGACAGATGCACAGGAACCAGAGACAGTACACCTGGGCTCACTCCAAGGATAATTTGCTGTCCTTGGCGAGACTGGATCGGGTGTACTGTTTCAAGCATCACTTTAATGTTTTTAAAAATTGCCTGATCAGTCCTGTAGGCATATCAGATCACTCTCTTGTGCAGGTTCTAGTCTCCATTAACAATGTAAAATGTAAAAGTGCTTACTGGCATTTTAATGTTGCACTTTTAACAGATAATGTGTTCCAAAAAGTATTCAAATCTTTTTGGAACAATCATAAAAAAACAAAGGAAGAGTTCAGCTCTTTACAGCAGTGGTGGGATGTAGGTAAGGTTGGAATTAAACAACTTTGCCTACAGTACACTCTCAATGTTACAAGGGACATGGCCAGGTCTATGAGAGATCTGGAGAGAGAAGTGGTGGAGATGCAGAACTTAGCGAACTCCACAGGAGATCGAGAACATTTTAAAGTTCTCAAAGGAAAAAAATCAGCTCTGTCTGACCTGCTGGGTATTTCCGCTCAGGGTGCTCTGGTTAGATCGCGGTTTCAGTATGTTGTAAAAATGGATGCTCCCTCTCACTTTTTCTTTGATCTTGAACGAAAGCATGGTCAGAGAAGACAGATGCACTCCCTTCGGTCCGACACGGGGCAGCTGCTTCAGGAGTCAGCAGACATCCGGATGTGTGCTGTTGAGTTCTATCGACAACTCTACACGTCAGAGCTCAAGGAAGAACCAGAGGTGGAGATGTCCTTTTATGAAGGCCTTCCTCAGGTTTCTGAGGAGGCCAGTGCAGAGCTGGAGGCTCAGATCTCTGCTCAGGAGCTGCAAGAGGCCCTGCAGAGCCTGCAGAGTGGAAAGGCTCCTGGGATAGATGGGCTCCCTGCTGACTTCTATAAGGCTTTCTGGTCTGTTATTGGAGCTGACATGTTGTGCGTTCTAAGGGACAGTCTAAGCAAAGGACTATTACCTCTGAGCTGCAGGAGAGCCGTCCTCACTCTCCTTCCAAAGAAAGGGGATCTGCAGGCCATTAAGAACTGGCGTCCTGTATCTCTCTTGTGCACTGACTATAAACTTTTGTCCAAAGTGTTGGCAACAAGGCTAAGAAAAGTGATGGAGCATGTCATTCATGTCGACCAAACGTACTGTGTACCCAGCAGGTTGATAACTGATAACATAGCTCTAATTCGGGACTTTTTGGACCTCTCTGGTTCATTGGGCTGTGAGCTTGGTCTGATTTCTCTGGACCAAGAAAAGGCTTTTGACCGGGTTGAACACCGGTACTTGTGGCGCACGCTGCAAGCTTTTGGGTTCAGCTCTGGTCTCATAGCCATGATTCGGGTCTTGTACAGTAACATTGAGAGTGTGCTAAAGATTAATGGTGTTTTGAGTGCCCCGTTTAAGGTTCAGAGAGGAGTTAGACAGGGCTGCTCTCTATCAGGCATGTTGTACTCCTTGGCTATAGAACCTTTACTTCACAAACTAAGGCAGAAGTTAGTTGGTTTCTCTCCTCCTGGGAGCAACGATTATTTTAAACTGTCTGCTTATGCTGACGATGTTATTGTTGTTGTTAAAAGCCAACATGAAATCATTGTTTTAAATGAAACTGTTACAGACTTTGGAAAACTTTCCTCTGCTAAGGTGAACTGGGGAAAAAGTGAAGCCTTAGCTGTAGGAGATGGACTGCGCAGGAGGACAGTGTTGCCTGGAGGCCTAATGTGGTTGACAGGTGGTTTTAAATACCTTGGAGTTTACCTCGGTGGGAATACCTTCTCTTCCAAGAACTGGGACAATGTTCTTGAGAGGGTTGAAGGACGTCTCAAAAGATGGAAATGGATTCTACCCAAATTGTCTTTTAAAGGTAGAACCCTAATCATCAATAACTTGGTGTCCTCCATGCTGTGGCATCGGCTAGCGGTTTCAGACCCCCCGGTAAATTTGCTGTCTAGAATCCAGTCCATCATGGTTGATTTTTTCTGGGATCGCCTGCATTGGATCCCTCAAAGCGTTCTTTTTCTGTCAAAAGAGGAAGGAGGACATGGGCTCATCCACCTGGCGAGCAGAGGGGCTGCCTTCAGGCTCCAGTTTATCCAACGCTTCCTGACTGGACCCCCTGACTTAGCCTGGAGGCCTGTAGCCCGCAGCTTACTGGAACGGTGTAGTGGGCTGGGTCTGGCCGAGTCTTTGTTTTTAATGGACTTGAATAGTTACAAGCTGGACCATCTGCCTTGTTTTTATAAAGGTTTGTTGAAAGTGTGGAGCCTATTCCATAAAGAAAGACTAAAGAGTGGGGATTCCCTGTTCTGGCTTCTTAAGGAGCCGGTGGTGCATGGGACTCGTTTCTCCTGCGAGGCTGGGCCGTCTCTGCTTCAGAGACTTTGTGAGGCCCAAATCTTCACACTGGGTCGTGTGGTGGAGGTGTGTGGCCCTCGCCTGGACAATGCTGCTGGTCTGGCCTCATGTTTGGGGCTCAGGTCGGTCAGAGTAAGTAGCCTCCTGCTGAGAGGCTGGAAACAACAGCTAACCAGCTCTGAGCTGGTACTTATTGCTGCTCACTACGATGGACAGGTTAAAACGGACAGTAGTGACTCTTTTCCTGGTTTTAAAATTGTTCCTGTGTTTAAATGTGATGATGGTTGTTTGTTGAAACTAAATGTTGTTAATCAAACACTGAACAATTTAAAAGGTAAAATCATGTACTATTTTTTGGTTAAAATGCTTAATCAGGACAAACTACAGAGGCGTACAGATACTCCATGGAGGGCTCATCTGGGCCTAACAGAGGCTCAGAGGCCTGAGTGGAGAGTGTTGTACAAACCACCGCTAACAAAAAGAGTAGGTGACCTCCAGTGGAGAGTCTTACATGGGGCGGTTGCAGTTAATTCGTTTGTTTGTGTGTTAAATCCTGGTGTAAGTGATACCTGTCCCTTCTGTACACAAAGGGAAACAATTTTTCACTGTTTTCTTGAGTGTGTTCGACTGTGTTGTCTGTTCCAAATGTTGGCAAACATGTTTTGTTTGTTTGAAGAAATTTTTTCGCACCAGGTGTTTATTCTGGGTTATAGGTATTGTAGAAAGGAGAGATCAAAGTGCCAGTTTTTCAACTTTCTGTTAGGTCAGGCAAAAATGGCCATCTACCTTAGCAGGAAAAACAAAGTAGCAGGTTCCTCAGACACTGATGTAAAAATGATTTTTGTTCGTATGCTGAAGTCCAGGCTGAGAGCTGATTTTAGTTTTTATAGTCTAACCAATAACTTGGAGGAGTTTAAGAGCATTTGGTGCCTTAAGCAACTTTTGTGTTTTGTGAAAGACAATCATTTGTTTTTTAGTCGTATTCTAATTTAAGCATGGTCTGTATTTGTTTTCATTCGTTTTTGTCTGTTTAGTAATTTGTTTATTTTTTGAAACCTGTTTGAACAAATAAAAGAGGTTTGGTCAAAATCAAAAATCTCTCTCTCTCTCTCTCTCTCTCTCTCTCTCTCTCTCTCTCTCTCCTCAGTTTCTGAAAAGTTCATTCATTTGCTGACATTCACGTTCTATTACTTCATATCACTATCTCGGCTTTACTGCATGTCACTAACTTGGCCTCTTCTCCAGAGCCTTTGTGCTCTACTGTCTCGCAGGTTCCCTCAAATCGCAGCTATGCCTGGATCATGTGTCGTGATTACGCTGCTGTCATGGCCCTGCCTGATGCCTCCTACTACTGCTGTTATTATTACTATGATTATTATAGTCACATATATATCCTATCATATATTAATATATACTTACAACATATGCTACAGCAATTACTGTTGTTATTATTACTAAAATTAATGTTATTGTAGCTTTTTGTCATTACTGTCCGTCCTGCATCTCTCTCTGTCGCTGTTTCTCTCGGTCTCTCTCTGTCTCAAATTCTCTCAATTTCAATTCAATTTAATAAGCTTTATTGGCATGATTGTAGATTAACAACATTGCCAAATTCTCTCTCTATCTCTGTTTCTCTTTATATATCATTTTGTCATATGGATTACTGTAAATTTATTACGTTATCTGTTCTGTACTTACGACATCTATTTCACGTCTATCCGTCCTGGAAGAGGGATCTCTCCTCAGTTGCTCTACCTAGGGTTTCTATCTTTTTTTCCCTGTTAAAGGGTTTTTTGGGGGGAGTTTTTCCTTAGGGTCTGAAGCACAGAAGGATGTTGCATGCTGTGATTTGTGATATTGGGCTTTATAAATAAAATTGAAATTGAATTGAAATAGTACAAGTAGAGAAGGCATAATGTCAGACAAATTACTCCAGCAATCTAAATTGCACACATCTATCTTAGTTTGCCAGCATTAGCTGATGTTAGCCACTCTAAATGGCTGATTACACCAGGTCTGTAGCAGCAAACCTCACAGAACAAGTGATGGATTGTTTAAAAGGTAACATAGTCTTGCCTTGTTCCAAGTGTCTGAAGTGGGCAAATGTGCATTAGTGCACATGCATAAAAACTACACTGCCATGTACAGAGATTTGAGAATGTTATACTTTGGTATAGTGGAATGATGAAAGGTGCATTAAGAAAATGAAAGAGGTACCAAAGTACAGTATCTTCTGTGGCACCAGTTTATCTTGGCAGTCTGACTCCTCACCAACCTTTAAGAAATGTCAAGTGGCTCGTGCAATTGAGGGATACTTTCACATCTCCGAGCCTCTCCTGCACTTTAGGGCATTCAGGAGCTTCATGAGAATACCAGAGGTTTCTGGGAGGGCAGCAGGTACAACAGAGGGCTTCAACGACTGATGAAAGTGAACATTTCCAGGGCCTGGCTCTGGATTTATGTAGAGAACTGTCAGACATGCTGGTAGAAAAGCCATCTGTTGGCCATACTAGATGGTGGATTTAGTATCACCAACCAATGTGACAGACATGATTCTAAAGCTTATGGTCAATTGTAAATGTGGCAAGTAAAGTAGTGAGAGCGTTCCCCACCACATTTACCATTTAGCTGGTGTTACTTTTCTGAAATTAGGACATTCATCAAAGCTTCATATGTTGTTGTGTTGGGCAAAAATATGCAAAAGCCACCAAGTGGGGTCAAGCAGAGATTAGCATTCCATCTTTACTCACTGGCTCCCTTGATTCACCCTGAAGAAGAAGAAGAAGAAGAAGAAGCTTTATTGTCATTGCAATAAATACAGTGAAATTTCGTTTGGTGCTCTCTTGTAGCAGCTACAATGTCCTTGTCATAAAATAAACTGGGGGGGCGTCATGGTTCTTGGTTCTTAATTAAAGTCCTTTAAAATTCACCTAAATGTACTTAAAATCCAAGGCTGATCCAAAGTCAGTTGAAAGCTGTTCTTGTTCCATGTTTAGTACAAGCATATGCATAGCCTGATTTAAAAGATGACACTTAAGTCCCCCGCCCCAACAGTCAGAATCACTGTAAATGCTTCTGTCACTGAGTTATATAAGTTTCAACACACACATTTTTCTTTTTTCTATCTTTGCCTGAATATTTTCTTGAAATCACCAGCCACCAGCCCTTTAAGTACCCTAAAAGTGTCAGTGATGTATGTTTCTTCAGCAGAGGCCTGGTTGGCTTTCAAGGCCAATTCAGAGTCTAAATTCAAAGTAGATAACAATATCACAGATAATAAACATTTTACACATGTTTTTGTAAGGTTTTGTCCAGGTTCTTTTTAAAAAAAAAGAGGATTAAACAATGTACTACTGTGGAGCTTCGGAATGTCATTGACTACAAGACCCATAAAGATAGGCAACATCTGGCCAGTCACCAGCCCTTAGAGTACCCTAAAACTACAGGAGTGTCAGTGATGTATGTTCCTTGAGCACTGGGAGCTCCTTTTGATTTAATTGAGGTGTCACGGAAAGGCCAGAAGCTCACCTCCATTTCGAGGTCCTGTTTGGTCGGATTGTTTACATGTAGAAAGTGGGTAAAAATGTGTATATACATAAATTCGGCGGATGAACTGGATAAAAATGAACTACATGTGGGTAGGCAGTATATGCATAATATTTTGACATCTAAATCACCATTATCAAGACATAATTCCTTTTACTTTTGAAGTCAATGACACAAATTAAACCTTTGTCACATTCGTCATCGACGAGGACTCCAACCATGAAACTTTGCAGTCCAAAGATGAGGTGGCAGCCTACATCAAGTTCAAGACACCCAAAGAGGATCCTTTCTCAGGTTTTATGGTGGTGGATGGAGGATGCTAAAATGTTTCCTAACCTGCCATTGATTGTTTGTCATCGAGCACAGCCAGTGAAAGATACTTTTCCTCAGCTGGATTTGGAATTCAAAAAGAGAACCCAGCTTAATGTGAGTCACTGTAGCCTGTGTGTGTTCAATCATGGGTGCAGGTCGGGTTGCATGACTTTTGTTAACAGGTGTGGGTGGGTGTGGCTTTGACTTAGACAATGACAGGTAACGGGCTGGTTCTGGTACTGAGCTTTACGGGTATGGGCAGGTGTGGGTTTTCAAAAAAGGACCCGTGCAGGACTGTAATATAGAGTACTGTATTTTCACAGCTTGTTTTGCTGCCCCCAAGTTTACAAAGTGAGGAATATCATTATTGTCAAAATTAAAAAATCTGCCTTTTTTACTTAGAAGAAAAGTTACAATCAGCATTCACTCCCAGGTCAAATGACTCTGCAGTAGTCACAGGTATTTATCAGCTCCAGCTTTTATTGGCTTTGATCAGCAGTGATATAAATTTGACAACTAGGTGAACATGGACATTTTAATTGTTGGGGCAATGCAATGATACACCACCACAAAATACTGTCCATCCCTTTCCAAGATGCGCTCAAACATTGTTCCAAATTTAGTTTCCACACTGAGTAAGAAGTAACCATGGTCACAATTTCACAGGCCTCCATGCTGATTTCTACTGTTTACTAACCTGTTTTCTGCCCTGTCTGTGACATCAACGTGACACACCAATTAAAAAGGTTTATCTGATCATTTGACTGGTGTATCTTGCTCTTTTTCATTTAAGGATATGTATTTGCATTTCATGATCTCAGCAATTTAACTGGTGAATCTAATCATGTTAAAATTAATACAAAGGCTGACTTTAACCACAGAAATAAGTTGTATCCTTCACATTCAACGATGAAGGCAATGTTGTCTTTGTGTACCAGCCTTGGCACTCATTTTGTCTAGTGGTCTAGAGTGACAACCAAAATCACATATCACCTCTTTAAAGCAGAGTGTGGATTCAGATGTCCCGCAGAGATGTTCTCTGCCCATTTTCCCACCACATACCCTTCCATCAGGGAAAATCTGACCCATCTAAGGATTTCCAAGCCAGACAGGATAATCTGACATGCTCTAAGATGACACTGCTGCTCTCCGCTGCACCTCATTCTCCCTCTCTTTCCCCTCCCATCTCAAGTCGGGGTGCCGAGCTAGCACAAATGAGAGACACTTTGAAAAATAAGCTGCTCATTTGGGACTGAGTGGATTCAGATGGTTGGCCAGTGCTCAAAGGCACAGTGAAAAAGGGGGCGGTTGGGTCAGCTTATTATTTCAGTGGATACAAGGCGCTGATGTTCTCCCTCATATGGCATTTTCTCAATCAAAAGGCCTTGGCCACTAGAATGTGGGCCAATATCCTTCTACCCACTTCATCTCTTCAGCCAAAATCTTCTTTCACTGGTTGTGAAGTTTCGCTATGCTCAAACTGGACTATTGTTTGACTGAAAAAAGAACCAAAGAATCAGTTCTTGTTACCTGAGGCAAGTCAAAAACAGGAACAATGAGAGAATAAGCTCTAACAAAGTCACATCAGGCAAGTTTTGCACATTGGCAGCCCCACACAGCAGTGAATGACAATTGCTCAGACTTTTAAAACTTGCCAGGTGCATTTAAAGTACACTATGTAACATTTTAAAGACCAAATAAGAAATTGTTTTTCTAACTAATGAGAAGTTAATTTCAGTAAACATAAAACACTCCCATTCTGAAGTTCAGCCACTTAGGTTTACTTCCCACAGCCAGCCTTGTATGACCAATATTATTACTTTTGTTGGCTAATAGTAGCTGATGCTGGTAAACTTTGGGCAGATGTTGCTGTGTAACTGACATAAGTCTGCTAACTGATTATATGACTATTCTCAAGCTGTGCTGATGATAGACTACATTTTAAAATAAACCATCAGCATGTATTGCAACTTTAAGCTGCAATAGGCAGTTTCATTTTGGCACCATCATAAATCCCATTATAATCTTTGAGCACATTGTGATTCAAGTTGTCTGAGAGAAAACTATACTTCTGCACCTCCTCTTTGCTTTGTTTTTAGGCTTTAGAAAAGTCAGCCCCTGACAGGACACTTTGGCCAGTCACAGGTTATTTAAGAGAGAGAGTGTTGTTATTGGCTGTTCTACAAATGCAGATGTGTGTGCACATTCCTTTGGTTAAAGCTTGATTCAGTGGTGGAGAATTCTGCAGAGAAAGTGAACATTGACAACAACTGGCTGCACTGCAAAGCAACCCAGAAGAAGAAGATGGTCTTATCAGAAAGAAACTGACAAAGAGTCTGACAATTAACAATATAAAACACATACTAATGTCAGCAGAGTGCTTCAGAGATTGAGAGAAAATGTTGCTAATAGTTTAGCCTTCTGCTAACTGGAGCCAAAGGCTCACAGCTGCTGCTTTAAGTTGTTCACATTTATGTAGCTAACATTAGCTGGAGTTTCTAATCACAGTGTGTTTTCCTCCTTGCTCCCTGCCACTACAGGTCACCTCACCAGGAGAAGAGCAGGCAGCAGCTCTGTAGACTGACCCTGAGTCAGCTGGCACAGCAACCCGAATCCAGTCAGTGCAAACCCCAGCTCCTTGGGGGGACCAGACAGCCCCAACTCCTTGTGAGATCAGAGAAACCCTCTGTTGCTGCAGTTACACAGGTTAGACCTGGTGCTGCTGCTGGCCACCAGCCTGTTGTGACACCCAGCACTGGGGGGTTTGTACTGGCTGGATGAATGTCCACCTCCCAAACTGTTGTGCGCTGTCCTCCCGGAGAGGCAGTCCACAGTGGCGGGAAGAAATGTAAAGAGACTGGGGTTGCTAATTCTTGTCTCAACTGTGGTCTGATAAACAGAGACAGACAGCAAAGCAAGGAGGGGCTGAGTGAACATGCTGCTGGCAACTCTACAATGAAATAAGGTCAAATAAGAGAGTTACTGTATGAAGCATGTGCACGTGGCTGTCTGGTGGGAGGAGCTTAGGACAGAGGGGAGTTGAAAGAGGATTTAAAATTTTGCATCTTTTTTTTTTTTTCTTCTTTTTTGCCTTCTCTACATTTCTACCTATTGTTTTAAGAATCAAATGGCCTGTAATAGACAAAACTCTTTTCTTTTTAGATGTCACCATTTTACCCCTTTTTGCATTTTTTTTGTTTGTACAGTCAGTGCAAGCCTTTTTCTAAGGTTGAGCAGTTTCCTCCAGATGAAGTCACTCTAGGCAAAAATAGTTTTAAGAGCTGCAGGCTGACCTATATACCTTTAGCCTCCAAACACAGCTGAGCCAGAAACCTCAAGTCAAGTGTTTTTGGTCCGAGGGCTGTGTGTGACACAGGAAGGGGTCTTGCGGTGGCAGGGCTTGGCTGGGAGCTTCACAGGCAAACTAGACCACTTCAGTGTGAGTGCTACGCAGCACCGCAGGCATCACAGAGAGACAGACACATGATTATATAACAGAAATGGGCAATGTACTATTACCTCCACCCCTCAGGCCACAGGTTCACCTGTCTGTGTGGTGATTGTGCACTCCCTTACATGTCATGGTGGTAGTTCTAACTGACAGCAAGAGAAAATAAAGTGAGATTCACATCACACAACAGAGACTTATAATGCCCAGTATAAAACTCATATTTGAAACATTTATGGTTGCTCATGGGGTTGCTCACTGACTGATTTTCTTCTTTTTTTTTTTTAAGAATGACAAAAAAGGCTTTCTGAAGGCTCTGTCATTTTGGCAGATTAGAACCCTGAAGGTGATCAACTATAAATTTACTTAACACCCCTGTCCAGTTGGTGGCATGTGCATATTAATTAGCTATTGTCACGTCTCGTTTTTGGTCTCTCATGCATGACCCCATTGTCTAGCTGACTTTGCCATCACATTGATAGGCTTTATCACTACAAATCATTGCAAAATGTCACAGCAGCTGAGCATTTCTTTACATGGTTGGTGTCTATGTTGTCTCTGTTATGATTGGTGTCTCTGTTCATATTTTCTTTCCATGTCCGTATAAACACAGATGTTGTGCTGCCGGAGTGTCACCAAACAACACTCCGCCACTTTTTTTCTCCAAGTGAGAAAATACATATGTTATGCAAGAGAGACAATAAGGGACTGTTCTTTACTTATCAGAGGAGGAGGGTGGCTGGGGAGTAACTTTGTTTCTAATTTATTTATTTTATTTTGACCGTTCCCAAAACCAAAATATTTTTCCTACACCAGAGCAGGTAAAAAATATGCATAAATTCATAGGTACAGGCAAGGGTAAAAATTAACACCTAAATCACTATTATCAAGTCAGTTATTTTTATTTTGAAAGCCAATGACGCAAGTTAAAGCTTTGACCCCACTGTCACATTCATCACTAACTTGGTGGACTCCAGCGATGGACCTTTGCAGCCTGAGGATGAGGTGGCAGCCTACATCACGTTCAAGACACCCAAGGAGGATCCTTTCTCAGTTTGTATGGTGGTGGAAGGAGCATGCTTAAATGTTTTCTAACCTGGCAGTGATTACTCGGAATGTTTTCTCCATCCCAGTATTGAGTGCAGCCAGTGAAAGAGACCTTCATTGCGCTGGATTTGTAATTCAAAAATGGAGAACCCAGTTTAATGTGGGTGTCTGTTGCTTGTGCGTTTAATCACTGGTGCGGGTCGGGTCGCGGGACTTTTATGTGGCTTTGTCTAAGACATAATGTCAGGTAACGGGTTGGTTCTGATACTGAGCTTTACAGGTATGGGCGGGTGCAGGTTTTGAAAAATAGACCCATGCAGGACTGTGCCCTGACTAACTGGCTGAAAATGCAAAACTCTCCCTTCACCACAAATTAGATATCATATTTTTTAAAAGCCTTGGTTTTTCACTCTTGTTATGGATGCTGGTTAGTACGTGCAAACGGTTTATTTTTGGCCACATTTTAAACCAGACATACAGTGATCTTAAATAAAATATCACTATTAGATTTAGTTATGTTAATTTTTTCTTACAGAAGCATTTGTCGCACATGATGTGTCCAAGACCGGTGGACATTTTAAAATCCAATGATAATTTCTCTTTTTACAGCTTCTGGCTATGATAAATGATGTAATTTTGGCGATTTTGGTTGGTAGGCATGTGGCCATGTGTTTTTCTACAGTAAAATACACACACAAAAAAAACACAAGTCCCCCTCGTGCTCAAAAAATGGACATGCCTCCTCCTTTTTGCACAACTTCCTCCCCTCTCATAAACAACAAACAGTCCCTAAAAACAAATACAATGGTCAAAGTTTTCACATTGACATTTGATGTGTGTTCGTTGATTGATGTCATCAACTCACGCATTGAGTAGCATGCAAGAAAACATTCTATCTTAAAAGTTGTCGGTAGTGTTTAAGCAGCACAGTGCATTAAATTATTTTTTCTCAGTCTGTAGCTGCCAACTGTTACGTAATAAAGAGCAAAACATCCTTTTTTAATTTCAGAGTTATAGTTTACTAATCTATATAAACTTGCCACCGTAGGAACAGAGGTTACGTAACCTTTGAAATTAGCTTATTTCCTTGTGCAACAAAAGCACATGGTTAGGTTTAAAAATATATATATATAGTGTGGATTTACCCAAGATATTTTGGGCCCATATCCACTTGGTACCCAGGTAGCCCTAGCATAACCATGTGGGGCCCACTTGGGTAAAGCCATTGATGCGGGCAACTGGCATGGGGCCGACATGGAACCCATGGACAATCCCATACGAGGCCCATTTTTGCAACCCATCTACTTCCCACATGGGCTCCACATACAAATGCTGACTGGGAGGGTTTGCCTTTACAATCTTACGGGAAGTGAACACCCACCAACCAGATGGAAGTCAGTGGTTTTTGGTTGGTTGCCCACCCTACTTGGCCTTTTGTCACTTTAACTTTTTGTTTTTGTCTTGTCTTATTTCCCCTGATGCAATAAGCCTGGTGCCGTTAAACAATATTGGCAACCGGCCACATATGAAGCAATGAAAATATTCTCAATATAGTGTCCACTTAGACTGATACAGATTTTTTTTTTTAGTAAGGTCTTTTTTAAAGTAGCTAACATACATTTTGCTGCTGCCCCCCATCCACAGCAAAGCATTGCTTAGCTTCCATGGTGGCAGTCCTGTCTGCTTTACCAAACTGGGAGTGTGCCGACGACATCTACAGTGTAGATCCTATCTCATACAACCTCACTTCATAAAGTCTGGACTATTCCTCAAAGTGTTTTGGGAGAAGGATGGTAGAATTTAACACTTTTCATCAAAACCAGGTGAATAATGGTGGTCGGTTAAGACTTCACACATTAGCACCCCTCTTTATTTTCTGCAGTTTTTCTCACACTTATCATCCATGTCTCTCTTTCTCTCTCATTGTTTCTCTTCTTCCTGCTCCCCCTGTCCATATGCAAACTGACCTGACCACAATAGTCAAGAGCGATCACATGATTAAATGGTATACAGGGACCAGGAGAAATAGCTGTGGTTGGTGGCTTGGCCGGAGGCCGGGGATTGAGGCAGGGGGACAGCCTCTTGCTTTTAATCACAGAGGTTAGATAATGGCTGCCATACGCCACCGACTTTGTTTTTCTCACAATCCAACCATCAGGGCAGCTTCTCCACCAGCTACGACAGTAATGTCTGATTCCCTACTGCATTTTGTTCTAACAAGACAGAAGCAAAAAGAAACCTACCTTTATCCACTTTGACTCTTTGAAGGAGAACTCCACTTACATTAAGAATTCCAATTTGTTATTTCCAAGACCGAGGAAAGTTCAATCAATACTTGTGGCAATGAGCTACTCTCTCTTAAAGCCAGAAATCAGAGCAGGAAGTCTTGTGATGTCATTGAATATAAAGTCTTGAGCTGCTCCATAGACAAGGAATGGGAGCCTGATATTGTGGGCCCATAAAATGTTTGTTTTCTTTTTTATACCTAAATAATCTTTATTCTATTGTAATGTTTTCTGTTGTGAAACAGGAAATGTACCCATATACTCAGAACATTCCCCTGGGTAGCCTTAGTGTCATCTAGAACATCTTTCACCATTCACTGGATATGGAGCAGCTCCAGACTTTTTACACTATGACATCATAAATTTGAGTTTTAGCACTGTAGTTTTTGGATTTGGGAAAGAGTTGTTCATGTTTGATAATATTTATGGACTGTCTTAGATCATAGGAATACCATGAATGAATTGGGCGTAGTTCCCCTTTAAACACGGTCATAAAGGATGTTGGACTTGGTACATTTGATTTACATTTTTAACAGGGCTGAACAGTGATTGAGTTGATTGTGCATTGCCTTTGCTAATCCACTATCTACACTAACTGTAGTGTAGGCTGTAGTATAGTAATTTAAGACATTATGTTCTGAGGTAGCCAAAACTAGATTCCAGGCTAGCAGCTAACTAGCTAGCTAGCTAGATAGGTAGATAGCTAGGTAGGTAGGTAGGTAGGACTTCTTATCCCCGGAGACAAATTCAACTGACCAGTAGCTCATAAAAAAACAACCACCACAATTCCCCTCATCAACAGTAATACAGTGATATTAAAATAGACATAAAGTAAAATAATCATTAAAGATGGCGGCGCGTGTAGACACAGCGGTGCTCTTCTTCAGTTAGCAGCAACACACTGAGAAGGACTTACACCCGAACTGAACTTTTAAGCCTGAAACAACACTGGACTGGCTGGACCCCCCAGAAGGGTTCCACTCGTTCCCGGAGAGGATATGCCGGCGAGAGCGGACAGAAAGGAGGCGACGGCGGCGCTGCAAAAGATGCCGAAAACGAGGCAAACAAGCCGGCATCAGAGCTAGGCTAACAGCGGCTCCGCATAAACCAGCGGTTCCAAGCGTCTTTCTCGCCAACTTCCGCTCCCTGGTTAACAAGATGGACGAGATGAAACTACGGGACGTTAACAACCGGATAGACAGCTGTATCATGGTGATAACAGAGACCTGGCTGCATGAAAACATCCCGGACCTAGCCGTGGAGCTAGCAGGACGTACAATCTTCCGGGCGGATCGCACATCGGACTCCGGTAAGAGGAGAGGATGAGGTGTGTGCGTCTCTATTAACAACAGTTGGTGCACGGACACTGCCATTATTGAGAAACACTGCTGTCCAGACCTGGAGTTTCTAATGTTGAAGTGCAGACCTTTTTATTTGCCCAGGGAAATAACCCAAGTGTTTGTAACTGCTGTGTATATCCACCCGCGAGCTAATGCTAATGTAGCTATGAGCAGGGTGCATGATAGCATCACCAGGCAACAAAACAAACACCCAAAGGGCTTCTTCATTGTGGCTGGAGACTTTAATCACACCAACTTAAAGGCTGTGCTCCCCAGATTTTACAAGCATGTTGACATTCAAACAAGGAAGGGCAGAACACTAGACCAGGTCTACACCAACATCTCTGGAGCCTACAGAGCCCGCCACTCCCCCAACCTCGGACACTCAGACCATCTTTCCCTGTTCCTGACACCAGCTTACAAGCCCCTCATCTGCAGGTCTAAGCCACAGTACAAGTCAGTGCAGTGCTGGACTGAGGAGGCCACACTGTCCTTGCAGGACTGTTTTGAGGACACCATATGGGAGCTCTTTGAAGACCCAGACAATGAACTCCACACCTCCTCTGTACTATCATACATCAGTTTCTGCATGGATAATGTAACATCAAGGAAACGGGTGAAAACATTTCCCAACCAAAAACCCTGGTTTAACGCCAATATCAGAGCACTACTCCAGGCCAGGCATTCAGCACTGAGGTCAAGGGACAGGGAAGCCTACAAAAAGGCTAGAGTGGACCTGAACAGAGGCATCAAGGCTGCTAAAACAAAGTACAGAGAGCAGATAGAGGCCAACTTCAGGGAGAACAACCCCCGCTCCATGTGGAAAGGCATACAGAATATAACTGACTACAAACAATGCCACAACACCCCTCCACCGACACTTTTCTCCCAGACCAGCTTAACACCTTTTTCTCCCGCTTTGAAGAGGACAACAGACAGGCAGAGGACACACAGCTGACATCATCAGAGCACGACCAGCCTCCCACCATCCAACAACATCAGGTACTGCGAGTCCTGCGTGGCATCAACACCAGGAAAGCACCAGGACCGGATGGAGTACCAGGGAGGGTGCTGAAATCATGTGTTCATCAGCCAGGTGGGGACTGTGGCTTGCTGCAGTGAATGGTTGAAGATGATAGTGAATACTGCAGCAAGCCACAGTCCCCACCTGCCTGAAAACTGCCACCATAATCCCTGTGCCCAAATCCTCTGCCATCACAGGGTTGAATGATTACTGGCCTGTGGCCCTGACACCGGTGATCATGAAATGTATGGAGAGACTGGTGTTACAGCATGTCAAGGCCCACATCCCACCTGGCTTTGATCAACATCAGTTCGCCTACAGGTCCAATAGATCCACAGACAACGCCATCTCCATCGCCCTCCACACTGCTCTCAGCCACATTGAAAGCCCCAACACATATATCAGGATGCTGTTTGTTGACTTCAGCTTGGCATTTAACTCCATCAGCCCCAGCAGACTCATCAACAAACTGCAGACACTACAACTTGGAACCTCCCTCTGTCTGTGGATCAAAGACTTCCTGACTAACAGACCCCAGCATGTCAGAATGGGTACCGCCACATTCTCCACCATCGTCCTCAATACTGGTGTTCCTCAGGGCTGTGTGCTGAGTCCAGTCTTGTACACACTGTACACTTATGACTGTGTCGCTACCCACGGCTCCAACACCCTCATCAAATTTGCGGATGATACAACCGTTGTGGGGCTCATCAACAACGGTTATGAGACACCATACAGGGAGGAGGTCCAAGCACAGCGGCCTGGTGCAGTGACAACCACCTCAACCTCAACACCACTCTTACCGGTACAAAGATTTTTTTGTTTAATCAAGTTTTCGGCCAAAAGCTACATTTTACAAAATTACATTTGAAAACATTAAAGAATTTTATAATTTACCTCCACCTTATTCTCATTTTTACTGACTCAAGCTTGAACGCATCATAATGTAACTCAATGTAACCTCCATCGGCAGTTTGTTGCAGCCACCAGCAGCTAACAGCTAATGGTAATTAGCTCTCATCCTGCCGATGTCAACACAGATTCATTGTTCACAATGCAGCATTATCAGGGAAACAAGGTGCATCATATCACAGCAATACTGATTTTACGGTGTCCTTTCGTCCCTCAGAAGCTCTCTGTTCATACCAAACATGTTTTTTTATTGTCCCCAGGAGACCCGTCACCTGTAATTATATCTAAGTCAAAGCCACACCCACCCACACCCATTAAGAAAAGTCCTGCATGTCCCGCATATACTGCACATCTTTTTTAATTTCATTTATTCTTAAAAATATATCTTTGTTCTCACTTGCTGCCCGCACCTGTGAATTTATATGAACATATTTTTGCCCACTACACAGCTTTGTGTGGGTTACCCATTGAGTGCCTGACCTGGTGCAGGACTCTGAATTGCTGTTACAGAAGCAATTTAACTCTAACTCTAAAGAGCAGCGTAAATCTAAAGTGCCAGTATACGGGCAGGTAGTAAAGAAAATATTGTTGAAATTTTAGAAATTTTACACCCTTGTGGCTTTTGCTCTAACTCTGAGTCTTTAAAATTTCCTTGTACGCAGTCTCCCGAGCTCTGGAGTCACCTCCTGAGCACCAGAATCACCTCAATCTTGTTAGACCAAGAGGTGAATGCATGGTTATTCACACTGTCGATTATGCAGCCATTAGTTTGCAAGCCTGCTCCAAAATTGATAGCACTCCCCAGATGCTCAATTAACTTATTATATTCCACTGAATTTCTCATAACAAATTAGAGGCCATTTGTCCCTTTGAAGAACAGAGACCACTCGTCAGAAAGCAACGATCACATTCTACTGCTACATACAGGCAGGAAATGGAGTCCAGAAAAATCTCTGGAGTCAAGACTGGGAAAATGTGCTGCATGAAAGATCACCTAACCCAACATCTGGAAAGCAGACTTCCATCGCACCAGGTTTTTAGTCCAAGCTGTTTATGACGTCCTGCCAAGTCCTGCAAACCTCCATGTCTGGGGCAAAAGTGAAACACCCTCCTGCCCCCTTTGCCCAGGAATGGGAACCCTGAAACATCTCCTTGGCAGCTGCCCAAAAGCCCTCTGAGATGGGCGCTATTGCTGGTGCCATGACCAGGTGCTTAGTGCAGTTGCGAAGAGCATTGCCACTGCCACAGACAACATCAAGGGCCACTACAAGCCAAAGACCATCATGTTTCACAAAGCCAGAGAGAAGCCCCACATACAACCCAGAGCAGAGTCCGGCCTCCTCGCCACCACTGACCAGAAACTAGAAGTGGATCTTGGAAAACAGCTGAATTTCCCAGCCAGGATAACACCAACGTGGCTTTGTCTAAACATAATCATTGTCTCAGACTCCACAAGAGAACTGATTATGCTGGAGCTCACAGTACCCTAGGAACAGCGTATGGAAGAGGCCAACGAGAGGAAGTGCGCCAAGTACCAGGAACTTGTTGAACAGTATAGGGGACAAGGCTGGGGAACTCGCTGTGAGCCTCTGGAGGTGGGCTGCAGAGGATTTGTGGGGCGATTTCTATGCAAGGAGTTCGCGCTGCTAGGCATCACTGGGGAGGCAAAGAGGAAGGCTATCAAAGCTGCAACTGAAGCCGCAGAAAAAGCCATGAGGTGGCTTTGGATTAAGAGGGCAGATCCATGGCCAAATGCTGCAGGGACAGGCTGGGGTCTGCTCAATTCCAGTCGGGTCACCTGGGTGAGGGTTTCTGATTTGTCAAAAGATCCGAAACACCCAATGACCCCAGGTCAAATCACTGACTATGTGTCCCAGTGCATCCCTAGGATGTATCTTTTATTTATGACTGCCTTCCTCAGTGTAGCCTCACCAGAATTAAACAAAATTCAGAC
This sequence comes from Cephalopholis sonnerati, assembly GCA_019142605.1. Taxonomy (NCBI): domain Eukaryota; kingdom Metazoa; phylum Chordata; class Actinopteri; order Perciformes; family Serranidae; genus Cephalopholis; species Cephalopholis sonnerati. The sequence continues at coordinate 3,492,696 of JAGQAX010000015.1, read as the reverse complement.
AATGAGGAAAAAGAGCTATGGACACCATGGTGGATGCAACAGGTATTATTAAGGTACAGACATTAAATAAAAATACCTCATAAGTGAAGAAATCTTGCTTGTCGTCCATGGAGTTGGAGGGATGAAGGTCCAAGTGGAGACAAGGTGAGATTTCCTAAAGATCCGAGTAAAGACCCCAAAGACACCCTCAAACTGCACCAATTGGTTTGTTATGGACTGGACAACAGTGCAAACATCCACAAGCATGTGGATGTCTGCATTGTTGTAGAGATATCCACAACAGTGCAAACATCCACAAGCATGTGGATGTCTGCATTGTTGTAGAGATATCCACAAGCATGTGACACCATAAAAAAAATGTCGGGGACCTTGTTCACTGGGGAAGCTAGTCTGAGGAACGCATCCTGAGATCTTTGGGAAGCTTACTGTGTCAGCCCACATGTCCAAGACACGTTTTGCATGATCAATGAAAGCAGCTGCAGTAAAGTATGAGGAACTCATCAGCAAGATCCTAGAGCCACCCCTGCCAAACAGTGAAGTCTCCATCCAACTTCAGGAGTCAAGTACTTCAGACTACCAAGCAGGACTTTCTAGAGTGGTAGAAATGGGACAGCTGCTGTGGAAACTGCCAGCCAGGTGGCAAAGAAATGACTCTTGCTGAGGAAAGGGAGCCGGAGGTGGTATGAGAAGGCCTCATCTATGTCACAGAATGACCACAGCAAAGAACCACAATGGCACGCCACTTATCTGTGGCTACAAGACCCAGCTTTCCTGCCAAACATTAAAAGGTCAGTTGAGGCTACATTCCTCAGAACAGAAAAGCAGCTGCCAAAGAACCAGAATGAAAAGCTGCCTATGTTGCTCAAGTGCACGACATGGGTAACCGAAGGGCTGCAATCAAATTATCCAGAGACACAATTACCGGTTAGACTGGGCCAGTATGGTATGTGAGTCACCTCATCACTCAAGACTTGCATTCTGTCACAACTCCTGTAAGACTTGTGTGGAACAGCAGCCAAAAATTCAGAGGTGTGAGCCTGAATGACCTGCTAATCAAAGGCCCAGAATTCCTCAACCCGATCCGCGCTGTCCTCCTCAGATTCAGGGGTGGAGTGCATGCGGCCTTGGGAGATATAAGAAGATGTATAATTTCGTCTGATTGGAGGACAGAGAGGTGCACCTGCATAGATTCCTCTGGCATAACACTGAGGAAGAAGAGCCGGGGGAATATGCAATCACAACAGTCAACAAACCAGACAAACCAGCAGGATGTATTGCATAGTTAGCAATGCGCAAAACTGCCAACCTCCCTCCTTTAACTTACCTCAAAGAGGAGCGGCAGGTCCTACAGCATGACAGGTACGTGGACGACATTCTCACGTCCCACGACAACATTGACCAGCTGAAAACCATTACAGCAAATGTGGAACGAATCCTGAAAGCTGGAGTGTTTGAGCTCAAACCTTGGGTCGTCTCTGAGCAAAGGGAGAAAGAAAGGGTGCGGCAACAAGCTGGAGAAGACAGAAAAGACCATGCCCCTAAGAAACCAAATGCGGGATGAGGACAACAAAGTGCTCGGCTAGGATACATAGTGAAGGAGGACAAACTCCACGTCATCAACTTCTCAAAGAGAAAGAAAAAAATTAGCCTTGGTCAAGACCTGCTTCAACAGCAAATCAGAGACTAGACACCAAACAACCTGACACATTGAGAGGTCCTTAGCCAAGTATTACGACTGTTTGATCCAGTCAGCTTGGTGACTCCTGCTAAACAGAAGGGAGCCATCCCGGTATGTTGAGCATTCCAGGAAGTAAAAGGCAGAAGTTGTTCAGTAAAAGACATGAGACACAGCACTCTCTGATGACCTCAGGGAGGATTCCATAAAGCTCTTTGAGGATTACGTCCACCTCGGGAAAGTTAAGTTCAACAGAGCACTGACACCCTCGTGCTTCATTGATGGACCCTCAGCAATCACCTTTTCAGATGGGAGTGAGCATGCCTATGGAGCAGTGATGTACTTAAGATGGGACTCAGACCAGGGCCAGATCATCAGGCATGTGGAATCTTAAGTCAAATTAACTGCCTCGAATCAAAAAGGTGATGCAGTCAAAGCAGAGATGTGCGGAACAGTGTTTGCCTCACGCCTGAGAAAATACTTCAATCTGCACATCAGGGTCCAAGTCAAGAGGTGGTACCATTTTGTTGACAGCCAGAGAGTCCTTGGTGCAATCCAGCAAGAGAGCTATGAAATTCAAAACAACACACAGACACAGGACTGGTGGTGGATTCCTGGCCCTCAGCACATTGCTGATGTAATCACGAAAGGAGCCAGCCCTCAAGACCTGGATGAGGATTCGAAGTGGCAAAATGGGACAAAATCTCAAAGCCCTCCAACAAATGAGTGGTCAGTCAAATCAGCCAAAGAACTGGCAGCCACTGCCAGAGAGAGCATCAACACGCTGCAAAAGAAGGTGTTGTTGCTGCACTGACAAGAGCCAAGACCAATGGCAGGGCCAACCATCCAAAGTCTTGTGGATGTGAAGCGATTCAGTGTTCTAACTGACTGGTCAGGATGGTTGCATGGATCTGGACAGCAGCAAAAAAGTTCATCAGACAAAATCCAGCCATGGACAGTTTAAAGTGGGAGGCAGTCTCATCAACAGGAGTCATCTCTGTAAGGGAAAGAGGATAGCCTGATACACATTTTCAATGCAGCACAAGAGGGCTCAGCATTCCCAAGTACCACTACAGACGGGCCTGTGGTCTACAAAGATCAAGACTCTGGGCTGTTGGTTTGTGGAGGCCAAGTACAAGTCTTCAGAGAGGATCACACCCCATCCTATATTATGACACCTGGGTGTCCACACTATTAGCTCTCACATAGAATGCTTACATTTACTGTACAATAGAAACAAAAATATCTGAATAAGGGGAGACCGGTGATGGTTGTAACAATTAACTTACTGGTTTAGCATAACCTACAGCTTGTGAATGCACCTTAGAAAAGCCTTGTAGAGTCTCGTAGCACTCTAATGTCTGATGTTTTCTGACAACGCCATTTGGAGTTCATTTGCCACTTATTTGGGGCGGCAGTAGCTCAGTCCATAGGGACTTGGCTTGGGAACCGGAGGGTCGCCGGTTCAAGTCCCAGCCCGGACCAAAAATGAGGAGCGTGGACTGGTAGCTGGAGAGGTGCCAGTTCACCTCCTGGGCACTGCCGAGGTTGCCCTTGAGCAAGGCACCGAACCCCCCCAGCCGCTCGGGGCGCCTGTCCATGGGCAGCCCCCTCACTCTGACATCTCTCCATTTAATGCATGTATATGTCCCGTTTGTGCATGTGTGTGTGTATTTCGGACCTGTGTGTATGTGTAAAAAAACAACAACAGAGTGTAAACACTGAATTTCCCCTTGCGGGATTAATAAAGTATAAAAAATAAAAAATAAATAAATAAATAAATAAATTTCAAAAACCCTGTTTCCACCAAAGACTTTTGGTGGTACCTCTGGAACCAAAAGTAACCCATCAGACATGTTACCTAGACCCTAGGTCCATTTAGCATTTCCACTACAAATAGTGCTCATAAATGTGGGTGGGGTTGATGTCACTCACTGCTCTGTCCAGCACTTGCTGTATTTTCTCATCACATGTGACACAGATGGATGTCTGCCCCTTGTCTATCAACAAGGTAACCCACCAACATTTTCAGAACAAAATAGAACAGGCTAGAGTATTGATCTGTTCTGTACAACATCTATTGCTCGTCTGTCCGTCCTGGAAGAGGGATCCCTCCTTCAGTTGCTCTTCCTGAGGTTTCTACCATTTTTTTCTCCCCGTTAAAGGGGTTTTTTTGGGGAGTTTTTCCTTATCCGCTGTGAGGGTCCTAAGGACAGAGGGATGTTGTATGCTGTAAAGCCCTCTGAGGCAAATTGTGATTTGTGATATTGGGCTTTATAAATAAAATTGATTGATTGATTTATTAAAGCCAATATCAGCCAATACCAGTGATATGCAGATACTATCATGCATCCATTGTACGTAACTACTGTACAGTGTAGTATACATATTTTCTTTTGGTCAGAAGTGGAAAGCAAGGAAAGAAAACTTGAATGCATTGCCACTGACTCTTACTTTAAGCATTTAAGTCAAGACTGCTGTTGTTACTGTATCATAATTCCACTCAACACACTCTATTCATTCAACACTGGATAGCGTTGAAATGAAAACCACTGGGTTTTGATACATCAGCCCTCTACCTCAGAAGGAGAGCCCTGCAGAACAGCTGCCTTGAATTATAGCTCCGCTAACAGTCGGACAGGCTACAGCGATTGTTTTAATATCGCCCCTCTTGTTTTCATATTGAAAAACCACATCACAGTGAGCGGTTCACTAAATACCAAAGCAGGAGTTACAGGTCTTAGAGAGCTTTAATTTTTACTGGGGAACAGCATTCAATAAGCATATGAAGTGTGACGGCCAAGAGCCAGGTTTGGTTAAATGTAGCCAGTGCTTTCCATCTTGTGTTTCTGTTTAAAGCCTTATTACAGCTCCCTATTCAACACTAAATGGCAGTTCACATTCACTAATGTTTTACTCTCGTCTGGGAATGGGAAAAACCAACTGTAGTCCTCTTATCTAATATGATTTATTTTCAGCCATTTATTAAGGGTATCTGACTCAAGGCTTGACGAGGGATGAAACGGTGATGCACAACATTGGCCCACTCCACATTTGTACGGATGAAATTGTAAGATGAGCGTGATGAATTAAAGGCAGACGGGTGATTTAGAGAAGAGACAGCACAGTGGGAGGTGTGTGTGATGTGTGTGCACGTATGTGTGTATGAGACAGCCACTGGAAAGCAGCCATATCAAACACATTTTGAAGTTTGATCACTCTTGTTCAGTCAGTCACTTCTTCACTTATTTATTTCTTCGAGCTGTACCCCCCCCCCCAAACACACACTGCAGGTTGACTTCTTTCCATTTCAGTATGTCTGGCTGGAAGCCCTCACTCTGGGACAGCCATATCGCTTTCCTGGCACTGCTGTCCTCAGCACTGGCTGCCAGGCCGGGACTGGCAAAACCCTAAAAAGCTGGGGCCTGATGCATCTTTTACAGTTTACAGGAATGTGTCAGCAGTAATCTCTTGGCGGCCATCTTTGGAAATTCAGACCGACACTCTAATGAAAGCATTGTGATGCTCTGTGGCAGAGAGAGCCTGCTCTAATTGTGTCTATTTAAAGCAGCTGTTGTCATGCCTTTCTGACTCGGCTGTGGCCCGAATTCATCCCCAGTGACTTCATCGGTCTGGGTGTCGATTTATTAGAAACTTGCCATTGGTTTTTAAGTAAACATAGATGGCTAACACCAAGCTTTAATCACGCTCTGTGAGCTGCCCAGAGAGGTCGTTTGGTTTCAATTAGGTCAGCGTAACTTGGCTTTCTCCACTGTCGGATAATCTCTCCCTCAACCCAAAGTCTTTTACAGCCGTTGCCAGCCAGCATTGCCAGCGCAGTGCATGAAATCAAATTTGAATGCTGACCCCTCTGGAAAATGGGAGCCGGTGAAAGGGGGACTTAACAGCAGTTCTAAAGGAGTGGGCGTCGTGTTTTCACCCTCCGCATGGCCCAAAGAGTGGATTTAGAGCGGTGTGCCGGCAGCAGTGTAAACCAGGCCGTAGGGAAGGCCTGCATGGCACAGCGTGCTCTGAGCTTACTGCATGGATCGCTGTAATCCACCTCTGTATGGGTGCCAGAGTCTGACTGGCTGTTTATACTGACGGCTACAGTTTGTGGAGAACATGAGAAGGTCCCTGCTCTCATAAGGCTTGGACTACAGTATGTGAAAAAGTATCTCACAGGAAATTTGGAGGGTTTTTCCAGTGAAATTCCCGAGCTAGACTGTCTGGACCTAGATCTATTTTATTGTTTTCACAATGATGAAACTGTCCTGCAGATCTGTAAGAATGGTTCTATTTCTTTAAATCTGTCCTGGTTTGAAGGACACAGGACAGGGGTTTTGATGTAATATTCACCGACAAACCTCATCAAACCTTTGGCTGTGATTGGTGTCTGTCGGGCTGTCATACTGACCTGCTTCATGCCATATGGAGTTGCTAACCCTGTTGTTTCCAGGCCAAAAGCTTCTGTTGGAACCACGGGTCAATCGATCCTTTTGATTCATGTTGGCTACCAGTCACAGATCAGAGGTGGCCTGTGGCACTACAAAAGGTTGTGACTGAAATTCATCTTGGGTTTGTTTCATCCAGGGTTCAGTCATCTTAAATCAAACCAAATACTACCCTCTGGACCTTTCACATGGTGAGGCTGTGTCTTTTGTAGGCTATATTTTTTGCATTTTTTTTCTGTCACTTATATATAATCTTGATATCTCACTACACCACGGTTTACAGTTTATACATATACCATTGCTGGGTAACATGTATGTTGTGTCATGTTGATGTTGATGTTGTCGAGTCATAGCTTGTTCAGACACAAAATCTGACACTAGGGCCCATCATAATAATGTGCACTAGGGCCCGTCCTAACTACCATATGCCATTGAGTGGAAGGTGTCTAAGGTCTGATCCAAACTAAAAGAGTGCTGCAGTAATGACATTAATTTGCAGGCCTACCGTTAAGTTAACATCCCCATGGTTCCCACCTCCAAAAGCCTGTGAGATTCGATTGGATTACTGCAGAGAATAAGCTGTTTGTATGGCGACCCACAGTTCTCCCCGCTCCTGTTTGGACGGGCTGAAACTGAAACAAATTTCGTTGCTCTGTAACATGTGCAATGACAATAAAGATCATTCATTCATTCATCTTCAGAAATGAACCCACTTCATGATTTTTTAATTATAAATGCAATTGCTAGAGGTAAAAATCAAATATCAGGCTATTAACAAACTATACCACGGCTGCATGCCTTCAACATCGCCACCACAATGAGGCTGTAAAGCCATTGTTAAAGCAAATTGTTAAAAACCTTTTTAAGAAACACTTACATACTAGACATGATCAATATATCTTTATTAACAGGCTATGTACCATAGTCTTTTAAGATAGCTGTAATTAAACCTCTGTTAAAAAAGCCCACCCCAGATCCAGAGGTGTTAGCAAACTACAGACCAATATCAAATCTTCCCTTTCTTTCATTCTGCTACAGAGACTGGAACATTCAATTGGCCTTAAAGGTTCTGCACTAAGCTGGTTTAAGTCTTACTTATCCGATCGTTTTCAGTTTGTTCACGTTCATAATGAATCATCTTCACGTACTAAAGTTTGTTTTGGAGTACCTCAAGGTTCAGTGCTCGGACCATTTCTATTCACTCTATATATGCTTCCCTTAGGTAACGTCATTAATAGTCACTCTATAAATTTCCATTGTTATGTGGATGATACACAGTTGTATCTATCGATAAAGCCAGAAGAAACGGACCAATTAACTAAGCTTCAGAAATGCCTTAAAGATACAAAAACCTGGACGAGCCCCAATTTCCTGATGTTAAATTCAGAGAAAACTGAAGTTATTGTTCTTGGCCCCAAATACCTCAGAAACTCCTTATCTGATGATATAGTTTCTCTGGATGGCATTGCTCTGGCCTCTGGCCTCTGGCACCACCGTAAGAAACCTCGGCATAATATTTGATCAAGATTTGTCTTTTAATTCCCATTTAAAACAAACCTCTCGGACTGTGTTTTTTCATTTGCGTAATATTGCGAAAATTAGGCCTATCCTGTCACAAAAAGATGCAGAAAAATTGGTCTACGTGTTTGTTACCTCTAGGCTGGATTACTGTAATTCCCTATTATCAAGTAGCTCTAATAAGTGCCTAAAAACTCTCCAACTAATGCACAATGCGGCGGCACGTGTACTGACAGGAACTAAGAAATGAGATCACATTTCTCCTGTTTTAGCTTCTCTGCACTGGCTCCCTGTAAAATCCAGAATTGAATTTAAAATCCTTCTCCTAACTTACAAAGCTTTAAATGATCAGGCTCCATCATATCTTAGAGAGCTCATAGTGCCCTATTATCCCACCAGATGACTGTGCTCTGAGAATGCGGGGTTACTCGTGGTCCCTAAAGTCTCCAAAAGTAGAACAGGAGCCAGAGCCTTCAGCTTTCAGGCTCCTCTTTTGTGGAATCACCTTCCTGTTTCAGTCCAGGAGGCAAACACCGTCTCCACTTTTAAGACTAGACTTAAGACTTTCCTTTTTGATAAAGCTTATAGTTAGGGCTGGCTCAGGCTTGCCTTGGACCAGCCCCTAGTTAGGCTGACATAGGCCTAGTCTGCCGGGGGACCTCCTATAATACACCGAGCCCCTTCTCTCCTTCTCTCTCTCTCTCTCCTTTGCTAACATTCATGTCCTGTTACTGCATCTCCCTAATTCGGCTCTACTGCATGCCACTAACTCGGCTTCTTCTTCGGAGCCTTTATGGTCCACTGTCTCGCAGGTTATCTCATATCGCAGCTGTGCCTGGATGGTGTGTCGTGGTTGTGCTGCTGCCGTGGTCCTGCTTGATGCCTCCCACTGCTGCTGTTACTATTAGTCATACCTGTACAGTTATACACATATGATTTTTGTCACATACGTATATAATTATATTATATTAATTATTAATATAATATCTGTCGCTCTTTATGTCTCATTGTGTCATATGGATTACTGTTAATTTATTATGTTGATCTGTTCTGTACAACATCTATTGCACGTCTGTCTGTCCTGGAAGAGGGATCCCTCCTCAGTTGCTCTTCCTGAGGTTTCTACCATTTTTTCCCCTGTTAAAGGGTTTTTTTGGGGGAGTTTTCCTTATCCGCTGTGAGGGTCCAAATGACAGAGGGATGTTGTATGCTGTAAAGCCCTTTGGGGCAAATTGTGATTTGTGATATTGGGTTTTATAAATAAAATTGATTGATTGATTGATTGATTGATTGATTGATTGAACATAAAAGCTTCAAAAGTCACAGTGGTGTATTTACTGACATATTTAATGTCATAGAAAAAAACATAAAAAACGTGAATGTTAGTAAGCTTGTGTTACCCATAGACCTCATTTAACACATCAAACCAAAGACCCATTAAAAAAAAAACCCACTGACTTTGAGACAAAGAAACTAGGAATGCTAAAATGCTAACTCATCTCCATGTTTAAGGACTCATTCCTGTAATAACTGTAATCATAACTGTAATTTGAAAAATGGATTTTGAGAAGTAGCTCAATCCTTAAGCTTTCAGCTTCATGTGTATTTGATAAGAAATGTCTTTTATCCTAAATTTCATTATTTTCTCACAACAAATATAGTATGGTTTTTTTGTTTTCTTTTTTTTTCTTTAAAGAATATATGACCTGTAGAGAGCTTATGTTCTCACACTTTATGACCTGAAATATGAGTCTAACATCTATGTCCTGGCAACATGTTCTATATAAAAACCTAAGACTTACAACCTCTCTTGACTCTCCAGCAGCCCCTCAAGAGCTGCTGGGATGGAAGCCCTGCCGCCTAAACGATAGCTCCCACCGTGTCATTAGGGGCATGTGGAGAGGACCCCGTGAAAGCACTGCCAAAAAATTCTCCTTGAAGATCGAGGGAAAGAAAGGCAACGGGTATTGATCCGTCTGTCCACGGATATGATACTTAAGCCCTGGTACTGAGAGCTGGAGAGCCCCTGGATCCATATCTCAAAGACTTTAATCCTGGCCCCTCTTACAGCTGGATTGGCCTTCACCTTAACCTCCCGACAACTGCTCCAACAGATCAGCCATGGAAATGTTATTCTTCTCACAAGCAGCTTCCCCCCTCCTCCTCTCTTTCTCTCCTGTGCTTTGTGTTCACTGGTCTGCAGTTATTAACAGGGCTGCCCTGCATTCCCATCCGAATTAGGAGTGAGAGGTGAATTAATACCTGATCCTGGTTTTCATCATTTTCTGAAAAAAAGTTCTTATCCTCCTTTTCTTGTAGCTAAAGTTTGAGGGGAAACTTGAAGTAAGCATGCATACATTACAGGTGAGCTGGTCGTGTTGACCTGCCGCTGGTGGGGCTAATAGAGCTTTTAAATTACATGATCTATCATATATATATTAAAAGTTTAGGTGCGGCATATGTCTTTATATTATCAACAAATCAACACCACATTCATTTTAAGATATTAGCATAATTACTGGAAACAAAGTCATCACTGAGCAATGTTTGCTGTTTCTTATACTTCTTAATCTGGAAAAAAAAAAAACAACACTCATAACATACACGCACAAATAGGAGAACGGTAACATGTTTAAAGATGGCGCCCCATTCATTTCAGTGAAAGTTGTTCTCCTGAAGTAAACACAAAATTTCCTCAGGCTTGCTATGAGAGCAAGGAAAACCTTCATATGTAATTATTTAAATATCCAGAAATCCGATGGCCGGCCCTCCTTAGGTGATTTTTGATGATTATGATTATAACAGTTATGATTATGATTATGTAAAACAACTGCTGCATTGACTGTTTAAGTGGTTTACTTATATGACCTATCGTTCAAAAGCTGCACTCTTTACAACACCATTACTACTGACCATTTCAAGATACAACCACCACAACAGGCTCAATAAACACTTCTGTCAGACAACAAACAAAACAGTTATTACTCACCTATGTGGTGTTATCATCATCCACAGATCAATATTATCCGTATCACTGTTTACACAGTTCCCACTTTATTTCTTGCACACTGACAATAATCCCGATAATCTAAATTCAGGGAAATATTTAGTACAAACTCATTATTACATCCACAGATATCTACGAACTGCTGTTGCATCATTTCAAATGATAATTTCTTTACAAATTATCCATAAATTCTGCCATTCAGCATGTAAACTAACCAAGTGGTGTATATCAAAATGGAGGTGAGCTCCTAGCCTTTCCACTGACATCTCACTTGAGCCAGTAGGAGCTTCCAATGCTGTTGCTATGCGCTTGATAGCCAGCCAGGGCTTGAGCTGAAGGAACGTGTCACTGACTTTTCCTGTAGTTTAAAGGTATGAAAAGAGCCAGCAACTGGCCCATTTCATCTGAGACACTTTGAAGCTCCGGAGCAGTTTTTAACCGCTTACCGTCATCATAGACTGTTATAAATGTACAGAAATGATAAACAAATAGCTCCTATGTTGTCTTAAGGGGAAAAAATAGTCCTTCTTATCAATCAAAGTGTTTTTATACACAGTAAGCCCCTACAGACATTTCTGTCAGTGTCAGTTTTTCACTCATAATTACACATTCAGTACGTTTTACCCTCTTTTCATGAAAATCACCTGGACAAAACCTTGTGCAGAATGTTTATTATCCATAATATTGTTACCTACTTTGAATTTGGACTATGTGAGGGCTCATGATATGGCCCCATAATGTTTTTCATTTAATACCTCCCAGTTCTAGTCATCTGCAGCATGGTTTTTCGGAAAAATATTCAGGCGAAGATGAAGTGTTGGTAGCTCCCTCCAAAAGTTTATAAGTAATAACTAACATTAGTTCAATAACTCCATATCCAGAGGTGGGTAGTAACGCGTTACATGTACTCCGTTACATTTACTTAAGTAACTTTTTGGATAAATTCTACTTGTAAGAGTAGTTTTAATGCAACATACTTTTTACTTTTACTTGAGTATATTTGTGAAGAAGGAACACTACTTTTACTCTGTTACATTGGGCTACATTCCGCTCGTTACTTTGATTTTTATTCATCGGTTAATCAATGCACGATCTGATTGTTTTATCAACGAGACTTCCGCCAAAGGCTCTGTCAAATGACTCTGACCAATCAAACGTAGCCACTAGTGACGTTTGACTCCATTTCACCAATCAAACGGAGCCAGGCAGTCACATGACCGTACACGAACTCTACGCGGCCTCGCACAGAAGCAAAGTGACTACGCGGGAGCTCACACCGAAAAATGAGACAAGACAGCAATGGAGGAAACAACGGCGTGCGAAAGCGAAGAGGCAGAACACCCGTGGCCGCACATGAAAGCCATGTTTTCTTTACTGACTACAAAAAAGAACAGCTACATCATGCGCTGTCATCTGTGCCAACCCAAACGTGGAGATTTCAGCCTACAAGAACTCCACTTCGAACTTGAGAAAACACATGGCGGTAAGTTGTAGATGAGTTTTGTCTGTGGATAGGCTAACGTTAGCCCTGTTATAACGTCATAAATAACTGCCAAATGTTTTACAGAAGGAGAAGATACATTCAAATACATCCAGATCAGCTCACCATAAAAAGTTAAACAGAAATACCACGCATACACACAATTACACTAAATATCTGCCTCCACATGAACAGTTTAGAAATAATGTGATATAGCCTACAATAATTATATAAATTGTGCATATTTGCAACTAGCACTGGTGCTCCTATGTACATTTTAGAATCACAATCACCAAAAACTGTAGGAAAAGGCTCCAAAATGGAATTGCTCTGGAGCCGTATTTATACCAGGGGGGTTAGTGCATCATGAGGCACAATATAATGGTGCTATGAAGCATTATGTTTCACGCATTTCCCATATATAAAGTTTCTGTTTGAATGTGATCTGATGATGAATGTATTTTAATGGATAGATCCCCTGTAGGTGGAGGAGGTACACTGACTTAATAGAGTCTCACAGAAAGCGAAAATCCTCCTCTTCTGATGACCTTCCTCTGAAGAATATGAAGATCACCGATTCCCTCGCTGTCCCACCACGGCGGATAACACAGGCAACACTTGACAAGCTTGTGCTAAATTTTGTATGTGAAGCCAGCCAACCATTTTCTTTGGTAGAGATACCATCCTTTAAGACTATGATAGAAACCTTGCAACCTCAGTGTACAGTAATGACAAGGAAAACGTTGTGCTGTAGAATACAGGAAGCTGCAAAGAACATGAAGAGCATAATCATCAAAAAGTTGAGCACGGTGAACCATGTTGCTACCACAACAGACTGCTGGTCTGCCAGACAGCGTAGTTACTTAGGTGTCACCTGTCACTGGGTAGACCCCACTTCTCTAGCGAGGCACTCCGCTGCATTGGCTTGTAGATGTGTCAAAGGCCCGCACACATTTGATGTCCTTGCTGCAACATTAGAGGAAATACATTCTGAGTACCACATCCGGGAAAAAGTGACCAGGACGACAACAGACAGTGGCTCAAACTTCCTGAAGGCCTTTCGATTATACGGCGTGGACGAGAAAGAGGACGAAGTTACTGATGGACAGGAGGAGAGAGACTCCATCCTTGATGATGCGTCAGAAGATGAAAGTGAGTTAGAGGTGGAGTATCAAGATGTGTCTGCTATTTTGGATGACGACACCGGCCTTGAGTACCAACTTCCAAAGCACCAAAAGTGTGCATGCCATCTCCTTAATCTCATATCAACTGTTGATGCCACTACTGCAGGAGCTGGCAGCGAAATGTTCAGAAGACTGTCTCGGTCTGCTTTTGCAAAATGCAGTGCTCTGTGGAATAAAATCAGCAGGTCAGCCATGGCATTTGAAACAGTGGAACGTGAATGCAAATTGCAGTTCCTCCGACCCAATCAGACCCGTTGGAGCTCCCTGTTCCTCGCTGTAGAAAGGGTCGTGCGTATCCAGAAGGAGAGAGGAGAAAATGCAATTCGCAATGTATGCACAGCATTGAAGATAAAGATGTAAGTTGGCAGAACTCACATTGTTAAAGAGTAATGAAATAGATGTTAGCATTGCTGATTAATGGGTGAATCCACCTGTCTTAAGTTGCAGTATAATTTAGTTTTCTTTTCATGGTTGTGTGATAATTGTAGTTCATTTGAATGAAATAGTTTATTAAATGTTATTTCATTTTGTAACTATTTGTTTATTTAACATGGACAATGCACAGTAAATATATGTACCAGAAATAGCAGTAAGCTAATTTTCATCTGTACATCTTTTGTAGGCTCAATCCAGCTGAAATGGGATTTTTGGCTGAGTATGCTGCTGTAATGAAGCCTGTTGCCATGGCCCTTAACATCCTCCAAGGGGAAACGTCTGTGCATATGGGCTTCCTGCTGCCAACACTTCACCAGTTGCAGGATAAGCTGAAGAAGCTGGAGTCAACTTGCAAGGTGTGTGGACCTCTCATTGATGCCCTGCAGGATGGGATCCAAAAACGTTTTGGAGAGATCATGAAAGAACCTGAGCTGATTGCTGCAGCTATACTCCTACCGAAGTTCAGAACATCCTGGACCACAGAAGAGAGCATCTTAAAAGCTGGTAAATATATTTATGTATCAATTTAAATGTGAATCAGTAGACCTTGACATATATGAATTTATTTATGTTATTGTCATTTAGATTTATATTGTGTCAGTGGCAAAAAATAGGTCGGCAAGAGTTACAAGCTGCGAGAGCTTTTAATAACCAGAAACCAGCAGCTTAGAAACCTTTACAGAAGAAGGATGTGCAAACCTAATTCTTTTGAAAACAATTTATGTTGCCACAGGCCTTGACTACATCAAAAATCACCTGGACACTGACTTGGATGATGATGCCCGCACAAACAGCAGCCAGTCTGACGAAGATGACTTCTTTGCATCCATGAGGTCAGGAAAATCACAAACGGGAGAGCTGGAGAGGTACCTTTCATGTCCATCCACTGGAGGTATGGATCTATTGCATTCCTTTCGTCAAATCAAGAAATTGTCGCTCAAAGTCAACACAAGTCTTCCAGCGTCTGCAGCCTGTGAGAGACTTTTTAGTCATGCAGGGCTCCTGTTCACTGCTAAAAGATCGCAGCTTCACTGCAAGAACCTTGAGAGCCAACTACTGTTGAAGCTTAACAGTCACTTCACTGAGTGATTTTTTTTGGGGGTGGGACAGAACATGCAAAAACACCAATTTTCAGTAAAACACACACACACACACACACACACACACACACACACACACACACAGAAGAGAATGTTTTGAAACTACTAAATTGGTAACAAATGATTTATTACTGTTTCTTGTGGCTGAATTTGCCTTAATTTATGCTTTTTTGTAAAGATTTCATTTACTATTTTAGTTATAGGGGTACTGTTTGGCAGCATCTGAATTTGTACATTGCTATTTTATCTTTATGTCTATTTGATTACAGTCATGCCGTGATTATTAAAACAACAAATCAGAAGTTACTCAGCAGTTACTCAGTACTTGAGTAGTTTTATCACTAAGTACTTTCTTACTCTTACTCAAGTAATTTTTTGGATGACTACTTTTTACTTTTACTTGAGTCATATTTTTCTTAAGTAACAATACTCTTACTTGAGTACAATTTTTGGCTACTCTACCCACCTCTGTCCATATCTAGTAATGCTTAATGAATCATTTACCAATGCCTTATACATCAGTTATGGGCTGTTAATCAAAAGTAATTATTGGTTTCCTGGTTGTGGCTGGAGATTACTCTCGATTAGACCTCTGCAGACTTGTTAGGAAGTGGGAAACTATTGAGTCTTTCTTCATGACTTTACTTTGTTAAGAGATTATATACAACCTGGCAACCCACATTTAATGATTATTAATGGCTTATGTTGTGGGATGTACCAAAAAAAACTGTATTAAACCATCTGTCTGAACTCATGAGATTTCATTTCTTCTCTTACAATTTAAAGTGGTACAATTACAAATTCAAACATGAACATCTGGCTTATCAAGGATACTTGATTCCACTGCATGTAATCCAGGCCTGGCAAGCAGCTATTCTAATCAAGTATTTAGAATACATATACAAATTCAACAACAACACAAAATTCTTATACTTTTACTCAAAGCTTTGCTCAGACATTGCTGTTTGTAACAGCATGGTTTTGGTTGAATCACTGTGGTGTGGTATCAATTAGCCACAGATAATAATACATGAATTTATGAAAACATTATCACTTTCATTAGTGTGATTGCCTTACCAACAGTTTGAGCTTTGTTCACAGACAAACACAATGCAGTCTGCCTAACTCACATTACAGCCTTTACTCTTAGCGCACACAGACACACACACGCACACACATACACACCACACGCTCTTCCTCTCATGTTGTGTTGTGTATTGGGTGGTCTCCGACAGATGCCGAGTATAGGCTGGAGCATTAGGAGGCATGCCAGGGTCAATGGACTGGGATGGCCAAATTGTATGTACAAATATGGACGGAATTAATCTTCTCTGTAATGACTCTGAGGATCACCGAGCCTTGCATGGTCTCATCAAATCATGATACTGTGGTTTAAAAATTTACAAACCTTTTAAATATGAGACAAAACAAAAAAACAGTTCTACGCTCTAAAAAATGATGACGTGGATAATGCTTAAAGAAGTTTTTTGGCATTTGGCAATTTGGGCTTTTATGGAATTATGCATTGGCATTTATGGAATTATTTATTCATTTATTTTCATTAACGTGTTTTAGTAAGTTGACAACTTATTTTAAGAAACTGGTCAAAATCAAAACATTTTTGAGTGAGATTGAATTAAAATAAATGAGTTGGATTAACATAAATAAAGAAATTAGACCACTAGATATCACCACAGCTTTTGTTTAAATATTAAGTTGGTTTAACTTTTGTTTCCAG
This sequence comes from Cephalopholis sonnerati, assembly GCA_019142605.1. Taxonomy (NCBI): domain Eukaryota; kingdom Metazoa; phylum Chordata; class Actinopteri; order Perciformes; family Serranidae; genus Cephalopholis; species Cephalopholis sonnerati. Next base: position 3,476,105 of record JAGQAX010000015.1, on the reverse strand, counting down.
GTAAAAGCAAATCATGTTGGTTGAACTGAACTACTTGAGTTTGTCAGATCATAAAAGACTCACGCAAATTGTTAACCTATTTTTTTTTTTTAAGTTCAGCCAGTGTTTTTTTTTAAAGTGCACTGTAAAAAAAAATAAACATTGGGTTAATGGAAGTTAAAAACGTATATTTGTTTCATTATCGTGTTTTAGTCAGTTGACAACTTATTTAAATAAGTTGCTCAAAATCAAAAATGCTTTTGACATTTTCAGTAGGATGGATTTAAAATAAATATGTTAGCTTAATAGCATGCATATTACTCTTAATATATTAGCTTAAATAAAATACTTTGATCACTAAATATTAACATAACTTTTGGATAAATATTAAGTTGGTTCAACTTAGATAGGTTTTTCAAGATCAAAGTAAAACATGTTGGTTGTACTAAACTAATTGAGTTTGATTATAACAGACTTATAGGTTTTACTCTGTAAGGCCAGAGGTGGAACTACTTAAAAATGCAGGCAAATTGTTACCATATTTTTTTTTAAGTTGAACCAGCAGATTTTTTTTAAAAACATGGAGGTGTAAATATTAAACTTTATTGATCCCTATGGTGGCTACATGAGCAGCAAGTGATGATAAGACACAGCAAATAAAGGAAACAGACCCCAGATTAGAGCAGTTGGGGTTATTTAAGCATACACAACTAACAATTCTGACTGTCAGATGTAGATGTTTATTATTTATGGCACTGACCTGGGAAAATAAATAATATTATGACTGTATGTGAATATGTGTTTTCCCATGGTGTGCTCCTTATCTACAGTCATTGTAGTGCTTAGACAGGGTAATCAGTCATTCCTTACCCAGGGCCAATGTTGAAATATTCATATGAAACCACACTGACATGTCTATTGTTCTGGCTGATAAATACTGCAGCCATATGAGGTCATCATTAGTGGACTGGGGGTCGTAACCCCAAGCTTTCCTTGTTAGCTATTCATCTCCATAACAACCAATGCATACCTCATGAAACTTGAACATGACCCTTAAGCATTGATGTGAGAGGTCAGAGGTCAAATAAGCAGCCATTAGAGCCACTTCCTGGTTATCTGTCAGCACGCTTGCTCTGTCTGACCTCTTTTTGTCCTGGATTTCCTAATTAAGACAAGCTGCAGATGGTAGAGCGAGCTCAGCTATCTCCCATCATGCCAACATGTCAATGGTCTTTAAATGATGAATGGTATTTCAAAGGAAAACGTGACCCATGAATTATGCTAAAAGCCACTAATTAACTTCTTTGTTTGCACATATGTGCCAGCTCGTTTTGCTTTGTGCCTTAATGGAAAATGCCAGCAGTATCAGCCTTTTTGTCCTTCTCCAATGGACAGCTCTATGTTTACCACCAGAAAGCTCTCTATTGTCATTTAGAAGTGACTAAGTAAGTCACTTCTGATGCTTTGAGAAATGTTTAAAAATGCTCTAAAGCTGTCATTCAGAAGGAGGGTAAATCATGGCAAATTGCTGCTGGGTTTACCAATGACTTTTACTTATAAAGAGTTTTTTTTTTTTTAAGATTCAAGCCTCACACACTGTAAAGGACAGCGTGTAGGGGGCCTAAAGAGCAGCTTGCAGGTTAGAGGCCCCAGTAAATCATTGTGTAGGAAAAAAAACATGCAGACACTAAATTTAAAAACAAAAAAATAGATATATACATAAATATACACTATGGTTACATCTGGAGTCATTTTTGTAGGACATTTTTTATTTAAGCATTAAAAAGAAAAAAAAAGCCAGATGTGATGTAGCATGGGGGAGTGTGGCCAGGCTCAGTCAAGTCTCAGTAAAGAAAAATATGTATCACAGTGCTAATATTTAACACAGAGGAGGTTGTAAATGTATATTAATACACATACGTTGGACCACAGCATTATAATTGTGAGCCTACTATGTGTCCAAGAGACAGGAATGGACAAGGATCAGGAGTTATAATAGATATTGGTGAGAAATTGAGTTGTGTGAGAACCAGTGAACAGCTGGGCAGCTGTCTTGGCAAGAGACCAGTGTTAACTAAGGATACTATGACATCACAACATAATGAGATTGCTTTCATATATGAGGCTATAATAAACTAGTATTGGTTATATAGTACTGGCAGGAGTATTGACTCTTACTACTCTGTTCTCATGACACGCAGATGGGCGGCATCGGTTCATTGACTCTTCCTGAAGTAGAAATGCTTATTCATGCTTTTATATTCTCGCGCTTACTACTATTACTATTAGTACTGTAATGCACTGTTTACAGGCCTCAGTTAAATTTTCAGTAGCTCACCTTAAACTAGTTCAGAATGCTGCAGCTCTTACTTTACCTGTGACAAACCGAAGGTCACATATCACCCCTATTCTCGCCTCCCTCCATTGGTTGCCAGCTCACTTCAGAATTGATTTCTAGATTATTTCAACAACTTTTAAGCCCCTAGATATATAGCTGAGCTTCTGACTCCCTATGCTCCATGTCCCAGCCTGAGATCCACAAGCCTGCCTCTCACTAGTTGTCCCTTGGTCAGGGTAACTAAAGGTGACCAGGCTTTGGCCATCAAGTCCCTGCAGCCCTGGAATTCTCTGCCTGAGGAGATTAGGCTTGCCAGCACATTACCCATTTTTAAATCATCATAGCTTAAAACACATTTTTATTTATATTTTTTTAATTATTGTAATCCTATTGTTGTCTTATATTCATGTACTTTGTGAATTACTTTGCAACCTTGTTTAGATCAGTGCTGTACAAATAAAGTTGTAATAATAATGATAATTATTATTATTATTATTATTGTTGTTATTTTTATTATAACAAGGCCAGATGGCACTTGTCAGGGTGGTATGATACGCAGCTGGATGGTGTCAGGTTGAACCCTGCCCCAGGGCTCGCTTCCTATATGAATGTAGAGACAATCCATGATGGTTTTTTTTTTTTTTTTTTTTTTCCCCCAAACCTAACCATGTGCTTCTGTTGATGTTGCGGCATCTGGGAATGTCCACAGCAGATGCAGGAGGATACCTAGCACGTAATATGTAAATGTGAAAGGCCACTGACAAAGAGGCAGTATGTGACAACTTGGGATAAGAATGTGTTGTGATTATCAGTAACAGAAACTAATGCCCAAGGGAGCACTATTTGCCTGGTTTTATTTACCCTCTATGCAAATTAATGTAGACTCTGATCATCTGATTGTGTACCATTAAATTTGCTGATGACATGGCAATAGTGGGTTTGATTCAGGATGATAATGAAACCAGCTACCATAGGTGGGTGGATCAGTTTGTCAGTTGGTGTAGATCCAGTTTTCTTCATCTGAACACCAAGAAAAAAAAATCATCTTTGACTTTAGGACATTCACCAACAATTGACTATTGATGGGGAAGGTACTAAAATGATAGATGACTACGAATATTGAGGAACCATTTCAGATTTCAAATTGACATGGAAATCAAACACAAATCCTACTTATGAGAAAGGTTTGCAGCATCTATATTTAATGCATAAACTCGGACTGTTTAAAGTGTACAAAGATGTATTGGTCCTCTTCTTTCGCTCATTTGTAGAGAGCAGTCTAACTGTCCTATCTCCTGGTATTTTTCATTGTCAGTGAACACAAAAAAAATAAAAAAATAAATAAATAACTGCGTGAGATAGTATGTCCAGTAAGATTGTTGAACAGCAGCACAACAGCATGCACAAGAGCAGACTACCAGAGGAGTTTCACATCCTCTTCTTAGTGTATACCAGCTATTACCATCAGGCAAAAGTACAGGGTTCCAGCCCTCTAAACCAATCAGGCTTGCAGATCATTTGCGCCTACTCAACACATTCTCATTCCAAGTCATCACATATCGCCGCTTTGTCAGTGACCTTTCACATCAACATATTATGCGCTAGGTATCTTCCTGTGTCTGCTGTTGATGTTCTGAGATGCAGCTATCAACGCCAGGATGTCAACATAGCAGCACTAAAACTGCGCATGCATGCGCGAGGAGTGAGAGTCAGCGTGAACGCCAAGCTCCGCGGAAAAGTTTGAAAGTGGCTAAAATAGAAATGAATTGAAAGATACAGTCAGAGACAATACTAAGTTAGTGATTCCATTATATTAAATGGAAGGGGTTTTTTTGGGGAGTTTTTCCTTAGCCGCTGTGAGGGTCCTAAGGACAGAGGGATGTTGTATGCTGTAAAGCCCTCTGAGGCAAATTGTGATTTGTGATATTGGGCTTTATAAATAAAATTGATTGATTGATTGATTGTAAAGTTGTTAGCTAAATGTCTGTCCGGGAGAAATGAACGTGGAAACCGAAGGTGGACGCCGACAGAACAAACCAGCAACGAGGTCGAATACAAAGAGTCTAAGTCCACCTGAGCAGGTAATCCCTATAAAGGATATGGCTGGAATCGACAAACAAGAACTGTCGGAGTTGATCTGCTCGATTATGAAAGAAGAAATTGCAGTAGCACTGACCACACTTCAACCACAATTGAACTCTCTTAAAACACAAATGGAGGAATGTGGTCGGAAATTAGATGGTGTGGAGAAAGGTCTAAATTACATGGATGAGTGGGTTGCTGCACTGGAGGAGGACAGAAAGGAAGAAGGAAGAAGAAACGCGATGTGGATGTAAAACAACTCTATAAAGAGAACACTGAACTCCGTGATAAACTGGAATGGCTGGAGGCGCACAGTCGGAAATTCAATATAAGAGTGCAAGGCCTGCCGATCGGCGCGGAAAAAGGGAATCCTACAGCTTACATGAACAATCTTATGAGGGAGCTGTTAAAAGGCAAGATCAAGACTGAGCCTATGGTTGAAATCGCCCACCGTGTTGGCCCCGGGAATAAAACAATGATAATGAGGATGCAGAGATACATGGCGAAGGAGGAGATATTGGTGCTTTCAAGAAAGGAGCGCACATTCAAACATGGGGAGATAAAGCTTCAATTCTTCCCTGACCTAACGTCGGATATGGCCAAACGGAGGGCAAAGTTTGGTGAGATCCGGGAGAAACTCAGAGCTGCGGGTGTAAAACATGGAATTATTCACCCGGCCACCTTAATCATTACGCATGGAAACTAGGGATGCGCGCGATTAGTCGTCTAAACGATTAAACGTCCGCCCCCTTACTAGTCGGCACCAGAAATATTAGTCGTTTAAACCAATTAATGTTTTATTCATGTACAAGGCCGGTTAACTGTCATACAGCCGCCCGCCACTAGTCGGGGCTACAGAGCCGTCAGATAGCAGTCCCCCTCTCCGCGGCAATGCTCGAGTAGACTGGAGCTTTAAAACGGCACGATGGGAAGATGGCCTCTCGCAAAACCAGCGCGGTTTGGCAGTACTTTAATCTAGAAAATGAAAACAAGGTAGTATGTAGACTGTGTCAGAAACAACTGGCATACAATCACTCGACTGGAGCAATGCGCAACCACATTCGACTCAAGCATTTGGATGTTAATCTGCACGAAACGACGGCTGCTGCTGCTAGCGCTGCTAGCCACACTCAGGCCGATTTGACATTGTTTACCCGGAGACGGTGTTCTCCCGTCCGGTTAACGTTTGACTGAGTTGCCGTCATGTTCACATTCATTCATACTGCACGGTGCAAAGTGTCTTGAACTTCAGCGGCATTTAAAATCCGACATGGTTGTTGAACATTGTGATTAAAGGCTTAAAGAGCTCTTATTACACACAATATTTTTTGGGACAATGTTTCAAATTCTGTTTCGATGTTTCGATAAATTGTGCTAAATTTTCACTGTTTTCTGTGTGTTTTCCTTTTTTGTAGACTAGTCGACTAATCTTAATTAAAATTTTCGTTTAGTCGACAGGGAAATTAGTCGCCAGGAACATCCCTAATGGAAACGAGACGCGGAGATTCACGGATCACCAGAAGGCGGAGGCTTACTACTGGGACGCTGCGGACAAACCCCTGAAATCTGACTGAACCGCACTATAGGTTAGTTGATATAGCCATAAATGAACACGGACTTTTGACTTTATGGAGATGGCGTTAAGCATACTGCACTTACTGACACACTGTGTTGGATGTGTGGGTGCGTTTTGTGTGTGGGTGAATGGAAGAGTGCTGGGGTGGGAGGGGTGGGGTTAGGTGGGGGGTGTCTATGTTATGTGCTGAAGAGGTTTTGTTCAGAGGATCGCTCTAACTATTTTGAGGCAAAGTTATGTTGGTTAAAACTGTTACTGGTGTGGGATGTATAGTCCCATTTTACCACGAAAGGGATTTAGGTTGGGTCACTTGAATATTTGTAGTTTACGTAATAAAGTTGTTGATGTTTCTGAAATTCTGACTGAACATAAATTACATGTACTTGCAATATCAGAGACACACCTGAATCCAGCAATAAACAGTGATGTATTGAAAATAGAGGGATATAATTTGTTTAGACTAGATAGGGGTGCAATAAGGGGAGGTGGGGTAGCCATCTATATTCAAGATCATATACCTGTTAAAACCAGGAGTGATCTAGGATGTAAAGAGGTTGAAGTATTGTGGCTGCAAATACAACTACCTTATATAAAGCCAATGTTAATAGGGTGCTGCTATAGACCTCCGAATGCAACCACAATGTACTTGGATAATATATGTAAAGTGCTGGACAAAGTGTGTGATGCAAATTATGAAATGTTTTTCTTAGGAGACTTCAATATAGACTGGAATGTGAGAGACTGCCCACTTAAAGCTAGACTCCCTTCTCTGGCAGATGTATGTAATTTATCACAAGTAGTCAAGAAGCCTCCTAGAATATGCAGTAGAGGAGGTGGTGTCATATCTGCAACTTGTATTGATTTGATATTTACAAATGTTTCTGAGCTGTGTTCAAAAGTAATTTCCATTCCCGTAGGTTGTAGTGACCACAACCTTATTGCTATTGGAAGAAAGACAAAAATACCCAAGGGGGGTCAGAAAATTGTTCTCAAGAGACAGTTCAAAAACTTAAATGAAAATAACTATTGTAATGAAGTGAGAGAGGTTGACTGGTCTGAAGTTCTAAGGAAGGAAGATCCTGATCTTGCTCTGGATGCATTTGACAATTTATTACTTCCAATCGTGAATAAACTAGCTCCGGTCAGGAAGTTAACGGTGCGAAACTCTATGTCTCCTTGGTTAGATCAGGAACTAAAAGCACACATGACTGAGAGAGATAGAGCCAAGGCAGATGCTGTAAAATCTGGTGATGAAAGAAAATGTGGTATATATCGTAAAGTAAGAAACTTTGTAACAATGTTGAATAAAGCCAAAAAGAAAAAGTATTATCATAAGAGAATCAGTAGTATTAGTATAGATAGTAAGACAATTTGGAATGTTCTTAATCAGTTAATGGGAAAAAGAGGAAGATCGACACCATCTTTTCTAGAGGTGGAGGGCAATTTTATCACCAAACCAGTTGAGATTGCTAACTATCTAAGTGTTTATTACAGTAATAAAATCCAGAAATTAAATGATGGTATGAAGGTAAATGATAATTGTCTAGAGCTCTCATCCAAGCTTATCACCAACAAGTTGATGAAGAATAAATCTTGTAGTTTCCATTTTGAAAAAGTTGAGGAGTCTACAGTAGAAAAATTAATAAGATCGAGCAAGGATAAACCAGCGGGTTTTGATAACTTGGATGTGAGGTTGCTTAAACCTGTTGCAGATGTCTTGGCTCTGCCTATCTGCCACATTATTAATTTAAGTTTGGAGAAATCAATCTGCCCAGCAGAGTGGAAGATCGCAAAAATTATTCCACTACCTAAAAATAACAAAGAGAATTTCTCAGGGAAGAACAGTAGACTAATAAGCATTCTACCCACCCTAAGCAAAATCATGGAAAGAATAGTTTATGAGCAAATACAAAATTATTTCTGTATAAATGATTTGAACACAGCTCATCAACATGCCTACAGAAAGGGTCACTCCACAGCTACAGCGCTAACCCAAATGACTGACGAATGGCTGAAAGAATTAGATGCAAGAAAGGTAGTGGGTTCTGTTTTATTAGATTTCAGTGCTGCTTTTGATATTCTTGACCATAGATTATTAGTTAATAAATTGCACTGTTATGGCTTTGATAGGGGTTCTGTTGCTTGGATCAATAGTTACCTTACCAATAGAAAATACTGTGTATACTTTAATGGAGGATTTTCAGAAATGAGGGTTATGAGCTGTGGAGTGCCACAAGGGAGTTGTTTGGGGCCACTTTTATTTTCAATATTTACAAATGATTTACCTTTAATTTTAAACCATGCCTCCATTGCTATGTACGCAGATGACTCGACCATTCATTCAGCAGCGTTTACATCAGGAGAGCTTGAAGAGATTCTAAATGAAGAGCTAGTGCTGATTAGGAAATGGGTTAACATAAATAAATTGGTACTTAACATAGAAAAACAAAATGTATTGTGTTATGCTCTAAAAGGGGAGGGAGAGTAGAGCCAAAACTGAAGTTAAAACTAGATGATAAAGAAATAGAACAGGTCACAGAAGTTAAGTTACTTGGTGTGCTGATTGACAGCCGAATGTCCTGGACAAGCCTGATTGATGAAATGTTGAAGAAAATGGGTAGAGGGATGGCTGCAATTAGATATTGTAGGACATATTTACCAGGACACTTGCTTAAACAATTAATGCAAGCCTTAGTCCTATCTCAGCTTGATTACTGTACTGTCATATGGTCCAACACATCAGAATATAATCTTAATCGTCTAGAGGTAGCTCAAAACAAAGCTGCCCGTATAGTGCTTAACTGCTCATATAGAAGCAGGCTCCATCATCGGAGCACAGCAGGACAAAATTGAGCAGGTGGCTGAGGTGCGAATGCTCAATAAACTGATCTCAATTATCAGCAACCCGTCACACCCACTTCACTCTCTCGGGGTGTTTCGACAGAGCACCTTCAGCCACAGACTGATCCCCCCAAAATGCAAGACTGAACGCTACCGGAGGTCTTTTCTGCCAGCAGCAATTAGACTCTTTAATGTGCAATAATGTGCATGTGCAATAGTGATCTTTTTATGTGCAATAGTGATCTTTTTTGTGTGTGTGTGTGGGTGATCTGTGATGATGGGCTATCTGAATGTTTTTGCTGCTGTAACAAAAGCAATTTCCTTGAAAAAGGATTAATAAAGTTTCTATCTATCTATCTATCTATCTATCTATCTATCAGAACTAGAGTTTATGAGATGCTTAATAAGTTGAATTGGTTACCAGTTAAAAGTAGGTTACACTATTCTCTTGTCAGTTTTGTTAGAAATATCATGACAACAAAGAGTCCTGTTAGTTTATTTAAGAATTTGAAGTTTTCTCTGGATGGACACGAATACTTTACACGTCAGTCATCAGAAAGGAGATTTCTCCTGCCTGCTTATAGAACAGGAGCCGGACAGAGAACGCTGCACTACAGAGCCATGGCAGCATGGAACTCTTTACCTAGATTTTTGGTTAATGAAACGGGTAAGAATGCCTTTAAAATTAAACTGAAAGTGTATTTATTTACACAAGGTGTTACATGAATTTTTATATTTATATATCTTTTCTTTTGACCCTATAAGTACATAATAACTCATTCTCAGATCATGAGTTGATTAGAATATAACCAACTTAATCAAGTAATGATTTTCAGTTCCTCTCTTATTGAATGTTTTGTTTGTGGTGTATGCTGTATGAATGCATGTTTTGTATGTCTAAAAATGGATATATATATATATATATATATATATATATATATATATATATATATAATATATTGTTGATTTTGACCACAGGAAGAACAGCACTCGTCTATGTATGAGATAGCTGATTGTTGGATCAATAAACAATAAACAATAAACATAAGCACACTGTTAGGTTCAGGCAGTAAACGCAATAGGTGGCATTTGGCGTCAGGTGTCTGGTGCTAAAATTGCTGACAAAGTGGCAGTATTTCACTATTTTGGAATGAGAACAGGCTAAAACAGGCTAAAAATACAATGGAAATGACCAGCTATTTAATAAGGATTCAGTCAGCTTGCAAGTAAGTCTAAGTCCCACCCTGCAACAGCTGGGCAGGAGGAGGATTTTTAACATCATTTATGAAATATCTGACACAATTTATACAGTGTTCTATAAAATTTCTGGTACTGTGTTATAATGATAACCAGCAACCAATCAAGACATAGGCATTGTCCTTCCTCTGTGGTAAATTGGAGTAGTGAGAAAAATAAAAAATCTTCTTGAGAAAATAAGGCGGTTTACACCGTGCATTGTAGTTTGCTGCAGGTCTCAATTACATATGTATGTGCATAGGATAACAGCTAGGACTGAGGCAAATACTTGGATGAAACGATTATCAGGCATGGATAATGTACTTTTTACAAGTATGAGTAGCATTTGAGTAAAATGTGTCGATATCTGATGAAGGAAAATCCTCATTTGAGTAGCTATGTTTAGTCTCCTTCTGATATGATCCAAAATGATCTGAAGCTCAAACTTGAGGCTGTTCTGTAAATTGTTTTCTAATAAGTAATAAATATAGCAACTTCTGATCAACCCATATCAGTATCATGTTTTAATAACATCTTCCAGTTAGGTCCCACCCACTCCTGTTTTAAACTCCACCCATTCTGAGTACACAAACAGATACAGACATTGTATGTGGTTGGACATATACAGAAAACATACTTGCTCATCTCTACTAACAAGCACATCTCATCTTACAGTCTTGCACTTCATCAAAAGTTAATTCATGAATGTATGCAGGGCATTTTGAGTGTAACCACAGGAATCAAATATGAACCCATGTTTACGTGTATATGACTGCATAGCACGGTGCAGACCTTATAGTCCGATAGTTTAATGTTCAGCAGTCAGGTTTTCACAGGGCAGCTCTTTAACTTCACATTGTTAGATGAAATGACCCCAAGTATAGAGCGCAATTTTAAAAGCAGTTTACAGTGGAAATGACCCCCAATGAAAATGAACTGATCATTGAGTCTTCTCTGCACAGCAGAGGGATTAGCATTCATCTGGAGGGGGCCGTGGGGGGAAAGTCATGTTCAAAGACACCTGGATCAATCTGTGTTAATAAATCCTGCTTGATACAGCCAGGGGCCTCTTCCTCAATACATACTAATATCGCTAATGTCCGCCCACCTTCATCCTGCCACAGCTCCATCATGCCGTCTCCAAAATGTCCTTGCCTGTTGTCTCTGTTTTTTTTTTGTTTTTTTTTACTACTATACCAATTTGAAGGCTTTTATTGTTCTCATAGGACATTAGGCCACCGACAATCAGAGAGATATCAATCAATAGTTTATGATATCAAGGCGACTGTGTTGTGACCACTGATTGTCTCAACTCCAAGGTCAATAGTCTGCAACAGTCTGCAATACTGTCGCCCGTGTCATTCAGCCAGTTGACTATTCTCAGTGGCCATTTTTGAGGGGTCTTTTCACTCAAATTACAAAGGCACATTTTTCCACTTACCTTTAGTGATATAGGTCAATGATTATTGTTACCTTTTGAAACAGTTGGAGATATTGCTGTTACTAGAATTCAACATGTCTCCTTCCACAGGGCAAAACAATGGACAATCACACAACAGTTTGTTCAACATGTCATAGAATGGGCAAGTTAGAGAGCGTTAGCACACAAAACAACCACAATGTCCTGCACTGATGACATAGTCCTTGTCCGCGACACACATTAGTATGCATTTACATTTGAACTACAACAGACCTGTAGGCAAATGCATCCCAGACCATCTCAGCTAGTGAATTGAGTAATTGGATCGCGATGCATCTTGGTGGTTGTTTACATTTGTATTTAATGCTGTGCACTTGTTACCAGATCACTGCAAACACATTAATACCAGGTGTAAACAGGGCCTGTATTCCCATTAAAGTGAGAAGAAGCCGGCTTGTGTCCATGTCTTCCTGTCTGTGTGCACATATGTACAATTAAATGCATTACTAACATTAATGTTGGCTGCTTTGTGTCCATGTAATGCTGTGCGTGTCAAAACACTTCCAGCCCCTTACAGTGTCTGCATGCATGTTTGCATCTGTTTGCATGTGTGTGTGTACGATTCACCCTCAGGCCATGAGTCCCTTGTCTATACTCCAAAGCTCTGTATTTCCATCCAGACTCGCCCCAGACGTGACCTCTGGTGACCCTTGCCGTGCACATCAAAGCAGGATGGAGTGCTGGTTGGAGGTGTGGGTCGCCGATCCATGTCTGTCCAGCCTCTGTGATGTGTGTAGAGTGGGGGGGCTGCTTATGCTGTGGCTGGGTAATGGCCTGGGGGTCTCTCTCTCTCTCTCTCTCTCTCTCTCTCTCTGTCTTTCCCCAGCCACAGCCAGAACAAATGAACAATTCGTCATCAGCAGTTGTCCTGCAACCCACTGCAACTGCCCTCATCCTCTGCAAAATGGCAGCCATTCATTGCTGGAGGGATAGGGATGGGATGGAGGTTCAGCAGAAATGGCTTAGGGATAAGAAGTTGGCACATCTCAAATGTGGATGTAAAAATGCGTTGACTCCAGAAGTGATTATCACTTTGCCTTTTCTCAGCAATACCGTTTAGGTACCCTTGAGAAGGCCACTGGTAAAGTGTAATGTGTGATTGATATCTTGGTATGTGCATTGGTTTCTTCACCAAGCAGCTACTGAAGCCTCTTCCCACAGCACAAAAAAACCTATTAACATCTGGCTTTTTAATGTAATGGGAAAGGTTACAGTTGGCATTGACACCCGGGTCAAATGACTTATCAGCTCTGGCTCAGATCAGCATTGATGGAAACACAACACCCACTTGAATGCATTAATTTTTGCCCCTTTATTGGTGAGACTCAATGACCACAAAATACTGTTTGTCTCTGCCCAAGCAGCAATCAAACATCGTTCTTAATTAGTCTGCACGTAGTTTCTGAGACTTAGTAAGTAAAAGATTTATAAAGAAGTAGCCACCATAACATTTTCAATGACCTCCATGCTGTGTTTCTGCTGTTTACTAACCTGTTTTCCGGCCTGTCTGTGAAATTGAATGTGACAGGCTAGTTAAAAAATAGCAAGACATGCTCATCTGCAGCAGAGGCATGTACACAGCTCTGGTCTACTGGTATTGGGAAAGGAGTCTATTGCCTATTTTTAGCAGGTTTTTCTATGTTTGAAAACCCCACCTAAATTTGCTAATTGTGGTAGAAATGGGGTATGAGTGAGGTGACTACATACATACATGTGTCTCAACAGTTACGTCCTCAGAAACCAAGTTCCAGGTTTGCACACCAGGGGCATCATGGTGAGGGGAAAAGTTGGAATGAGTCCCAATGGAAGAAGGGCCCTTGAAAGGCCTAAAATGAAAAGTTTGGTATTTTTAGCAGTTTTTTATCCAAGTAATTAGTGCTGTTACTAGATTAAAATTGGCTGAATAAATTGGTTGAAAGGCTAAACTTTATACAAAAAATTGTGGAGGCTCTCTGAGGCTCCTCTCCCCCCTTAAAGGTGCAACATGGTTTAGTGTGCCAATAAAGCATGAAAGTGTGACAGTCAGGTTGCATGGACAGTACCAGGATTCTGAAACTAAAGCAACTACATTCAGACATTATTAGTTTTATAATTTATTCCTGTGCTTTTCCTACCGTCTCATGTCAAGATATATAGTGTAGAGTTTGCTGGCAATACTTGAATGCAGAACTTTTACATGTAATGGAGTGTTTTTACACTGTGGTATTGCTGGATTTGGATACTCCCTCCACCACTGTTCATTACATTCCACAAATTATTTAAATACGAAAGCTTTGAAACTTTTTATATAGCTCTTGAGTGTCCGTGAGCTATCTATGTTCCCCTACATAGTATCTCCAGGATGTCTCTCAATGATATGAGATGAATCTTATGTCACTGTAGAGCTGCATGCAGCTCACTGATTCAGGCCCTGATCACACAGAAAGTGTTTTAGCAGCTGGAGGCGGCTTTTTGAAGTTGATTTTAATAAATTGAAACTTTTTGCTCAGTTTTTGCATTGCTACATTGTTACATCATTGCTGCTTTTTTCTCATTGCCCAGTTGGATGATTTGAGAGGTGAGCCTTTTGAAGTGGTCATGACAACAATTTTACCATTGGTAAAAAATGAAGGGGAAACTGGTAGTAGCAGTTGCTGGATACCTAGAGCTAAACGACTTTACAAACCACAGCTACCACCATCTCAATAGAAAACAACAGCAGAGAAGACATAATAGTGCAGTACTTGAAACAGCCATCATCAAGGTGAAGTTCCTGGACCAACTGGTGCTACTCCCCGTAATCCACCCTCTTTTTAGGGTCTCAACCAGAGCTACAGCAAGTAACCTCTGCCTGTCCATTTTAGTAACTAGCTACCAATTACTGTGAAAAAAATAGATTTATTACACAGGAAGATTAGGGTAAGGGTGTGGTGGTTTGGTTGCCTGGTAACAATAAAAAGACAGCAAGTGTTTTTTTTTTATACTAGCAGCATTCAGTTTAAAACAAAAAGGCAGTGCGGTGGACCCTTTCTTTTGCAACCTGCAAAACGCTTTCTGTTTTGATCAGGGCCTTACTCAGCCTCTCTCTCTCTCTCTCTCTCTCTCTCTCTCTCTCTCTCTCTCTCTCTCTCTCTCTCTCTCTACTACAGGGCTAACTGTTAGCATCACACAGCTTACGTTACCCAATAGTAAATAACAATCAATCAATCAGTCAACCAATCCATCAGTCAATCGATTTTACTTATAAAGCCCAATATCACAAATCACAGTTTGCCTCAAAGGGCTTTACAGCATACGACATGCCTCTGTCCTTTGGACTCTCACAGCGGATAAGGAAAAACTCCCCAAAAAGAACCCTTAACGGCGAAAAAAAAAAGGCAGAAACTTCAGGAAGAGCAACTGAGGAGGGATCCCTCTTCCAGGATGGACAGATGTGCAATAGATGTCAAACAGAACAGATCAACATAATAAATTTACAGTTACCCTTATGACAAAATGACACATAAAGAGAGACAGAGAGAGACAGAGCCAGAGAGAGAAATTGAGACAGAGCCAGAGAGAGATGCAAGGCAGACAGCAATGATAATAGCTTACAACGACATTAACTTAAGTAAAAATATTATAGTCCTAATTATGGTAATTTTGGTACAATAGGTTGTAGGTATATATTAATATATGATAGTATACGTATGTGAAAATAATCATACGTGTATAATAACAGTACAAGTATGACTCATATTAACAGCAGCAGTAGGAGGCATCAGGAAGGCAAGCACAACCACAACACACGTTTCAGGCACTGCTGCGACACCTGTTAACAGTAAACCTGTGAGACAGTGGAGCACCAAGGCTCCAGAGAAGAAGCCAAGTTAGTACATGCAGAAGAGCCGAGTTAGCGAGATGCAGTAACAGGACATGAATGTTAGCAAAGGAGAGAGAGAGAGAAAGAGAGAAGGGGCTTGGTGTATTATAGGAGGTCCCCCCACAGACTAGGCCTATGTCGGCCTAACCAGGGGCTGGTCCAAGACAAGCCTGAGCCAGCCCTAACTATAAGCTTTATCAAAAACTAAAGTCTTAAGTCTAGTCTTAAATGTGGATGTGGAATGTGTCTGCCTTCCAGACCAAAACAGGAAGATGATTCCACAGAAGAGGAGCCTGGAAGCTGAAGGCTCTGGCTCCTGTTCTACTTTTGGAGACTTTAGGAACCATGTGTAACCCTGCATTCTCAGAGCACAGTGTTTTGGTGGGATAATATGGCACTATAAGCTCTCTAAGAGATGACGGAGCCTGACCACTTAGAGCTTTGTAAGATAGGAAAAGGATTTTAAATTCAGTCCTGGATTTTACAGGGAGCCAGTGCAGAGAAGCTAAACAGGAGAAATGTGATCTCGTTTCTTAGTTCCTGTCAGTACACGTGCTGCTACCTGATTTTTCTGCATCTTTTTGTGACAGGATAGGCCTAATTTGTGCAATATTACGCAGATGAAAAAAACGCAGTCCTGGAGGTTTGTTTTAAATGGGAGATAAAAGACAAATCTTGATCAAATATTACCCCGAGGTTTCTTACGGTAGTGCTAGAGGCCAGGGCAATGTCACCCAGAGAAACTATCAGATAAAGAGTTTCTGAGGTGTTTGGGGCCAAGAACAATAACTTCAGTTTTGTCTGAATTTAATATCAGGAAATTGGAGCTCATCCAGGTTTTCATATCTTCAAAGCATTTTTGAAGTTTAGTTAAGTGATCAGTTTCTTCTGGCTTTATCGATATAATTGTGTATCATCAGCATAACAATGGAAATTTACTGAGTGATTTCTAATGATGTTACCTAAGGGAAGTATGTATAGAGTGAATAGAATTGGTCCGAGCACAGAACCCTTTGGCATGGCAAAACAAACTTTAATATGTAAAGATGAATCATTATGAACGTGAACAAACTGAAAACGATAGGATAAATAAGATTTAAACCAGCTTAGTGCAGAACCTTTAAGGCCAATTGAATGTTCCAGTCTCTGTAGAAGAATTTGATGGTCAATTGTGTCAAATGCAGCACTAAGATCTAGTAAAACAAGTAGAGATGAGACCTTTGTCTAAAGCAATCAGAGGATCATTTGCAATTTTAACTAGTGCTGTCTCAGTGCTATGATGCACTCTAAATCCTGACTGAAATTCCTCAAATAAATTATCATCATGGAGAAAGTCACACAGCTGGATTTTTGAAAGAAAGGAAAGATTAGATATTGATCGATAGTTGGCTAACACATCTGGATCCAGGGTGGGATTTTTTTTAGAAGGAATTTAATTACAGCTACCTTAAAAGATTGTGGTACATAGCCTGTTAATAAAGACATATTGATCATGTTTAATATAGAAGTGTTAATTGAAGGTAAGACTTCTTTAAGTAGCCTAATTGGGATGGGGTCCAAGAGACACGTTGATGACTTGGATGAGGAAATCATTGAGGTCAACTGTTGAAGAGAAATCAGTGAGAAGCAATCTAAATATATATCAGGTCTTACAGCTGTGTTTGAAGGCAGATTGGTGCTATTTGAAGGCAGGAGGTCATGAAAAATCATTACTGCTGAGGGTTAAATGAAACGCTCAATAGAGTTGTGACTCTCTGTCAGCCTGGCTACAGTGCTGAAAAGAAACCTGGGGTTGTTCTTATTTTCTTCTACTAATTATGAGTAATAGTTTGCTCTGGCATTGTGGAGGGCCTTCCTTTATGTTTTGAGACTTTCTTCCTAGACTAAACGAGATTTTTCTAGATTGGTTAATAGCCAGTTCTTTTTGAATTTTCGCGATATTTGTTTTAATTTTCGGGTTTGGAAGTTGTGCCAAGGAGCGAACTTTCTTCTCTTCGTTAACTTCTTTTTAAGAGGTGCTACAGAGTCGAGTGTTGTTCGCAGCAGGCCTGCAGTGCTATCGACAAGATAATCAATTTGGACAAGTTCAAAGTCGGTATGGGAAACCTCAGTTACAGAGGGACATGGTGTTAAATGGTATTAAATTTAACGTTTCCTTAAATTTTGCTACAGCACTATCTGATCAACACCTAGTATTGTAACTGTTGCTGAGTAGTGTGTAATCGAGTAGACAGAAATCAAAAGTTATTAAGTAATGACCTGATAGAGAGGGATTCTGTAGAAAGACCAATAAGTTATCAATTTCAATTCCATATGCCAGAACTACATCGAGGGTGTGGTTAAAATGGAGTCTAATAATTTGATAAACGCAGTAGCAAGGGAGTCATTATCAACGTCCACATGAATATTAAAATCGCCTACAATAATAACTTTATCCGATTTAAGAACTCAATTGGATAAAACCTCTGAGAATTCAGATAAAAATTCTGAATACTGGGCAGGAGCATGGTACACTATAATAAATAAAAGGGGTTTTGAGGTTTTCCAGGTTGGATGTAAAAGACTAAGGACAAGGCTTTCAAAGGATTCATAATCTAGTTTAGGTTTAGGGCTGACTTATAGATATGAGATAAAAATGGCTAATTTTTATTAGGTTGTTATGCACAACTCCTCTTTGTTTGACTTTAGAATTAAATAATTTGGGTGGTTGGGGAACAGACATTCTTTGTATAACACTATTGGTGGGTAACTGCACTAGAACCTCAGAGAAGCGTTAAAGACTCTGACTCTGATTCCTGGTCTCAAGTCTGGCTTGTCATGGTTTTAAAAAAATGGTTTTAAATTACTAATAAACTTGGCCAGGTTCCTAGAGATGAGAGCAGCTCCGTCCAAAGTGGAATCAATGCTGTCTCTCTTAATCAGACCAGGTTTTCCTCAGAAAGTTTGCCAATTATTTATGAAGCCCACATCATTTGCTTAACACCGCCTGGACAGCCAGCGATTGAATGATGACATGCGGCTAAACATATCATCAGTGGTCAGATTTGGCAGGGGTCCAGAGAGAACTACGGAGTCCGACATAGTTTTTGCATAGTCACACACAGAGGCAACATTAATTTTAGTGACCATTGAATGGCGTAACCGGGTGTCATTACCGCCAATGTGAATAATAATCTACGTTTAGCCTTAGCCAGCAGTTTTAAATTTGATTCAATGTCACCTGCTCTGGCCCCAGGGATACATTTCCCTTACCAAAAAGTAGTATACTCAAGTATACTTATAAGTATACCTTTTATGAACTAAGTATACTTTCTGTGAACTAATACTTAGGTAAGTATACTTTTCAGATTACTTTGAATGTACTATCAGGAATATACTTAACAAAAGTATACTTAGTTTATACTGACGAGTACACAGACAAAGTTTAAGTATACTCTAAGTATAATATACTTGATATACTTTAAGTTTAAGTACATTAGCCTATATCCAATAGTAGTTAAAACTTAGTAAAAGTATATAAAAATGTCAAGAGTACCTGGCTGCAGACCTCCAACCTCCACGGGTGACAGGAAACACGTCACCTCCATGGGTGACCGGAAACACGTGACCTCCACAGCGGAAGATGTTCTTATTTTTGTTTTTGTTTTCCCCGTGTAACAAATTTTATTCTTAAAATTGGCACATAAAAGTTAGTACATGAATTTAAAAAATAAACACAAAGTTTATTTATGAAATATTAGACTATCTGGCTGCAGATTTATATTATTTATATTGAACACCCTACTTATTCTGGGAAAAACTTTTATCCACAAATGTAAATACATCAAAACACAACCACTGTTGGCGGTTTTTAAGAGAGAGCTAGCTTTGTATTATAAATCATTGAAGTTTATGAAAACGAAAGGGAAGAAACTTCTGAATATCATTGATAACTTAAAACTGTTAGAAGTGACCCCTTAAGGTTTGTTTTTCTTTTCTTGTCTTTCTGTTGTTTCGAGTTCTTTTATTTATTTATTTTTTTCTGTTGATTTTTTTGTTAGTTTTTTCTTCTTATTTTATTTTATTTCATTTTGTTCTTTTTTTAATGTATATGCTCTGTCTCATTATGTTATGTATGTGGTCTTACGCAAAAGGCCCACTGTTTTCTGTTTATGCCTCTATACCACAGCGTGCCCTACCCTGCTGTGTATCATTGTATATAGTGTAAATAAAGTTTAAAAACAAAAAACTCACCTAGTAACAGGCAGAGCAGGGGTTGTCACACATAACCTATACCTTTTGATAAACCTGGTTGAGCATACTTTCCTGTAATTCTAGGACAGCAAAAGGAACAATTTGATAATTTTCTATCTGTAGTGACCCCAGTCAAGCGATGGTTTTTGCCTTACAAGTGATGATGTGTGGCCGGCAGATTTTTAGCTCTTTTATTACCGTTCCTTAGTCCAACATCAACATCAACACCAACACCGTAAGAGTGTAATATACGTATAGTGACACATGTAAACAAAACACCTACACAATCAGAATCACTAAAACAACACAATAGATAATAAATCATACCTTGTTGCCATTTTGATGGGGCACTCAAAAGTTATTACTGTTTTATGTGACAAAGTACACTCCGGTTTCCTTTTTTGTGTACTCTGCCTCCGTTACTCTTTGTATCCATGGCTACAACAAGTTTATATCAAACATTCCAAACAAGTAAATAGAATTATGATGATGCTACTACTAATGTTAATAAAAAGAATATGGATTAGAATAAATTAGTGTGTAAGGATTAGATTATAATAAATTGTACATGAAATATACACAATGTCTTTTACACTATCTGTTTTTCAGATAGTGAAAGTAGAAAGTAGAAAGTACTGGAGGCCCAAGGACTAAGTCGGTACCATGCAGAGTTCATCATGGCCAGTGGGAGAAAGTTCTGATTTGTTATTTGATTTGTTAAAATGTTAATGTTAATAAAAACATCTCGCAGAAGGATGCATATCTGACTGTATGGAAAAGCTGTGTTGTAATTGATGCAGTCTGTATGTTAGTGCACTTATGTAAGATGTGGGTGAGAATGTATCAGGAAGATGCTTTAAGTGATGGCCTCCTGGTTGTACTTTACTCCCTGGGTTGGCAACAGCTGAACTTTGTCTGGATTCCTGGCTGTGAGAGGCTGTTACACATTCATCCAGGACACTGTCATATCTGTACCAGTACAGTACTACAGGGTCCTACAGGGTACATAAGACTGACTTGTCCTTAGTGAAACAAGCAACTTTCACTGGTATTTTTAATAAAAATAACAAATAGAACAACTTGAATTAAGAAAAAGGATCAAAAACATACAGGCATAAAATACTGCTTATAGAACAACAACTTGCATGTTCTGTAATATAATATCTGACAAAATATACACCGGTACCAATATTGACAGATATAGCAGGGCTAGGCCAGTATTTGGCCCATAATAACAGTCAACTTTTATTGTGATTATTGATTAATCTGTCAGTATTTTCTTGATTAGTCGATTAGTTGTTTGGACCATAAAATGGTGAAAAATGTTAAATTTTTTAAAATGAACTAATAAAAATGATGTTGAACTGTAGTGAAGTGTCTTGTTTCTTTCTCTTTGTTTTGATGAATAAGGGGGATATGTCTCATGCAATTTTTGATATTTTTTTAAATTTCAAGTTTTTATTGCTTTTTGAAAGCATAATATATATAATCTGGAGGTGGACTCCAATACATAAATAAAAATTAACAAATAAGTCTAGAGGGAAAAAGACAAACAATACACTATATACAATGATACACAGCAGGGTAGGGCACGCTGTGGTATAGAGGCATAAACAGAAAACAGTGGGCCTTTTGCGTAAGACCACATACATAACATAATGAGACAGAGCATATACATTAAAAAAAGAACAAAATGAAATAAAATAAAATAAGAAGAAAAAACTAACAAAAAAATCAACAGAAAAAAATAAATAAATAAAAGAACTCGAAACAACAGAAAGACAAGAAAAGAAAAACAAACCTTAAGGGGTCACTTCTAACAGTTTTAAGTTATCAATGATATTCAGAAGTTTCTTCCCTTTCGTTTTCATAAACTTCAATGATTTATAATACAAAGCTAGCTCTCTCTTAAAAACCGCCAACAGTGGTTGTGTTTTGATGTATTTACATTTGTGGATAAAAGTTTTTCCCAGAATAAGTAGGGTGTTCAATATAAATAATATAAATCTGCAGCCAGATAGTCTAATATTTCATAAATAAACTTTGTGTTTATTTTTTAAATTCATGTACTAACTTTTTTTTATGTGCCAATTTTAAGAATAAAATAGTTACACGGGAAAAAACAAAAACAAAAATAAGAACATCTTCCGCTGTGGAGGTCACGTGTTTCCGGTCATCCATGGAGGTGACGTGTTTCCTGTCACCCGTGGAGGTTGGAGGTCTGCAGCCAGGTCCCTCTCAAAAATGTTGTACCTGCTTGCATGCAACATGGAGTGTTATTTTACTCTATTATAGCTGGCTTGTTGTATAGCTATTTCTCACATTGGCTGCTTTGAGGTAGTTGCCATAAAACATACACTGTGGGGCGTGGCTTGGCCGCAATGGAGTGAGTTGTGTTTAACGCGAGCTCCCACTAAACCTCTATTTTAAGCGATATTTGTAAAGTGCATCCCATCTTATGTAACAGTCAGCGGCGGTCCGTTAATACGGGGCGCAGGGGCACCGCCCCCATCAAAATATATCAATAAAGTCTATTTAAATATGTCAATAATAAATTAATTAGATAATGTGAATTTCGAAATAATTATGTAATAAAATGTGCCTGGTAGTCTGTCAGTGCTTGTCAGTATTCATTAAAAATTGTTTCCATATTGTAATTGGTTAATTTCTGTGTTAATATGTACACTTCCTGCATGAGGGATGCCGGCCAAATGACAGTGAACATAGACAAAAGCTGTGTCCCAATTCAGGGTCTGCATCCTTCGAAGGCCGCATTTGAAGGCCAGTTACGTCACAACACTGCGCGAAGGCCTGTCCCAATTCATCCAAATTCGAAGGATCCTTCAAATTCGCACTTCAAATGTGTCCTCCTTCTCAGCCGTTGGGTGCCGTTTCGGAGGATGCACCGCTACTATCCTTCGCGGGCTCCCGTATCCCAAGATGCTTTGCGCGCTGCTGCTGCTGCTCAGTCGAAAAAACTGAACTGAAATGGCGACGTCTAGTGGGGATTCGACGTATAAATGTAAGTATTCAGATTTCACATTTATAATATTCGGTTTTTACTCACATCGATCCATATGACATCCAACGCCATATATGTTAAACCAGAACCCCCAAATTCAGTTAAAATATGTGACTAATATATATATATATATATATATATATATATATATATATATATATATATATATATATATATATATATATATATATATATATATATATATATATGTATATATATGTATATATATAATATTAGTGCTGAGTAATGTTAGCTTGATGCTATAAAAACTTCACTTTCAAATGTTTGAGGTTCAGAGGTTGCTCCATATAATGTACATAAAAAGACCAATAAGTTTATATTATTTTACGTTGATTTGAAATAAAATTTATTATATTTTTACAGACTGTAAATTCTAAAGTCTAGTAAAACGTTTGGAGTAGTAAAAAAAATAAATGGATAGAAAAATCGATCAATCATTATGATTTTTTAAAATCTTTTAACCCTTTTTATTTTGTTGTAACACAAAACATGTTGTATTGTGTTTTAGGGAGCAAGGAGCAGACCGAAAATTTTATTCGGCTGAGAGGGGCGAACCAGCACCTCTTTACAGGGGCCAAGAACTCGGCCACAGTAGGGTGGAGGTAAGGCATAATAAACAAGCCTTTTGTTAGTGTTCTGATGTCACTTTTTGTAAATCTTTGCATCCCCGTATTAATGTGATCTTGTGCTTACCTTTTCTATTGTTTCTCTGTGTTTAGAATCATACTGGAGAAGATGGGCCTGCTGGGGAGGGTGGAGCCTCAGCAAGCCAAAAAAAAAAAGGGACAATCTTAAAAAAAAATATAAGGTAGGTGCAGATTTAAATGATGATGTGGAAACGAACTTATATTTGTTTTAACCATGCAAATAAATACATACTTTGCTGAAAGTCGCTGACACGAATTATTTCCACTGCCTTAGGATTGCAAGTACCCAGGGACAGGAGAGGGGGTCGGTGGGAAGCCCACTGCTGCAACCTGGCCCTGGTTTGTCCTCATGGATGAGGTGTTAGGACAGAGGCCGTCCATCGCCCCCCCTGTCCTGATAGCCTCACTCCCTGAGGACACACCAGGGCCAGCTGCAGCGGTGGGTCAGCAGCAGGAGGAGGAGGAGGAAGACGGACAAGAGGAGGAGGAGGAAGAGCTGGTACCAGCACCCCGGAGGAAGAGGAGGAGGGAGAGGGACGACGAGCTGCTGGACCTCATCCGGGAGGACATGAAGCAGCAGAGGGAGGCGGAGGAGAGGAGAGAAAGAGAGAGCCAGGAGAGGACGGAGAGGTTTTTCTCTCTCCTCGAGAGACTGGTGGAGCGGCGTTAGTTTTGTTTATATTGTATATAGTGTGGCATCACCAGGGGACATGTAGTGGAGGGACACTACATTCCCATCCAGGAGCAGCTGCCACCTCACAAAATGGCCGCTGGGGAACGCACTCCATCTCCCACAATGCAGCAGCCACGTCCCAAAATGGCCGCCATGGCACCTACTACATCTCCCAGGAAGCCTCACCCCTCAGACAGGTGTGGGTGCTTAAGCCACCTGATTGAGGCAGGACTGGAGAGACTGGGCAGAGGAAGAACAGAGAGCAGGAGGACAGAGAGCGAGGAGCTGGACAGACACACAGGGAGGAACCGTTGAGAGTGAGAAGACCGTTGGAAGGACCCACCTGAAAAAGGAAAGTGGACACTTTATGTTGCATTTTGGACATTGTTTTGAGTTAAAAGACTTACCTGAGTTACCTGTTTGCATGCCTGGCCTGTGGAAAATAAAGCTCCCTCCTGTCTGGAACCTGACCCTTTGTCTGTTTTACCAGTTTTTGCACTGCCTCACCCTAAGCCTGCCCTGGTGGCCTCTCATGACGTTACAGATGGTGGAGAATGCGGGCAGTGGGGCCTACAACGGTTTCATAATTGGACTTTCCAAAATGGGCTAACTCCCCGTTCCCAAATGCATGAATTGATTCGACTAACTAAAAAGTGGCTAGAACCAGATAAGAAAAGCCCCTCCGCCATTATAGAAACCCTGGTCATGGACCGGTATCTAAGAGCTCTGCCTTACGAGGCTAAAAAGATAATCAGTCACCAGAAATTAATGACGGCCATGGAGTTAGTAGAAGTAGTAGAGCAGTACCAGGCTGCTTCAGACATGCTCCGCCCTGCCCGTAAAGAGCCAGGAGCCTCTGTCCCAGCTCGACCAGGGGAGCTCCGCCAAAAAGGTCCCAAACCGGCCAGCCCTCAGTCCAGCCTGCCAAAAAGAGGGGTGAGTCAACCAGTGCAGCAGCGAGGATTCCTGGCCCCAGAGTCCCGCCAGTGCTACCGCTGTGGGGAGCTGGGGCATATCTCATGGCAGTGTGAAAAACCGGATGAGCCAATGCCCACCGCAGAGTCCGCCAGCAGCCCACAGGTCCACTTCGCGGCCTTCCTGGGGGAAAGTGGGGACCCCCGACCGACATGTCCAGTAACCGTGAATCAACGGGATGTAGAGGCCTTGCTGGATTCGGGGAGTTCTAAGACTCTGGTCCAGGAGTCCGTGTTGGAGGGCCCCTTCCCGGCCCAGGGTAATCCAGTCCCGGTGGTTTGCGTCCATGGAGACACTCTGGAGTACCCCACAACCGTGGTGAAACTAACCACAACTAAGGGCTCCTTTAATGTTGAGGTGGGAGTTATCAAGACCCTTCCAGTTCCAGTCCTGATTGGTCGTGACTGCCCAGCCTTCCCCCTGCTGTGGAGGGAAGCCCAAAAGAGACGCAGGCGGGAACCCCGAAAGCGCAAGCCCCAGAACAGACAAATGGATAAGTCCTGGGTTAGTCTTGCCAACCCAGGCGTTACCCCCCCTGAGTTAGCCCAAGGCTTCGCCGTGGACTCTAGTGGAGCTGAATCAGTACCCGGGGAATCAGGGGACTCCGAACACCTCCCCGGCACAAGTGAAGATGACGGGGGGGCCCCGGAAGGACTGCACACCCTCAAAGGTCAGTATGGCACAGCTCAGTTACAGGACCCCACCCTTGGTAATGCATTAAGAAATGTCCAGGTCCTAGACGGAACCTTGGTAGGAACCAGATTAACCCCTTCATACCCTCACTTTGCGGTGAAGAATGGCCTCTTGGATCAGGTAGTAAAAAGTAATGATAAAGTCACTGAGCAACTACTTGTTCCCCAGCCTCATCGCTCCACAGTTCTGCAGTTAGCACACACTCACTTGCTGGGGGCCCATCTGGGGGTAGAGAAAACAAAGGAGAGAGTATTGCAGAGGTTCTTTTGGCCAGGAGTCCACAAGGAAATAGAGAATTACTGCCGCAGTTGCCCCGAGTGCCAAGTCAGAGCGCCCAAGCAGACTTACAGGAGTCCCCTTGTCCCTTTGCCCATCATAGAAACCCCATTTGAGAGGGTGGGAATGGATATGGTAGGCCCTCTCCCCAAGAGTACTCGAGGCCATCAGTACATCTTAGTCATAGTAGACTACGCCACCCGGTACCCGGAAGCCATACCTTTACGAAAGGCCAATGCTAAACAAATAGCAAAAGAACTGTTCCTCTTCAGCAGCCGAGTAGGGATTCCAAAAGAGATTCTTACAGACCAAGGGACCCCTTTTATGTCCAGAGTCATCAGGGAGTTATGTGCTCTTTTGCGAGTGAAGCAGGTGAGGACTTCGGTGTACCACCCCCAGACAGATGGGTTAGTTGAGAGATTTAACAAGACTCTCAAAGCCATGCTGAGAAAGGCCATCGACAAAGACGGACGGAATTGGGACCAGCTTCTCCCCTACCTCCTGTTTGCGGTAAGAGAAGTTCCTCAGTCATCCACTGGTTTCTCGCCCTTTGACTTGTTGTATTCCCACAGACCCCGGGGTCTTCTGGACATCGCCAAGGAAACCTGGGAGGAGCAACCCTGTCCCCATCGTACCATGATTGAACATGTTGGGGCGATGCGAGACAGGATGGCGGCTGTGGTTCCCATCGTGAAGGAGCACATGGAGAAAGCGTAACGAGATCAGAGTGTAGCTTATAACAGAGCAGCCCAACCCAGAGAGTTCCGACCCGGGGATAGAGTCCTAGTGTTGGTCCCCATGGTGGAGTGGAAATTCTTGGCCGCCTGGCAAGGACCTTTTGAAGTACTGGAAAAGGTGGGGGAAGTCAACTACAAGGTACGGCAACCGGGGAAGAGGAAAGGTGAGCAAATTTACCATGTTAACCTTCTAAAGAAATGGCATGACCGGGAGGCCTTGTTCAGTTGTCTTCCCCCTAGAGAGCCCGAAGAACTGGCCTGGGACAAAGTGCAGTTTGGCCCAGACCTCTCCCCTCATCAACTGCAGCAAGCAAAGGAGCTAGTGGATGGCAACCCGGATGTTTTTTCATCCCTCCCCGGCTACACCCACCTGGTGGAACATGAGATACGCACCCAGCACGGCAAAACGGTGAATTAAAAGCCATATCGGGTCCCAGAGGCCCGCAAGAAGTTGATTGAGCAGGAGGTAAGGAAGATGTTGGAGCTGAATGTGATCGAAGAGTCCAAAAGTGCCTGGGCGAGCCCCATTGTCCTGACAGACAAGCCAGACAACACAGTACGTTTCTGTAATGATTTCAGAAAGGTAAATGAAGTGTCTGAATTCGATGCTTATCCCATGCCGCGGGTCTATGAGCTAATTGAAAGCCTCGGCAATGCACGATTCATAACCACCCTTGATCTCACCAAGGGGTACTGGCAGGTTCCCTTGTCCGCAGAATCGAAGGAGAAGACGGCCTTTGCCACACCTGGGGGCCTGTGGCAGTACAAGGTGATGCCCTTTGGGCTGTCGGGAGCTCCTGCCACCTTCCAGCGCTTGATGGATCAGGTACTGAAACCTCATAAAGACTATGCTTCTGCCTATTTAGATGATGTTGTCATTCAGAGCTCCGACTGGGAAAGCCACTTGCCACGAGTACAAAGGGTCCTGGAGTCCCTCCGACAAGCAGGCCTGACAGCGAACCCCAAGAAGTGCAAGCTGGCCTTCAGCGAAACAAACTACTTGGGGTACACCATCGGACGAGGTCCCGTCAAACCCCAGGAGGCAAAACTCCATGCCATCCAGGACTGGCCAAAACCGTCAACAAAGAAGCAGGTGAGATCCTTTTTGGGCCTTGCAAACTATTACCGAAGGTTCATCCCTGATTTCTCTGTGATAGCTGCCCCTCTCACAGACCTGACGACCAAAAAGCACTCTCGGATGGTGAAATGGACCCCAGCGGCAGAAGAAGCATGGAGCCACCTGAAGAGAGCCTTGTGCTCCAAACCGGTCCTCACCGCTCCCGACTTCAGTCGGGAATTTGTGGTCCAGGCGGACACCTCTGAGGTGGGTCTGGGCGCTGTGCTGTCCCAGGTCAAGGAAGGTGAGGAACACCCAGTCCTTTATTTGAGTAGAAAACTGCTACCAAGGGAGAAGAACTATGCCACAGTTGAGAAAGAATGCTTAGCCATAAAATGGGCCCTGGAAACCCTGAAATACTACCTGCTTGGAAGGAGGTTCACTCTGGTGACTGACCATTCGCCCTTACAGTGGATGGCTAAAAACAAGGAGACAAATAGCAGGGTGACTAGATGGTTCCTAAGCCTCCAGCCTTATAACTTCTCTGTCATTCATAGGCCTGGACGGCGCCATGGAAACGCAGATGCCCTGTCCCGTCGGGATGCTTTCTGGTCCTCATTCACCCTGCCGAGGACGGCAGGCCCGGGGAGAGGGATGTGTGGCATCACCAGGGGACATGTAGTGGAGGGACACTACATTCCCATCCAGGAGCAGCTGCCACCTCACAAAATGGCCGCTGGGGAACGCACTCCATCTCCCACAATGCAGCAGCCACGTCCCAAAATGGCCGCCATGGCACCTACTACATCTCCCAGGAAGCCTCACCCCTCAGACAGGTGTGGGTGCTTAAGCCACCTGATTGAGGCAGGACTGGAGACACTGGGCAGAGGAAGAACAGAGAGCAGGAGGACAGAGAGCGAGGAGCTGGACAGACACACAGGGAGGAACCGTTGAGAGTGAGAAGACCGTTGGAAGGACCCACCTGAAAAAGGAAAGTGGACACTTTATGTTGCATTTTGGACATTGTTTTGAGTTAAAAGACTTACCTGAGTTACCTGTTTGCATGCCTGGCCTGTGGAAAATAAAGCTCCCTCCTGTCTGGAACCTGACCCTTTGTCTGTTTTACCAGTTTTTGCACTGCCTCACCCTAAGCCTGCCCTGGTGGCCTCTCATGACGTTACAATAGTTAGTTAGTTATTAGTAGTTATTGTTAGTTATTGTTATAGTATAGTTAGTTATAGTTTTTTGTTTTAGTTATCTATTTATTTCAGTTCATTTTATATTGTATATAGTTATTTCATTTTATAGTTATGTTGTTGTTCTGAATTTTCTGTTGTAAATGAGTTTTTATGTTTTAAAAATTAAATCACTGTTGTACTGTCACGTCATCTTGCATTTAGTACTTCCAACTTAAGTACAATTTATAAAAGTGTTAACAAACAGCATCAAGTGCTACTCTTAAGGGACAAAAGGGATTTAATAGAAAAACAATTTACAACAATTTAAACAATTACAACTATTTACAGAATTACAACAGAAATATTTACAGTTTACAGATTATTAATAAATATGGACAATGAACAATCATAAACAAAAACAAATAATTAAATATATCATTAATGAAATTCCGAACTATTGACAATAACAGGCTGAACAGGAGTCCCTGGCAGTGCTGCTGGGCTGGATGGGATGCCTCAATAAAGACCCTGGTGTCTGTCTTCTGTTGGTCAGTGGGACATCATCTGGGGTGGCATTCAGGGTGTTTGGGGGTCTGGTCTCCACTGTCCACCACATCGTCCTGGGTTTGCAGGGGTGGCTCGATCGACGGCTGCCATGTCACTAAGAATTTTTTAAGAAAGAGGCAAGAATTACTACATAATTTGATGATAGAAATATAATGATAATAAATTATTACAACAAACAAAACCATCTACAAAACACTTCAAGTAGGAATAATGGCTTTAAAGTTATATTACTTACCGACTAAAGATAGTCGTGGTCAGGGTTACCCTCCTCCAGAGCAGACACCTCCGCAGACAGACGGTCCCGCCACGGAGCACCACTGACGGCCTCCAGCCCGTTCTCCCCCTCATCCTCCGGGTTGACGTCCTGCACCTCATCCTCTGGGGGCATGATGTCACCAGCTCCCAGGCAGATGTTGTGCAGGACGGCACATGCTGTTATGACCTGAAATGATTAAGAATGTTTCATTAATTTTGATTTACTCTGTTTCAGTACTCAAAAATAAGAATCATGTTTTGTGATGACTTACCTGAGGCACGAAGGTGTGGTGCACCTCCAGCGCTTTAAAAAAAATGGCCCTAAACCTGCTCTTCATCATTCCAAAGGCACGCTCAATAATAGAGCGTGCCCTGGAATGATGGGCATTAAAGCGCTGGGCTCCCACACCTTCAACTGGCTGTTTGAAGGGAATGATGAGGGGGAGTGGATGCTGGAGGCACGGGTACCCGCCTTCTGCGAGGATGAAGTGCCTTGGAGGAGGGTAAGCCGCCTGTCTGTACAGTGGGCTGTGCCGGAGTACTCTGGCGTCATGCACCGACCCCGGCCAGCCCACGTACGTGTCCAAAAAGCGGCCCTGATGGTCGCTGACTGCCTGCAGGATGATGGAGGCAAACAGCTTCCTGTTAATGTAGCACTGACCATCAGGGCCGCTCGGTGGCTTTATCCTGACATGGCAGCCGTCAATCGCGCCAGCAGCTTTGGAAAAAGCCTGGTGTCTTGCCAGCCCTGCAAACCCCCGAATTACTGCCGCCAGGTCTTCTGCGGTCCGAGGGAAGTGGATGACCCTCTGGCGAATGGCCACCACCTCCTCAGTAACTCGGTGGACGATGCGGTGGACAGTGGAGCGAGGCATCCCAAACACCCTGGAAACCACCCTGTATGATGTCCCACTTGCCAGCCAGAAGAGGAACACCAGGGTCTCTAGTGTGGCACCCCATCCATGCCTCCGATCCTGGTGGAGCAGGTTCAGCAGCGCTGCCAGGGACTCTCTGTTCAGCCTGAAGTCCTGCCTGGTGTCTTCTCCATTAAAAAACCTTTCAAGGACCGGTACCGCCAGGTTGACCCTGCAGTACATGGGTCTGGTCTGAAGGAGAGGAAGAAGAGGAGAAGAAAAATGATTTATTAAACTATAACTACATACTTTTAGTTTATAAAATGAATCTAGTTCATTTTAGAGCTTAAGTACATAATGCAAAATCTGTTTATCATCATTCTATCTAGGCTTGTCAATCTAGTTTGTATGATTCATGACCAAAATATGTAATCTATTTTAATATTAAATCGAGGTCAGGGTTTTTAACTATTAATCAAGGTGATATGGCATTAACCACGACCCGATCTACAGTTAACCTGTCTAGCATTAACGTAATGTAGGCTGTTTGTATACCAACTACCCCTAACTGTTAATTAGCTAATAATAATAACATTACTGTGGGCTCAAATAACAAGTTTACCTCAGCACAGTCCTCTCTCAGCCGGAGATAGAACAGCCGGCGCTGACGGAGAGAGCGCATCCTCCTCTCCTCTTCCTCCAGAGCGAGGAACATCAAAACGACAAGAAAAATTACTTCCGGCTCCATTATTTTTCTTTCTTTCTTTCTTTTTGTCTTTCTCTCTCCTCTGTTCTTTCTCTTTCCTCTTTTCTTTCTTTCTTTCTCTCTCCTCTGTTGATTCTTTCTTTCTTTTTCCTTCTTTCTTTCCCCTCTGTTGAGTCTTTCTTTCTTTTTCTTTCTTTCTTTCTTTCTTTCTCCTCTGTTGAGTCTTTCTTTTGTTTCGTATTTTCGCGGGGTTGGCCAAAGGACCCGGCCTTCGGAGGACGCTTCCTTCGAAGGATGCAGACCCTGAATTGGGACACAGCTATATAGTCCTTCAACTTTTGGCTAGCACGTGACCTGAGGCTGCTCTCTGATTCGTTGCTTCAAATTTTTCGACGGGGCGCAGCCCGGTGCGCCCCGGATCCTCCCACTTTCATCGGCAGCGAATCAATGTTGTAGTTGTGTTTTTGTGATCTAATGTGATTGGACAATTCTCGATGGCAACGCTATCTTTCATGTTCGGATGCGCGCGACTCCTGCTCCCGTTTCACAAGATGATGGCGACCCGTGGAAATGAAAGAAAACTCTGTTGTTTCCCTATAAAATCAGCCTTTCACACGGCCTTCACTGGAGGAAAGACAGAGGATAAAAGAGCTTGGACCGGACCGGCCCGATCTACAGATTCAGCGGCAGGCTAGTGACTGAGGACGAGCTTACACCCAGGGCTTTTGCCGCTCTTGTTATGAGAAACGAAGTTGGCTAGCTGGATGTGGTCCTTGCTTGCTGTTTCAACGTGTTGGTACTGAAGCATTGTGGACAACGGCGGGGGTACAAGACCTAAAACACCTGTCTGAAAAATGCAAACGGCTCGAAAATAGCCATCTGGACAACAGTAGACTATTCTCTTCTATTCACCAGGTGTGTGTATGGATTTGTGATGTGCCCTGTGTCTTTTTGATTGCTCTGATCATGACGTTAGATCACCAGCTTGTGGGTTGTATATATGTTTTGCTCTGTCTCTCTATTGCTATGGCATCATTCATTACCATTTCAATATTACCACCTTTTTAGAGCAGAGGTTCCTCTAAATAAGTTGTTAGATTTTCCTGTTTTTGTTTCTTCTTATTACATTATGGTTCACACCTGATACTCTAGTTATGTGGTATTCACGTTCTGATTAAGCTCTAGTGTACAAGGTCTTTTACCTGATGTGTATCTTTTTAAAGTGCACTATGGAGCTTTGTGCATAATTTTTGTGTGTATATATGATGTCTTCTCAAGTGACTTTGTTGTGTATTTTACTATGCATTAGGCCCATATGTTTTTCTTTGTGTGCAGTCATCTATGGAATCTACTGTATGTATCCAATCTCAGGGACCCTATTAAGGACCAGATGAGCTGTCAGGTGACCTAGCCTAGTAGGTATTTGAAGGGTTGTCTTTAAATGTTCTGTTTGTTTGAAGAAGAGCTTTTGCACGAAATGTCACAAGGTGGTACACAGTAAATGATCATGTGACCATTATCAAGTGTTACTGGCCAGTGTTTAGGCAACATTAGTGTGCTGTGTTGTTATTGTATTTTTTTTATCTAGGAAGTGCTGCTTCAGTTTGTTTGTCCAAGGCTCTACATTGACTTTTTTTCCTATTTAGGAGCACTTGTAAAATTGCTAGTTTAAAGCAGTCTTAAA
This sequence comes from Cephalopholis sonnerati, assembly GCA_019142605.1. NCBI lineage: Eukaryota > Metazoa > Chordata > Actinopteri > Perciformes > Serranidae > Cephalopholis > Cephalopholis sonnerati. Next base: position 3,443,154 of record JAGQAX010000015.1, on the reverse strand, counting down.
TGCTTTGACATTGCAAAATTCATACATTTTCGAAGGGTGTAATCATTAGGTGTACATTTGCTTCCCTAAATTGATATAACATTTTTGGAATTAAACTCTTCATATAATGTATATAGAATTTTGTGGTTATATAATTGGCAGTGATTTTGTGTTGAGCTTACATTGACCCAGCACCTGTAAAGTTGTGTATCCCCAAAGTTTTTTTTTTTTTTTAGCACTGTCAGATATTTAGGAGCACAGACAAATGACATTTTTACATGCAGCTGTATAATCTAGACAATGATGTGTACATATTAGTTTATACTGTTAATTATTTTACTCAGTGGCAATATGCCTCCTCATTGTAAGTCTCATCTGTCTGCTGCAGGCTGTGTAGTCTTGGGTTAGGGATAGGGATAGACTGGGACCTACTGGTTAGGCGTCTCTGAAACATAAATGCTGTTGTGTCAAAAAGTGACTCCCCCTACTAAGTTTAGGCCAGTATGCTGTAGTGTGTAAAAAGGTTGTATATTACTTTTATTGTTTTTGAGGAAATAGAAGTGGCTTATGCAGGTAGTTTATCCCAGCTAAGTTCAAGACCTACAATAGAATATATGAGCTGAGACTATACAGTAGTATGAGCTCATGTGAACTTGACAGGAATTTTTGGTGGGAAGATAGATGTTGATATATTTTATTTTGGTATCTTACCTTTTTGTTTTTCTGATTTTTGGTAAAGGAATTCATGTTTTGTAGGAAATAACATCATCCATTTTTTATTTAATTTAACTTCATTTAGTTTATCCATTGTTTAATGTGATTATTTTGGTTACTGAGTACTGTCAATCTGATTTGAGACAGAAAGCCTCCAGTAAAAAGCCCAAAAGAGAGAAGTGTTACTGTCGCCTTTGTTATATTCGCTACACTGACAAAAATGTACTCTTCATTTTACTGCAGGTAATGCATTTTACCTGAGACCTGTTGTCCCCCCCAACAGAAGTGCACCCCTCCCCCAAAATTTTGAGCACCAGCCGCCACTGGTAACAGTAAACTATTTCTAAACATAACCTGCAAGCCGTGCAGTCCCGTGGAAGTGCTCAGATGGCAACAAATCTGAGGAAATACAAGTATACCGGACCCTCCAACACAAGGCCCAACGCCTCCTCGGACCAGAGTACTGCCAAGAGCCCAGGTGAAACAACCCCACCCACAACGGCCTCAGGAGAGATGGACATTCCTAGCTTGAAGTCAGAAATCCTTCTCTCACTGAAAGCAGATATTTCAGCGGTGATAAAGTCAGAGTTGAAAAATGCCCTCGCCGAAGACTTCGACTTTCTCAAGAGCGAGCTGAAGGCGGTGAAAACGGATAATAAACAACACCGCGGCGCTTAACTCAGAGATCGATCAAGTGAAAGTTAGCATCAAAGAGGTGGAGGGGGGGTTGTCAACATGGTCGGATGAAGTGGTTACTCTACAAAACACAGTGAGTGAGATGAAGGTAGAGATGGTGAAACTAAAAGAGAAGTGTGAGGATATGGAAGGAAGAATGAGGAGATGTAACATAAGAATCATCGGTGTACCCGAAACACCCGACTCCAGCACCACAACTTCTATGTCAAAACTGCTCACTGAAGTGCTACAGCTGCATAAGGAGCCGCTGGTCGACCGTTCACATCGGAGCCTGGGGCCGAGGAAACCGGGTGGAAAACCTCGCACCATCGTCGCTAAGCTACACTACTATCAAGACTGTGTCGAGGTACTGCGCCGCGCCCGCACCCAGGGTCCACTTCGCTTTAATGGGGAACCAGTTACCATCTTTCCTGACTACACTGCAACTGTGGCCAAAGCCCGGGCTGCGTTCACGGAGGTGAGGAAGCTGCTTCGTGACCGACAGGGAGTCTGGTATGGAATATTGTTTCCAGCTCGTCTTCGAGTCACGTTCAGAGGGGAGGACATGGAGTTTACTGACCCGGACAAAGCCATGACCTATGTTCAGAAGAACATTATTCGACCCACGGAGACTGGAGAGTGACTGTGAGACTGAAAATCTTGGAATTTGTGTACCTCTGTTCAGGCCTACGGGTAGGCTTAACCTGTCTACATCACAATGTAGAATATCCTTTGTTACAAATTCATAGCATATTGTCCCAATTTCTTTTTCTTTTTTTTTTCTTTCTTTTTGTATATCTTTCTGCTGATTCTGATTCTACTGTTGACCAGCCTGAACCATTACTCATAGGATGACACTCTTATCTCATACTCGCCATGTTGGCTTTCTGTTTTTTTTTTTGTTTTTTTTTTTTAAAGAATATTCTGAGTTAAAAACAAACAATATGCTATTTTAGTTTCTAGTTATTGCTGTGGGTTTAATTGACTAGCCAAGGTTTGTTATCTGTAAGAGGACATTACACTTCATGGTATATATGAAACATAACATGTTCATCAAGAGATGGAAACCACTCTTATATGGCCTGGCTTTTCAGCACAATTATGATTTCTTCTCTCTAAAATGATCATTTCAGTTTACTGTGCATTATAATCAAGAAATTATTACGCTGCACTTTACTATTCCTTATTTTCTTTGTACTGGAGGCTAGGCGGGAGTCCAAGCGTCTAGCTTTATAGTTCCCTACCACAAACACTTAATGTGTGGATTTCTTTTTGAGGGATGGGGTAATCACCTTGTTCGGTTAGGTGATAGGGGGTGGGAAATTACTGGACCTATTCACGACCTGAAATTATTCTGCCAGACTTTTATATTTGTTTATGTTTGTTATTGTGTTTTGGTGTTTTTAGGTTTCATGTATGGTACACATTTCTTGGTATACACATTGTGGCCAATATAATGTAATGGTTGCCCAGTTAACTTCATAAGTTGGAATGTTAAATCACTCAATCATCCAGTGAAGTTCAAGAAAATATTTTCACACTTAAAATGGCTTAATGCAGACATTGCATTCTTACAAGAGACCCATATACATCCTTGTGACAGCCCTCGCCTTGTTAGGGGATGGGCAGGTCAGGTGTACCAATCCAGTTTCTGCTCAAAGGCAAGGGGTGTTGTGATTATGATTAGTAAAGGTGTACCATTCATGGTATCGCATGTGCAAACTGACTCTGCCGGGCGATATGTTATAGTGGTAGGAAAATTATACACGCTCCCAGTTATTTTAGCCTGTATTTACGCCCCGAGCTGTGATGACCCTTCATTCTTCACCAGTCTTTTTTCTCGGTTACCAGATATGACAACGCACTATCTCATACTTGGCGGTGACACTAATTGTGTGCTTTCTCCTTTTTTGGATCGGAGTGTTTCTAAGAGGGCATCCCTGTCCAAATCAGCACACTCGATTAAGCTCTTCCTTAAGACTTATGGTGTAGCAGACATGTGGCAGTTTCGTAATCCCACATCCAGGGCATACTCTTACTTTTCCCCAGTTCATAAGACATATTCCCGTATTGATTATTTCTTCCTTGACAAAAGAATTTTGCATCTTACAAAAGAATGTGACTACGGAGCCATAGTCATTTCGGATCATGGTCCCTTAATTATGAAAATACATATTCCTAATACATATTTGTTAATCATCATCTTTTTTTTATTATTAATTATTTTGACCCCTAACAACCCTTTTTTGAGGACGTTGAATCCAGGGCTGTCCTGATGAAGACCGTGTAGATCAAAACATCTTGACTTTTTGTATTGAATAAAAACCTCCTCATTCTTAACTCTGAGTGCCCGGATCTCCCTATTTTTCTATTTTATAATGTTCAAGGTCAAAGTTGTTCAAAATTCAAGTTGTTCTAAGTTTATTGTATTTTTGAGACAAATTAATGGTAATTATGTATGAAGGTTTGACGTCTGCATTTGGATATCTTAAAAGGTAAACAATCAGACTTGTGGACTAGTATTAAGATGTTAATTTGCAGTATATGAGTATGTAGTATATATATAGTATATATATATATACTATATACTATAGTATATGAGTACTCTGCATTCAAGTAAATTTTAAGTAAAGGAGTAGGGTACTATAATTACTATAGCTGTATTTACTGCTAGTGTAAGAATAGCGCAATTCAAGTGCATTGTAAGTAAACAGGCATAGTATATTTTGAGTATATAAATGGTATGCTTCAAGTATGAAAACAGTTTAATTCAAGTATGGTAGCAGTGTACATCAAGTGTAAGAAAAGTATATTTCAAGTACATTGCAGGTAAAAGAGTAGTGCACTTTTAAGTTTACAAAAGTGCAATGTAAGTAAAGCAATAGTGTACTGAAAGTACACTGATGAGTATATGAATGGTTTCCTTTAGGTACAGGAATAGTACCATTCAAGTACAGGTAATAGTATAATTTAAGTATACTCATATATACTTCATTTATACTTGAGGCAATCTTCAGTAGTGTACTTCAAGTACACTGATGAGTATATGAATGGTTTACTTTAAGTAAAGGAATAGTACCATTCAAGTACAGGTAATAGTATAATTTAAGTATACTCATATATACTTCATTTATACTTGAGGCAATCTTCAGTAGTGTACTTCAAGTACACTGATGAGTATATGAATGGTTTACTTTAAGTAAAGGAATAGTACCATTCAAGTACAGGTAATAGTATAATTTAAGTATACTCATATATACTTCATTTATACTTGAGGCAATCTTCAGTAGTGTACTTCAAGTACACTGATGAGTATATGAATGGTTTACTTTAAGTAAAGGAATAGTACCATTCAAGTACAGGTAATAGTATAATTTAAGTATACTCATATATACTTCATTTATACTTGAAGTAACCTTAAAGTTTACTTGAGTATACTCAAAAGTGGGCCAAATCAGGATACTTTTAGTATATAAGTATACTTTGTAAGTATACTAACTAGTACACATGTAAGTACACTACTAGTACATAAATATAAGTATACTTGGTACAGTAAAGTATACTTGATAAAGTATACTCAAACTCCACTTAAGTATACTTGGAAAGGTAAACTTGAAGTTTACTTCTTTTTGGTAAAGGAATTGACTATGGTCCCTGGTGTTGCTAACTTCACATTTCTCAGAATAGAGCTGCCAATAACCACAGTTTTCCCCGCAGCTGTGGAGAACAAAAAATGACATAAGTATAAATAAATAAATAAATAAATGTATAAATAAATAATTAAATACACGAATAAATGAAAAACCAAGGACATTTTGGTAATAAAAAAGGCTATTTCTGTATTTTTACATTTATTTATTTATACATATATTTATTTATTCTTTTATTTCTACATTTATTTATTTATTTCCACATTTATTTATACATTTATTTATTTCCACATTTATTTATTTATACATTTATTTATTTCTGTGTCAGTGTCACACAGAAATGTAAATATGCTAATTAGGTGGGCAGGCCTACGTCAGTCGATGTGATTGGATCGGATCTACTAGTGCTGCCTTGATTTGGCTGGCTCTCACGTTAGCCTTTAGCTTGCTATTAGCAATGGATAGTTTTGTGCGGGCTATTGCTGCTGATTTAAGAGCATTAGCGGACAGTTTCGATAACAGCGAACCTACCGACTATCTTCAGTTTCGTTTCGAGAGATTACTCGAAGATTTAGCTCAACTCTCAGCTGATAGGGACATAGAAATTGACGTGGTGCTAGATGGTCTCCAAGAAGCTGCCCACGAACTTCAAATCCGCTCGGTGACAGAGGAAGAGGGAGCGACGTTTGGACGTCCACAATATATTTTACCTCCTGATATAATTGAAGCTCACCTGCTTTTGGGACACACCGTTGGAGACATTGCACAGTTGTTCGGCGTGTGTGAGAGACAATTCATCGGAGGATGGCACAGTATGGGATAAGGTAATGTGTGTAACGTTATGTCAACCTATTAAAATGCCGTCTAGTCTGTCTTATTTACATTCAGGGTGCTTTTGCCAGTGGTGGAAAGAGTACTGAAAATCTGTACTCAAGTACAAGTGCTGTTACATTGCTAAAATATTACTCAATTACAAGTAAAAGTACTGGTGTTAGAAAAATACTCAAGTAAAAGTACAGAGTATTCGCCAAAAAAACTACTCAGAGTATTAGTTACTTTTAACCATTGATGTCACAGTCACCTCTTCAGTTAAAATGCATTTTAACTATTGGTAGAGCAAAACACACAAAATTTAGAGCCCTAGTCTGCAAAAGACTAGTAAAGCAAAAGTTAAAATGCATTTTAACACCAGTACTTTTACTTGTAATTGATTATTATTTTAGCAATGTAACAGTACTTGTACTTGAGTACAGATTTTCAGTACTCTTTCCACCACTGGCAAAAGCACCCTGAATGTAAATAAGACAGACTAGACGGAATTTTAATAGGTTGACATAACGTTACACACATTACCTTATCCCATACTGTGCCATCCTCCGATGAAATGTTCTCTCACACACGCCGAACAACTGTGCAATGTCTCCAACGGTGTGTCCCAAAAGCAGGTGAGCTTCAATTCAGTGGCGGCTGCTGGTCTTTCAAACAGGGGAAGCTCACTTTAAATTTACATCATAAAATTTGTCATATTTTAGCGAGGCAGTAACTTATAAAAGGAACATTTAATTGAAGCCGTTTTTCAACCACACTCATGCCATAGAACCATACCTGTCAAGTTTTGGATTTGAAAATAAGGGAAATTTTCCGGCGCTCGCTGCGAGCCGTCCCACCACCCCAACCAAGCTCCAGTATCCCTTACATTTTAAGACAGGTGTACAAGATATCTAAAAACAACTTGTCAACCGCTTACTAACTACAATTAGGTGATCAGAATCTGATAGGCCAACCTTTGTTGACATTGAAATGCTGTGAACATTCCTACGTTACAATACAGCCTAAATGAAAACACAAAGGGTATATGAAGCACATTTATTTATGGTTTATAAAACGGGTGCTTCCCATCCTTAAATGTGATTGGCTGAGCCGCGTTCAATGCCGTTGTAAAATCAGTGTAACCCATTGGTAGACCGCAGCGTCTGTGTTGCTTGGCAACCATTCTGTCCACTCGATCTTGCTTGGTGGAAGAATGAATAGTTCTCAGTTTTATTGTTGCATTATTACCAATAAATTGTTGATTGTTTTTCGTGTGTGTTTATTTTATGGGCTATATGTAGGGTAACCGTTTTATAAAGCAATAAGCCCCGAGAAGCCGTGAGTTACAGTGATTTTACAACGGCTGAGGGGCGTTCAGGGCCCCTCCGCCGTTGTAAAATCACTGTAACTCACAGCTTCAAGGGGCTTACTGCTTAAACATATTTTCAGTTCATAATGTGCCCCATCCTGCTCCTCTATAGGAAAGTAAATTCGCTGTCCCATTTTTCGAGATATTTACAGGACTTCTTTGTTTTTTTGGCAGGAATGCCTTCTCCTTCGTCACATCCATCCATCTCTCTCTTTTGTTGTTCCGGGTTTGTTCCCGTTGTCGGCACTAACCTCGCGATAACTGCCACCCAGGCTACTGCAGGTGGCAGCTCTCGCGAGGCTAGTGACAGTTCAGTTTGGAGAGGCAGAGGAATGTTGTTTTTATTATAATACGGGAGATTTACGGGAGAATACTAATATGGGAGGACGGCGGGAAAGAGGGGTAAAATACGGTAGTTTCTCGGCCAAAACGGGAGACTTGACAGCTATGACTCTGTCAGAAGACTGCGCTTGCAAAATCCGCAATGGGACTGCTGAGCTGTCAAATCTCCAAATAGCTGTCAATCAAAACGGGATTCAGCCTTTAGACTGATCCTCCAATCATCATGCGGAAGCTCAGCGTCCAGCCCGGCCGAGGCCCGCCCACAGCTCCATTCACCCCCAGAGACGCTGAGCGTCCGGGGGCGGGACAAAATCGTGGCATTTATCCAATGACCGTCGAGTTTCGAGGCAATGAAAAAAACTGTACCCCATTCAGTCCCATTGAAGTGCATGGACGCTCAGCTTCTACGGGCATGACTACGGGCATAGACCGTATGAGAAAACTGCGCTACAGGAATGTATGAGAAGTTAACAACATCGATAAGTAGCTGATTCTGAACGAACTCGTCTTCGAGATGAACGTGTTTTAACGCATCTGTAGTCAATGAAATGTTAACACAACCGTACATATTTGACCATTCAATTTTTGACATTTTAGGGGAAGCTGAGCTTCCCTTGCAGTCTTAAAGAAATCGCCTCTGCTCTAGACATCTAGGCAACTGCCCAATTTGCTGTCTTTCCTCTGTGTTGTAGATGTGTTTTTAATTTCCCACAGTACGAGAAGGCAGCAATTGAAACGATCATGGGATTTGAAATCGTTTGCTTCTGTCTGGTTTGCCCAGTTGACCAATCGGGCTTTACTAACGTAGGCCTGCCTACCTTATTAGCATATTTACATTTCTGTGTGACACTGACACAGAAATAAATAAATGTATAAATAAATAAATGTGGAAATAAATAAATGTGGAAATAAATAAATGTAGAAATAAATAAATAAATGTAGAAATAAAAGAATAAATAAATATATGTATAAATAAATAAATGTAAAAATACAGAAATAGCCTTTTTTATTACCAAAATGTCCTTGGTTTTTCATTTATTCGTGTATTTAATTATTTATCTATACATTTATTTATTTTATTTCACTGAGTGGGGAAAAATGGTTGGAAATGTGAACAGGCCGGTGGTGAACCGTGGGCTTTGGCTTAGTACTAGGCTCTCTCGGACAGTTACCCAGCCTCTGTTAGAGAGATTTTACAACCGAGTTGAACCACTTTGTTGTTGGTGTTAGTAACTGCTTGGTGTCGGATGTCACCCACTGTCCAAGTGGTAAAATATGTGGTGATGACATCACAATGAGCTGAGTTAGCGCATGCTAACTGGGCAGACAGAGCAAGAGGAGAGCGTCTCACGGAGAGGGTCCATCAGTGCTGCGTCTAGCGGCATTAACACAGGGTTCCTGGGATCCATTTAAAGTCTTAAAAGGCATTTAATTCATAAATCTAAAACTAAGACATTAATTAGCATTAAAAGAGGACCTATTATATTTTATATTTTGGGGTTTTCCCTCTTTTTTAGTGGATTACATAGTATTTTTATGCATCTATAAGGTCTGCTAAGTAAAAAAGGGAGCTCTCTCTCCCCACAGACACACAGCTCCTCAGCTGCCTGGAATGGCTTGTTTGCATTCCTGCCCTTAATGCCCTTATTGCATCACAATGTAACACATTAAAAATGTACACCGTGCCCCGCCTGTGGGCAACTAAGCCACACGCCGGAACAAACCTACTTACGAGCAGAACCGGAGGAGAGGCTGTAGAGAGTTTGAACTGTTGAAGAGCTGTTGAGGAGATGCCATGTCAAGAAGATGCTGCTTTTTTCAGTGTGACAACAAATTACCCTTGTTTGGACTGCCAAAAGAAGAAGTAATGAGGAATAAGTGTTTGGAATTTATTTTTCGCTGCTATTCTTCAGCAATGTAACTCGGACATTTTATTGTGTTCCCTCCATTTTCCTGAGGACCGCTTCTCAAACTGCCAACGGTGTACAGCTGGATTTTCACAGCAGTTGCTCTTGAAAAACAGAGCAGTTCCCACTTTGTTGGGCAAATCTGGAGATTCGGGATCACAACCTGTAATTATGCTTTATGAGTTGTGGGTTTGTTGTGTTAAAACAAACAAGTGAGCTGCTACCGAGTGTTGAATTGTAGAGAAGATGGCTGTAGGAGCTAATGTTAGGCTGTACACCCAGTGCTTAGCTGTAGGCCTCAGCTAACTGGCCAACCAAAGCTATTGTTTTACCATGATTTTACTACACAACTTACAGTAAGTGAAACTGACAGCTGGGTGGTGTCAGAAAGATGTATTTAATGATTGAATTGCGAAGAATCTAACAGAGCTAAGATGTGCAGCATGTCCATATTGAAAAAAATGTTTCAACATTTATATTTATGATGCTTGATCTAAGCCGCTAACTAATGCAGTGGACATCTGGCTTAATGCGACAGCAATCACACCTGGGGTCTAATTAAGACCTGCATTTATTTGTCAAAATGTGTGGCTGCACTTGGAGTTTGACTGTGTATCACCTATAAAGGGCATAGGTTTCAAACCACGTACAAGACCTCATGTTGAGTTGGAGGAGAAAGAGGGAATAAAGAGCTGGTAGAATAAAGAGAAAGAGCACGTAGACCCGCATGACTCAACATATAACCCTGGTGACTCTGTTATTACAGAGGAATCTGAGATTTGGAAGTTTCATATTTTTTTGTATATGTTACTATGAGCTATTACTCGAGTTAAAAAAAAAGAAAAAATAAATAAAACTTGGAAAAGTAAAGCAAACTGTATTCTTTTAGTTTTGTTTTACCCTCAGCAAACGCTGACCCTACATAAAGTAATTTGTAAATAATTAAATTTTTATTACCAACATAATAACATCAGATATTAAAGCTGCAAGCAGTGATGAACGGGCCCTCACACCTTCACGCAACTCGAGGGCGCTGGCAGGACGCCGGCTGACGCCGCCGTTTATTCCTGTCGACGGCAGACCCCTCATGTAGGAGTTACATGTCATATCCCTCAAATCATATGAGGACATGCCATTTTGCCCGTAGGTGGCGCCGTACTAATAACCAAGTATTGGTGTATAGATGTGTTCAGGGCAGGACTGTCCTGTGAAGTTTGGGGAAGTTTGGAACATGTATGGTGAAGTTGTGAAGCAGTTACAAGCAAATTCAAAATGATGGACTTCCTGTTAGGTTTGGCACAGGGCTGCAAGAGGTTTTTTTGTACGTCTTTCAGTGATGCATGTGCGTACCAAGTTTCATAGATGTAGATGCTTCGTTGAAAATTTGTAGGGGGTGCTGTTGAGCCATGTTGGCACATCAAAGCACAAAACTCACATCAGACAACACAAATCAGGTCTTATCATATGTGTGCCAAGTGTCATGACTTTACAAGCATCCCTTACCCCTCAAAAACAACTTTGTGTATTATGGCGAATAAGGTGTTGCCACAGTGACAGTGTTTGACGAAAACTCAAAAGCTTCTGGTGTGATCATCATCAAGGTCTTGGGACTGTGTCTCAGCAAAATTTAGGTGGTTGTGGTTAACTTTTGTCTTCAAGGTCTTGGGGTGGGACAGACCAAGTCTGAAGTGGATTGGATAAAAACTCTAGGACAAGTTCGTTAATTTACGTCTACTGGAAATGGCCAAAAATGCACAAAAGTGGCACAAGTAAAATCAAAATAGCGGACTTCCGGTTGGGTTTGGAGCATAACTCCAAGAGGCTTTTTTGTACGTCTTGGAGTGTTACATATGCCTACCAACTTTCATACATGTAGGTGAAACCAGCTTTGGGGGCTGTTTCATCGAAAAGTTATAGGGGGTGCTGTTGAGCCATCTTGGCACATGAAAACACAAAAATCAAATCAGACAACACAATTTGGGCCTTGTGATGAGTGTGCCAAGTTTCGGGAGTTTTCAAGTATCCTTTGCCCCTCAAAAACAACCTCGTGTTTTATGGCGATTGAGGCGGCGCCACGGTGACAGCGTTTGACGAAACCTCAAAACCCTCTGGTTTGATCATCATCAAAGTCTTGGGAGTATGTATCCGCAAAATTGAGGTGGTCCGGGTGAACCTGGTAGAAGAGGGACATAAAAGAATGAAAAAAGTAACTTTCTGCAGCCAGTAGGTGGCGCTATGATGCTGATTCAACATTTGTCTGTAGATGTCTTCAGTGCTGGACTGTTATCATATGTGTGAAGTTTTGGAAAGATATGTCCGAGTTCAGTCAAGTTACAGCAACTTTTGCCATCATGGCGAAACATCAAAGTTCGCCGCCACGCCATGGTCACACCCTTTGACCAAAACTCACAGTTTTCCATAGAAAGCATCATCAAGGCCTTCTTGATAATTTCGCAAAGTTTGAGGTTGATGTGGTCAACTTTGGAGGAGATGTGCTTCAAAGTGTAAAACATGACATTTTCTATTACCAGTAGGGGGCGCTATATTAATCACAAATTATTGACATGTAGATCTCTTCAGAGCGGGACTGTCTTGAACCCTGTGAAGTTTGGGGAAGATTGGACCATGAATGCTGGAGTAATAAACTACTTCCTGCATTATAATACTACTTCCTGTTTGTAGCAAAGTTTGAGGTCCCGGCACGGTCACACGGTGTGACAAAAAGTCAATTTTTTGGATAGCTTTTGGTTTTCAATGTCTGAGGAGTATGACAGACCAAGTTTGAAGTCGATCGGACAAAATCTCTAGGAGGAGTTTGTTCATTTACGACCCCTGCAAATGGCCAAAAATGCATGAAAATTGTACATTCAATTCAAAATGGCCGACTTCCTGTTGGGTTTAGGGCATGGCTCCAAGAGGCTTTTTCGTACATCTTGGTGTGTTACATATGCCTACGAAGTTTCATACACGTCGGTGAAACGACCTTCGGGGGCTGTTCCGTTGAACATGAGTAGGGGGCGCTACTGAGCCATTTGTTCTGCACGTTATCACAAAACCCCAAGAATATCAAATTTTTCACCACTTCTGATGAGTCTGTGAAGTTTCATGAGTTTTCGAGTATGTTAAGCCCCCCAAAAAGGCAATTGATTTTGGTTAAGAATAATAATAATAATTCCCTGCATTTCAAGAGGGTCCTCGCACCGCGTGGTGCTTGGGCCCTAAAAAGAGTTGAAATAGTTATGGCAACACTTGAAATATATACAAGAAAGGTGGATTCAGGGAAGCACTTAATTTAAAAACACAAGGAAATTAATATTTAAATGCTATATTTTACAGACTGTAGATGACCTGAGGAGGCTCATCTTTGTGGAGGTGTTTGAGAACCCAGTGCCACTTGCTGAGGAGATGTAGAAAATCCCCATCCCAAAGGACATGTCATCCCAGTATGAGAGACCCTCAAAGGAGGAAGTGGTTGCCTTACATGTCTTTCACTTCAGCCAAGGGGCAGTTGGAGGACAACGCAGGGACCTGCTGGATCAGGAAACTCCTGGTGTATCCAAAGTACAACACAGAACGGGGTGGATGTCTGGATGGAAAGAACTGGACACTATTATTGTTGCAGATAAAACACTGCTGTGTTTATATTTATGTATCTCTCTATTGCATATTATTAACAAAGTTTTGTATTGTTTTCATTTCTTACATTTGCTAAAAATAAAGCTCTTTTGACAAAACACTTCATTATTAGTGGGTTTTTTTTATGATGGAACCTTAGTGTTCAGAATTGAGTTGTTGAATGCTGAATGACAGTTGAATCTCATTACATGTCATAAAAACATACTCTTCTTCAGTTCTATGCCGCAAGGGTCCTTAGTCATACCTGTAAATGTTGTGGATGTCCTTCAGGGTGTATGGATTCAAGCAAACAGGCTCCAGACCTGGATGGTGTATCATACATGAGGGATGAACTGGAATCTGGTTCATTACCCCCAAACCTAATAAGTAATAAAGAGCCATGGGATACTGTTTAATAAGTAAGTAAATAAAGACTCAAGAGACAACATCACTGCATAGAACAAATACTGATCCAGGAAGCAAGATGTGTTTTACTATTGTAATGGGTATGCCTTTAGGACCCTGGGGAAGGCCATATAGTGGACGCAGCAAGTGAGTGCTCTCTCTCTCTCTGGCCCAATCCCAAATCGGCCCCTATCTCCTGACCCTATCCACTCCCCCTCCGTTTGCGCGGTCACGCGGAGCTGCGCCATATTAGGGGCTGTCCCAAACCAATTATCGCTGAGTGTGAGTGGACTGCTCAGCCCTTAAATAGTGAGTGTGCATCAGTGCAGGCTTCTGATGAGCCTAGCAGGAAGCGCAACATCACAATGGAGGAAACAACGTTCAAATAAAGGAGTTCCGTCTTTCTACTTTGTCAAATATTTTAGATCAAACACACACATTTCTTTTCCTCACGCTGACTTTACAGTCTCAAACAAGCTCAGAATGTTTGTTGTCAAAAGATGAAAACATACATGTCCATATGCTTAAATAAACTATTTAAAACTGTATAAACATTTCCTCATACCATTCTCAAAATTTTTAAAAAAATATATAACTATGTGTTCACAGGGACAGAAGAAAAAAAACAAAGCAGTTAATCAGTCTACGTATTAAAAATGAGAGGCTCTTCACTAAAAAGAGGAATGCTGCAAAGCAGGGATGGGAGTAAGATCGCCCAAATTAATTAATGAAGTTCATCTGTGAATGTGTAAACTGTGTCTAGAAAATATGAACAAGTTAATTACTTTGATTACACTGCACTGTAACTCTTATCTGACTTATTTGAGTTTATTTTTAATTTAACTCATTTTAATTCATATTTAAATATTTTTAATAGCCTGTTGCTCGATTTTGCTTTCACATTGATTGATTCTGTTTTCTGTATTTTTCTTGCTCCTCTTATCCCGTGAAACATGACAGTTGCAGTAGTGGCGCAAGCAAAGCGTCTGTCGGTATCCATGGTAACGTCTGCTTCCTTCTTCCGGTAGAGTGGCGAGGGTGTTCCATGGTTTGGCTTCTCTTTTATACACTTCCCCTTAATCAGGAGTGCCCTCCGCAGCTGCGAGTGTAACTTGATTTGGAGTGACACTTGGCAGGGAAGTGGTAGTGGGTAGGGAGTGGTTTGGGATTGGGCCTCTCTCTCACCTGTCCGTGGAAAGAGGAAATGCAGCAAGGTAGACACAGCACGAGGGATGCCAAACATTTGTTCGCGGTAGGCTAGATATATAAAACATTATCAATATCATGTAATATGAGAGCGCATGTAAAACTTTAAAGTAAGAAATGTATTTATTCCTTTAGAGCTCAGAAAGTAGCCCTTGAGGAGAGAGTGGACGCCGTAAATGTGCACTGACATTAACGGTAGGCCAGCTCTCTTGCAATGCTACACAAACTGAATCACCTCTGTGGGTTGTAAAATACAGATAATTGAGATGGCTTTTATTTTATTATAGCTTCCGGTCATCTCTTAATTGATACCATGGGTAAACCTGAAGTGGGACTATGATTTATTAGGAGCTTCTACTTTCCACCTGGCGTATTGGTGCTATTTGGCCTCAAGGACGGTATTAGTTTTGCACATTTTTAAAATAGTTACTGACTGTGTCTGTACCTAGTGTATTGCACGCTTCCAACGTGGCTACAGTGTAGCTGTAGTCTCGTTAGATTGTCCTCTCTTGTTGAAGAGTGTTTGTTAATATTATGCTTCAAATTTTGTGAATCAATTATTTATTGTTTGAGCTGTCGGCCTCTCATCCTCTTTATTTGGGACACTTACCTGTGGTTGTGGTAAACCATTTTGGGAATTAATACTAATAGCAGACCTGTATGAAATGCATCACTACACTATGAAACTTTAATTTCATATAAAATTATGTTATCACAGGAGAAACTGTGATACATTGGTACATTGTAGGTATTGTAGATTACAAACATAAGGTGAAGATGATTATAAAATGTGGCTAAATTTTAGTAGAATGGTGTCAGTAAACATGACAGCTAAGAATGTACCGGTAATATTTTTATTCATTTGTTTCTGTATAATACAGAAATCTGTCATCTCAATCTGCTGTGGTAATGTTATTAGAAACCTTTTGTACTCTGCAGCAGACGTTTCAACTTCAGTCAGAGGACAGACATACAGTTGTTACCATAACATCAGATAAGTTACAGATATCATGTTACAGCTGAAATATAAGACAGCTACCAAAAAAACGTACCCCTGTAAAACGTCCTGCTCCAGTCTTTGTTGCAAAGGTGGTTCGGAGTCTATTGGCTTCGGTTTCTTCACTTAAATTGATGAGGGCAAATGGCCGACGTTGTTAGCTTAGCCACAGCGTGCTTTTAGCAGCTCATGTAGCCACCGGAGGTGAGATTCAGTTAAGGTAAGGGGCGTGATGTTTCTGATACACACTAAGCGTGTGCACCAATCACAACAGACTGAGCCAGCTGACCAATCAGAGTAGACTGGGCTGCTGGGGAGGCGGGACATATGCCCAAACACAGTGTTTCAGACAGAGAGGCTGCAGAAACGGGCAGTCAAAGAAAGACATGCTTTTTCAGTATTAAAACACAAAAATATATTACACTAGACCCCAATATTACAAATAGGACCCTGAAAAAAGTCCAATAGGTCCTCTTTAAAACAAATTTCAAAAGTCTTAAAAATGCTAAGGCAAGGGAGGTAGAATTTCAGTAGTAGTAGTAGTAGTAGCAGTGAAACTGACATTTGTCACAAATTATCTGAACTGAACCTCCGTTTGACTCTGCTTTGTACAGATGATTAATGCTGTGGTAGAACACACTTTCGCTGTGGATAGGACACCTCAGACACCCATGCTCAAATGAAGCAGACATGATATAATTTGACGGATTGCAAAATGATTGAAGAGAGAGAAAATAGCGAGGGGCAACGAGAAGAGACAGGATAGAGAAAACTACAAGTGTCCAAAGTTTGGGATCATTTTAAGCTAGAACAAAACTAATTAGTACATCAGGTGCTGTAAGTAATAATTGCAGCCTAATCACTTAATGCAAGTCAAGCAATACAAATATTTATTTTTCTAAAAAGAAAACTGATTAGTTGTTCGTTATTTCCACTTTTATAAATGTACTATTTTTCTTTAATAAAACAAAGGTAATCTTGTCTGATCACTCATTTAATTTTTGAATAAATCAGTGGAATACTTGATTACTAAAATAATCGATAGCTGCAGTGTTAGTGACATTGTAAGTCTCAAAATAATTGATAATGTATCTTTAAAAATATATATATTTGCCAAATGCCTCTTGCATTAACATCGCACTGATCAGTAGAGTGGAACCAGCAACACTCATATCTGTTTTTTGGTCAGGATGCTCAGGGCAGAGGATCCACTGTCCGTGACTTAGTTGTCACTGTTCCCTGGAGGACATTGGTAACTGCAGATTTAATGAAAACTGATCATTTAACTAAGATTTTGTGGAATGGCATAAACCTATTCGTGCCCCCAAAGAATGGTAGCTATGATGACGGGGTGTAGCTCGTAGAGGGCGGATGAAGGAGAATGCAACTCTGAGTTGAGAGAACTAAACTCTTGGGGCCAAGCTGAAGCGAGCCACCTCCCTCCGCAGTAGCCACCGAAACCTATGGAGGGAGCTGCATCTGTGTAAAGTTGAATGTCCTCAGGCTGAGTGAGGTAGTCTTCGTAGAAGAATGAAATACTGTTCCAGGAGGACAGGAAATGCTGCCACATATGCATTTCCATTTTGCAGGCGTCATCTAGGCTGACTCTGTCGTGGAGTGAGGGGACAGTTGCTGCCTTAGTCAGGAGGTTGGAGAGGAAGGATTTTGCCTAAGGGATTATGCGAATGGCATAATTGAGATGGCCAAGAAGGGCTAGCAGCTGGCGTTTGGTGCATCTGTCTACCAGGAGATAATTAGACAGGAGCAGAGTGATGTGCTGTATTTTCTCGGCTGGCAGAGAAGCATGGAAGGAGATTGAATTGAGGGTGATGCCCAAGAACTCGATGGATGTGCCAGGCCCTGACGTTTTCTCTTCAGAAAGAGAGAAGGTTCCGAAAAGGCTTTGATGAGGGTGGTAAGCCCGTGGCGAGGGGGTGAGGATGGTGGAGTGACGACGAGAAAATCGTCGAGGAGATGCAGTCCATGAGGGAGTTTGTGGTTGTTGACCAAGATCCAGCAAAGGGCTTCTGAAAGCGAGTCAAAGATCTTAGGACTGCTTCTGCATCCGAAGGTGAGGCGTACTGAGAAGTAATAACTTCCTTTCCAGCAAACGCCGAAAAAACGCCAGTAGTCTGGGTGAATGGGCAAAACTACGTCCTGCTAGATGGATGAGGGTGATGGCGTGGTTGATATTTGCATATTGCATGGAGAAATCTGGGCATGGTATGATGCTGTTGATGCTCAGAATGTGTGAGCTGTGTGGTGAAGATGGAATGATGATGATTAGTCTCTTTTTGCCTAAGTATTTCCGAGTTGCAGTACCTATGGGACTGATGCAGAATGTTGGAAATGGGGGACTGTCAAATGGTCCTATCATGAAACCCTCTTTGACTACCTTAGCCAGCAGGGTGTCGACAGTGTGAGGTTCGGTGAGAGCGGACTGGAGGTTATGACAGATGTGTGAAGTGTCGGGAAGTACTTCCATGCCAGGATGGAAACTGTGTCTGAAGCCATGGATGAGAAAATCAACGAACAGTCTATTGGGGTGATGTTATAGAGCTGTGGCAAGAATGTTTACCTTAATGAGTGTGCCAAGGTGCCATGCTAGTCATGCTGCATGTGTGGTAGGATTGTGAGGGCAGGTGCTCCTGGCGTGTGCACCTCCACAGAAGAAGCAGATGTGCAGGAAGCAGTTGGAGTGGGAGCAGCCCAGGTGGTTGAAATTATTGCAGACCATCCTTCCTGCCTGGTAGAGGACTGGGCGCCCCTGTTTATTTACCCCTTTAGGCACTGGGACATTGACTGAGGGACGTGAATCTGCAGGCTTAGGAATGATGGAAGGTGGGGGTGTGGCTGCTGATAAGCGGTTGAAAACTGAGGTGTCACGTGAAGAAGAAGGACGTGATTGAGATGGTGGGGTGCTGACTGTGCACGCGGTGGCAGGGTGAGAAGGGGCTCCGCACAACTCGCAGGAGAGGGATGTACGGGCGGCAAAGATGCGGCAATATAGATCGGAGTCAAGAGTGCCCCAGTATGTTCCTTGGTTGAATTGTTGTATGCGGCCAGCTGCCTGATTAGCAAAATGAACGTGGTAACTGTAAAACCCTGTCCCGCCAAACCGTAATGCCATGTCGAGCACTATTGACAGGTAGTCGTCTAGCTCAGGTCTCCATGCAGGGAAGGCTGAGCAGATGACATCTCTGTAGAGTGAAAAGGGAAGGGCGAATTTGGTGGGAGTCAATTCTTTGGACCGAGAAGGTAAAGGGTGGTGGAGCTGCACTGAACCGAAATGAGTGTGAATTTCTCTGGGCTGACTGGTGTTGATGATGGATGGCTGAAGAAGTTGGGCTAGATCGACATAATTACCAGTAAGAATTTGGTGGCGTAAGGTGGAGGAGACAGGAGAAGGGCGAAAGAGTGTTGAAGCTGGTTGACTGAACGGTGCTGCTGTGGCAAGAGTGTAGTTAGTTGCACAATCGGAAAGAACATTTGGGTGTTGGGGAAGGGAGGGGGTGGGGTGGGGGGATAGACCAGTTGGAAAGGAGGGAGGAGGCTGTGCAGCTTGTAGTGGAGCCCTCTGGTTTGTTGCATTGGGCTCCTGACCTGCTGTGCTGCTGGTGAGAGAAAATGGAGGAGCAGAAGCCATGTTGCTGTGGGAGGCTGAAGGAAGGGTAGAGGAAGGGATGATGGGATGAAAGGATGCATGTGCATAGGGATTTTGTGAAGCCTGCGAAGACAGGCATGAAAAGAAAGCTGATATTAACTGAAAGAATACTGAGACAGAGGGAGCAGGCACAGGGGAACATACGACCTCTCCCCTGCTAGGGGGGGCTGACACTGCAGGCTGTGGCTGTGGCTGTGGTGGGGTGACCTGAGTGACGACACTGGCGGTGATTGGCCCGGGCGTCGAAGCCGGAAGCGCGGGAAGTGTGGTTGAAGCAGCGGCGATGGAGGCTGAATACAGCTGAAACAGCTTGGCCCTATTGTCGGTACGGTGGAAGGGGATGCCTCTCTCTCTCAGGAACCTTTGCAGACGGGTGACAGTCCAGTTTCTTATGTCAGGCAGTGATTGTGGACGTGGAGACTGCTGGGTTGGAGGTGAAGGCGGAGTGCGCAGGTGCCGTGTTTGTGGACCGGAGGCTCGTTGCCGACGCAAGGGAGGCTGCCGATGGGTAGGAGGTGAAGAGGGATGAAGCCGGCCTCCGCGACCTCGCCTGCGGCGACGGGTGTTGTGGACCATCGCGGAAAGTGGAGATGAGGCCCGGGTTCTGCTGGGCATAGGAGAGATCTCATTGATGGAGCTCGAGCAGCGAGACTGTGGTACACTACCACCGAGCGCACCCGGCTCCAGCGGGACGCTTAGCTGCGGTCCTGCTGCTGCTCCGGAGAAGGATAACCGGTCTCGTACAGGTCGTCGTATAGATCTCTGTCGGAATCAGGTGGACTGATGTGCAATTCGGCGTCCGTGGTGGGTAAGTAAATGCTAATCGCTATGCTGACTTTGGTCAAGAATGCTGTTAGCTGTGCGTGAAGTTTGTCTGAGGATCTGGCGAAAGTTCTGAGACAAACTAGGCTGGAAGGGTTGGCCAGGTATAAGTAAGCTTGTCAAGTGATTAGAGGTGTGGTTGAGGCATCACCCTGCTCCTGAACCTAAGTTAACTGATTGACTTCATTAATAATAGGCTCCGAATCCAAGACAGCATCGCAACTATTTTTACAATTTTCACTTTTGCCCCCACAATTTCATTGCAAAAGGACAGCTATAAGCATTGCAACATGCATTGCAATTTTTCCAAAAAAGGGCTGCCATGAAATCAGACATTTCAGGCCGCAACAATCACAAAAATGGCCCACGACATCCTGGAAAGAGCTAGAAACATCCCTGTCCTATGTCTGCACCTGATGCACTGATATGAAATGATATTGATCTTCTTATTAAGGAAAAAGAAAACACTTTTTCTTTAAGGGTTTCCCATTTAAGTCGAGTAATAAATTGTCATGGAGATTGTTCTGTTAACTTCCAAAGGGGAGAATTGTTGTGATGTTAGTACAGAGCAGCCACTTGGTTCCCTCCAATGCAGCTTCTGAGACTCCCCTTCCCCACACAGAGAATGGTGCTGTGGCCACAGTTGGCCTTGTAGCTTAATCATAAAATAGAAATAATATCAGTTACATGGGTGTGTGGAACCCCTGCCTGAGGCTTTGATAGGTGAGAGCGTTTGCTTCACCATCTCCAGACCAGACCTCAGGAGAATTCTCACCAAACCTCCCACCTAGGGCGACACACTCACCCACACACACACACACACACACACACACACACACACACACACACACACATCCTCCACACCCCCCTGCTGTATAGCACCAAATGTGAGGTGAGTAGCAAGAAAAATTGCAGGAGAAAATATTGAGAAAAGGGACGGGTCTGAAAGAAGTATATGGAAATATGTGAAGAAAAGGCGTGAGACTGTGCCGCAGCTCCCCTATTGTTTTCTCATTAGTGAGCTGTATATGTGAATCTGGATTCAAGCTGTTTCTGTGCAAAGCATGCACGGCGCACGCACCATCAGTATGCAAGGCCTATAGAGACAAGGAGCTTAGTGCTTATTATTGCAATAACACCTAGCAGGTGAGTTTTGAATATGCATGAAATAAATATCACACATTTCCAGTTTTATTATTATCATTTGCAGTAGAGTTCAACAGGTAATCACATTCTGCAAAGTTGTGAAATCCAATATAAAATCCAGCATCCATTGTACACTGGGTTTACAAAACACTGGTAATGAAGGTCATGGAATAGCAGGAGTCATGCGTTATGTTTCTTTATAGAGATTTGTGTGGATGTCTGCATATATTATCTACATCAGTGAAGTGATATTTCAAATGTGTATAGTTTTATGTTACCTGATGTTCACGTTCTCAGTTTTTTTTTTGTTTGTTTGTTTGTTTTTTGAAGTAATAGTAAAAAGAAGTAATTTTGGCTGGCTGAACACAGGAGCAGCTGGTCTAACGCTGCCTCAAACAATTATTTTGTCTGTGTTAATGTGTGACTTTGGCATATAAAAAGGTTAGTTTAGATTCACCAAAGTCACACAATTACACAAACTAACTGATCGACGTAGTTGTAGACCAGCAATGTTAAATCATTGTTTTTCTCAATGGAGTCCAGCTCTGAGGAGTGCGATTTAATGGCTGCAGTTTCACATTGGAAATCCCAGCCTAATAGCAAGTTAGAACAGTGAAAATGTTCTTAACTTATACTTAAACTGGTATGAATGTTTTTTAAATGGGATTTTTTTAGGTTTCTAAAACACAATTTGTTGCCAACCCCTCTACAACAGTACATTGCTTGGCTACCGCCATCTACTGTAGGTAATACACTGACTGTGGATAAATGCTTCATACAACCCCATTTCAAAAGATCTGAACTATCTCTTTAACCCTAGTATATCTTAAATTCTGACCAGGCCAAAGAATGCTTTAAATGATGTAAAATTATATTTTCCATTGGCCCGAGGCTGTCCTCGTAAGAAACACAGCAGCTGTGATCATACCGTGTTCAAATGTCTAAAATGACCCATGTTTACCAAGTCCTGACAAGAAGGTTTTGGTGTTGTGCGAATAATGACTGATATCTCCAAGAAGCAAACATGAAGGTAGCATGATATTCTGAGAGAGCAATGTTTGCATCCCATCTACCACCAGCTGTCAACACTGACTTCTTTAACCATGACCACATTTTTCTCATGACCTTGAAAATGGCCCCTGACAAAATAAGCTCAATTTAAGGTCCACTCCACTGCGACCGATAGAAACAACAGTTGATACAACAATCTCAAGCGTAATGTCAACCTACTCACTTGTTCTAAAGCTAAGGGTAAGAATGGACTGTCAACTCTACTTCTAAGTCAGCATGTACTAGAAGGCTTTGATGTGTTCAGAATAATGGAAACTGATGACAGCCCCATCTGCTGATGAACATAGTGCGATATGGTGTGTGGTGTGTTATATATATATATTTACTTATTTTTGTCCCACAACCCCCAAAATTCAGTGGATGATTAATAACAACATTTTAGGCAAAGTGAGAAAATGAGAAATGTAGGGGTTTTATTTGAACAGTTACATGCATTTGAAGAAGTAAGGGAGTAAAAATGACCCCATTGGTGATTTTAGTGTTTAGTCTGTGTGTCTCCTTTTGCTGCTATTCAAACTCAGTTTCCCCTTCTAGGGTAATACACAGTCAGCTACATGTCCAGAGACAGGTGTAAATTTCTCTCCCCTGTGATCCCATGATGCCTCAGTGCGATAGGCACCTTTGCTCTATTCAAAGTCATTGTTGGACGGCGGCCGCTGGTCTTGCTCCTCTCTGATCTTTTGTGGTGTGAAACATGTGCTAGCATCATTAGCCGCTGACTGAGTCCATTTGAGGCCATTTAGCACCTCCTGCCTGCCTGCAGCCGCTAATATGTGTGTACATGTGCTAGTGTACATGTGTTTGTGTGTGTTGCCACCACATTGCTGTCACAGTGCAGACCTCTGGTCTCAGAGCTGCAGGGTCAGACTGCCAAAGTTGTGTGTGTGTGTGTGTGTGTGTTGTGTGTGTATTTTTGTGAGGACAAATTATTACCTCATAACAATAGTTACATGAGGAAAAATCTTCAAAGTGCAAACAGTCTAGTCAGTTAATCCTAGGTTATAGGTCATGGGTCAGGTTAAGAGCTGTGGTTGTTGTTATAACTAGGGTTAGATTTTGGCTCTTGAGGCTGAACACTATAGCTCAGCTGTGAACTTATTTCCATAACTTCCAAGGAGCTGTGTGGTGGCTGACATGGGAGTTACTGTGGGTTCCACCTGTTTGTCTTGTCCTTGAAATAGTTGTTGATAATGAAATGGGTGGAATTTGATGGAATTGAATGAGTTACAACCTCATGGGTTTTGGATTGTAGTAATGGTCTACTTTTGTATGGTGGTCTATCTGACAATATATGTTACTTCCCACAGTCACATTAGGATGTGACGATATAAGATTTTGTGGCAGATCATAATAATAACATAATAAGCAACCCATACATAATCGTGAATATCCTCAGGTATGACTTGAAAAAGGATTCTAGCTTGCAAAGGTACAGTCCTATATTGATTTCCAGATTTATTTTGAATTGCCACAAGGGAAAGACTGCATCTTTACAGTCATTCATAAATCCTAAGCCTGTCACCATGGCTTCAGGCTCAGCTTGCCAATTGTATCCTACAGAACAAAAGTTAAATGGGACGTGTGGAAACACTTTAGATTTCAAGCCAAAGAACAACAGAGATAAGATGCCCACCTGCACAACCTGCTGCAGCAAGTCTGTCCTGCGTAACAGCACCTCCAATTTGAACTCCCATCTTCCTGAATACCAGTCAGCAATGTTCGCTGAACTAACTAGCCTACTAATGTAGCTGTAAGTTACCGACGTTAACATAGCAGGTGTTGATTAATGAACTAATGTTGACAATTATTTAAATCATTGTTCTTGTTATGTTATGATGTTGTGTACGCCTGTTGATGTTTTGGTCACCAGTTAATTCAACTAATTTAGATACGTAAAGTTAGCAATGTTGCTAAATAGCTAATTTGCTTTGTATTTTACCTATGATTGGATCTAACAGTATGTAGCACTGTGTGATGCAGAATAATGACTAACATAGAGGCAGGATGAAAAGAAGAATGATTTGGGGCTTAATACTGTGGGATCACTGTCACACACTTTTTAATGGACCTAATGAACAGACAAAGTACACAGAGTCAGATACAATGATTAAACAGCTTTTTAATCAGGGAAAATACCCACACTGATGTGCATATGTGTTACCATGGTTACATGTATGCATTAGCATGAATAAGTTATGGGATATACACGGCCTTTATCAGGGTCAATTATGAGATCACGGACAGATTTCACGATGAGCAGATGGATTTATTATTGGTGTAGCTGTTGCTAAAACACATATCTGCTATCATAAAACCCTGTGTTGTTTTTGTTTGCTTTCACACCACAAACGAAACGCACCAAAATCCGTTTGGAAGTGGATCGGGACCCAAGACCCACCTTTTCAAGTGGCCTTGGTTTGGTTGTTTGGTCTGCACCAAGGCTCAACTGACAGCTTTCACACCAGCCCAAACGGACCTGAGTTTATTTTAACCGAACCAAACAGGTTAGATTTAAAAGCATCCTCAGAGATACGTAAAGATAAATGTTAAGTTTTACTCGTGGTCTGAAACAGGCAGGCAAGTAAGAGAAGGCAAACTTATAAGGTAAAGTTCAAAGGCCAAAGGCCAAAGGCCAAAGAGCAGGCAGGGGTTTAAGTTTGAAGATGAAGGCTGGAATGTTGACTAGCAAGCACATTAGACAGTCTGGCAGAGAATAAATGGAAATGGGATGATATATATACTGCAAGGCTAATGGGAAGTGGGAACAGGTATGCATGGAGGCAGGGGAGGACAGGTGATGAAAAAAGACAGGAATATGGGTTACTACAGGGCTGGAAAGAGGCAGAATCTGAAATAACAGGAAAGTTAGTATATGGCAAATTGCAGAGAGCAAATAGGATATGTGGCACTAGAATCAAGTTGATGATGTGAAATACTGTCTTCCAGGAGAGACTGTCCTAAAATGTGTAGCATTATCTATATTTAAGTGATCTCGCAACTCTCCATGATGGCTAGCTTTGGAACATGTATTAACACCTTTGCCTTCTGACAAGGTTGGATAACACATTGTGCAATCTAGTTGTTTTTGGTTACAACGTTGGC
Organism: Cephalopholis sonnerati; assembly: GCA_019142605.1. Lineage (NCBI taxonomy): Eukaryota > Metazoa > Chordata > Actinopteri > Perciformes > Serranidae > Cephalopholis > Cephalopholis sonnerati. Next base: position 3,417,680 of record JAGQAX010000015.1, on the reverse strand, counting down.
CCTCCTCCACCTTTTAGCCTTTCTGTATGATTATTGCTGTCTGTTGGGTTGGTGCATTGTGCGAGTGACATTGGCAGTGTTGGGCAAGTCACTCTCAAAATATAATTTATTACAGATTACTGGTTACCTTCATTTGAAAATATTAAAGTACTTTACAATATTACTCACTGTGTAGAGACATTAGTTACTTATTACACTACTCTTGACTTTGACCAAAATTAACTCAGAAGAACTAATGTTCATTTGGAATGGATGAGGGTCATGTTGTTTCACAGCAGGTAATCAAAGCTCAGAAGCTCCAGTTTATTACAGTTCATTTTAAATCCAGTGCTGTTTGACCTGTTCATGCATTCACATACAGCGTTTACCACTTTGTATGAAAATCCCCTGCTTATATTGATAGTAGCATGATGATATTGAAAAATTAAATAGCCCAGATCATTTAAAATAAATGAAAATCCTTAAACACAGGGAGGGTCAGGCAGAGGAACAAAGTCTAATAACTATGAGATATGAATTAATATTTGTGGGCCTATGATATGAAACACAATAAATAAATATTGAGGTCAGCACAACAAAAAGAATGGCCTGCAAATCAATCACAATGAATCAGAATCAGAATCAGAATCAGAAATACTTTATTGATCCCCAAGGGAAAATTGTTTTCGTTACAGGTGCTCCTTACAAGTGTAGAAAGAAAGAAGATATAGTGCAAACAGAAGTAAAAATATAAGAAATATTAGAAGATAATTTACAAAATATATATGTAGAGACCAGAGGTGGTCTGGGTCTCCCACTGAAAGTACTCTTGTGCCCGACCAGCACATGGTGGAGTGGGTGTGAGATATTGTCCAAGACAGTTCGCAGCTTAGACAGCATCCTCCTTTCTGACACCACCATCAGAGAGTCACACTCCAATGACGAGCCTGAATTAATACACTAGAGCTGGAAGACACACCTGCCAGTTCCTGGTGTGCTGGTCAGCTACAACAGGACTGGAGAGAGAGTTATGAATAAGAACGAGACTGTGTGCCGACATTGCTCTGCAGTTGTAGGGGATGTGAATGGAAACATATCCAACATATACTGTATTACCATCACCCAGATGTGCCAATAACCAGGACGAAGAAAAACAAAATGCGGTAACCCCAACATTGGACACTGGTACACTCTCTCAACCTTGGTACTTTTGCACCACTTTGTTGCTGCTAAGTGGTAATGCTACTAGTCTGTATTACTGTGGACATTTTAATTTAATAAGATACCCCAGTGTTTGCAGAGGTACAGAGTCTAGCATCATGATGCTTCTTTAGGGTCTACTTTAGACCTCTTTGTTTTGTAAATACTCTTTTGGTTGTGGTATAATTTTGGCCTTGGCAGCCTTGACGACCATACAGCAAGCCCTATGTTCAAATTTGTTTACTAGGATAAAGCCCTTTGAGATGGGGGGTCTCGACATTAATCACAATCACAGAAAAAAACACAGAAATGACAGAATAAGAAAATAAATTTAAAATATATAAAATATTGCATATTTGGTTCACTCAGTAAGTGAACCAGTCAGTTGACAAGCCTCAACTTTTCAGTTAATACACCACTACAGTAGTGAGTGTGTGAAATGACTGAGTCATTCACCAAATCCATCTGGCTCTCTGCAAACTAGCAGCCAGTGAGCCAAAATGTAACAAACTCAGGAAGGACCTAGTCAGTAAAATAGATAGAAAACCAGTAAGCCAGTAAAGACCGGACCAGACCATGTTTGGGACCAAAAGTTAAAAAAGGCTCCTCATAGAATGGTTTATATGATATCCTATGAAAATGCAGATACAACAGTTTGCACGATATCCAGTGAAATTGCAACCCACAATAACGTTATGTCCTTAATGTACAGTTACATAAATAATGCAACGTTACCGAGGTTAGGTCTGGGCAATTGGCATTACTGTGGTTGGGTTTAGGAAAAGAAACATGGCAAAAATGTACCTTAAAGCCCAGTTCAGATCAATGATTTGTGACAAGACCAAACCAGAAGTCAAAATGACCGCTGAAGGCATGTTCGCGTGCTGCAACAGGTGCTCCGTCCCTGCTGAGCCCTCTGTTTCCGTTATATTGTTTGTTTATTGCTGTTTAATTAATAATATAAATGCAGCTATAGCCAGTATCCCACTGTCACTATCCTCGTTCATATTTTAAGAAGCTAAAAATTATATTCAGCTACAAAGTAAGTCTGAGAGACTGAAAGTCAGAACTAAAGTACAGAGCATTGTTGCATAGAGATGATACACCATCTCATCTAGTTGCATTGGTGTGAACCAGCAGGTTTTTAGGACACTGCAGAACAGCGTATTGCAAAAAACAGCCCGTTTGAACTGGTCTTGTTGCAAATCTTTGGTCTGAACTGGGCTTAAAATCACTTAAAGTTCACATGGTTCTGAACAAGCGTCTCCAGGGGAAAGTCAAGGGGGAAAGCCCACGTTTTTGTGACCCATCCATCACCCCAACCTTTCTCCTTACAAAACCACTCAGCACTGCTTCCTTATTTACTGCAGTCAGTGCGTTGGTCATGTGATCGCAACCTTTCGAAACAAGTGGGATAGGTATAAATTTGGGTGCGTTACTTGCATGAACAGTTTATCAGAACAGCCCGTGAAAGATCATTCTGTGACAGTACCGTAAGTTTTACTACAGAAACATTGTGCTATTTGACATAAACCACTCAAATGCTATTTGCTTCTGCATCATGATGGTGACAGCACAGACCAAAAGCTGATAAAGTGTTACTAAAAAGTCAAAAAGGTCACATGTTCCATAGCCGCTAGCATAGCCTTCTGCTTTGCCAGAGAGTCATGTAATGTAGTGATGTACAGTAATGGTCACTGTATGTGAAGCTAATGACCAGCACTTTAGTTAAACAGGCTAATGGAGTTGGCTGTATGTAGACTAGCAAAAACAATCACCACTGTAAAAGTAATCACATCCCAAATTACTGACGGTTGGGCTGCATTACTGTAAAAATGTCACAGTAGTTAAAGGCAGCATGCTGTCAGCTGCAGTATTTTAGCCTTCTTTATGTTTCATCTTAGCCTTGAGGTGGAAAAGAAAATTGCTGTGATGTGTAAAGTAAAGTCACTTCAGTCCATATCTTAGCAGAATGTAAAAATGTAACTGTAATCAACATCAATGACTGTCAGCCCCACATCATTTCTTAAGGTAGAACAGAATGAGGGTATTATTCCCTTCTCTGTTTCTCTCTTCTTTTTGCATCCTTCAAATCCATCCTCCTTCGTCTCTGGCCATCCCATGAGAGGGCCTGTTGTTTACCACGTAAGAGAGAAATCATATTTGGGGGGCTTATAGCCGAGGCCGAACGCTCCCCGAGGAAGAGCCTATTACAACAGTAAGAGTGGATTAATTAGAGAGCATCTCGGCAGAGCTGGGCTGAGAGCCTGGCTCGGTCAAAGGGGAGGCATTAATCGCCTCTCTTCACACAGGTAACAGGCTCAGCCCCAGGGCCCCAGCGGCCCTGCCAATTAATAGGGCCGGAGGTACAAGCCCACCCCGCTACTTTATCGCTGTTTGCCCTCAAGACATTTTATGAAGAGAGTGAGCGCCTAGAGTTTTTACTTCACGTTTATTAAGGCTGGGGTTTAATGCCGCACTAGAGAGAGAGTTTTTCAGTATGTAAAAGTCCAGCTGTTTTACCTGACTAAACACACAACATTTATGGACGCTATATAGATGCCTGTTTCTGCCAGGAAAAGAAACAAACAGATGCAATATTGAGAATGACTAAAATACTAATACAAAAAATACAGTAGAAATACTGACATTTTCTCCTCACTTTAGCTGTTAAACATCCACTTCACTCCTTAAACCTCACTAGTTGTAGTGTTAATCACTCTGCTTCTTTAAACGACTGTCTTATTCATCTTTGCTTGCTCACACACCCTCGGCCTTGTTAGCTACCTTAGCTTAGCACCTAGCGATGGCTTCCTCTCCTGCACTCTCTTGCTCGGTGTGCCACATGTTTAGTTACTCCTCTGCCTCCTTTAGCGATAATGGTACATGTGAGAAATGTAGTTTATTTTCTGCGTTGGAGGCGAGGCTTAGTCAATTAGAAGCTCGGCTCCGCACCATGGAGAGTCAAACTTTAGCTGCGGTAGTTAGCCCGTCCCCTGTAGCCGGCGCGGAGCCACTTATCATAGCCTCTGCTAGCGGTTCTCCGGTAACTCCTGTGCAGCCAGGAGGCTGGGTGACTGTCCGAGGGAAGCGTAGTACCAGGCCGAAGTCCACGGCTCACCACCAACCCGTTCACGTTTCTAACCGTTTTTCCCCACTCAGCGACACACCCGCTGAGGAGAAAACTCTGGTAATTGGCAGCTCCATTTTGAGAAACGTGAAGTTAGCGACACCAGCGACCATAGTCAAATGTATCCCTGGGGCCAGAGCGGGCGACATTGAGTCAAATTTAAAACTGCTGGCTAAGGCTAAACGTAGATTCAGTAAGATTGTTATTCATGTCGGCGTTAATGACACCCGGTTACGCCAATCGGAGGTCACTAAAATTAATGTTGCCTCGGTGTGTCAGTATGCCAAAACTATGTCGGACTCCGTAGTTTTCTCTGGACCCCTGCCAAATCTGACCACTGATGATATGTTTAGCCGCATGTCATCATTCAATCGCTGGCTGTCGAGGTGGTGTCCAGCAAACGATGTGGGCTTCGTTAATAATTGGAAAACCTTTTGGGGAAAACCTGGTCTTATTAGGAGAGATGGCATTCATCCCACTTTGGATGGAGCCGCTCTCATATCTAGAAACCTGGACAAGTTTATTAGTGATCTAAAACCGTGACAACACAGAGTTGAGACCAGGAATCAGAGTCGCAGTGTAAAACGCTTCTCTGAGCTTCTAGAGCAGTCACCCACCCATAGTGTCATACCAACGGTGTCTGTCCCCCGACCTCCTAAATTATTTAAATATAAAGTTAAACATAGAGGAGTTGTACATAATAACCTGATAAAAATTAAAACCTCTTCTGTGACAGAAAGACAAAACAGGAGAATTAAATGTGGACTGTTAAATGTCAGATCGTTATCTTCCAAAGCAGTGTTAGTAAACGAATTAATATCAGATAATCATATTGATTTACTCAGCCTCACCGAAACCTGGCTGTGTCAAGATGAATATGTTAGTCTAAATGAATCCACTCCTCCCAGTCATAATAATACCCACGTTCCTCGAGGCAGCGGCCGAGGAGGAGGAGTTGCAGCCATTTTTAACTCTAGTCTATTAATCAGTGCTAAACCTAAACTAGATTATAAATCCTTTGAAAGCCTTGTCCTTAGTCTTTTACATCCGACCTGGAAAACCTCGCAGCCTCTTCTATTTGTTATAGTGTACCGTGCTCCTGGCCCGTATTCAGAATTCTTATCTGAATTCTCCGAGTTTTTATCCAGTTTAGTCCTGAAATCAGATAAAGTTATTATTGTAGGCGATTTCAATATTCACGTAGACGTTGATAATGACTCCCTCGCTACTGCGTTTATCACTTTACTAGACTCCATTGGCTTCACTCAAAGTGTACATAAGCCCACTCACCGTTTTAACCACACCCTCGATCTAGTTCTGGCGTATGGAATTGAGATTAATAACTTAATGGTCTTTCCAGAGAATCCCTCTCTATCAGACCATTACTTGATAACTTTTGATTTCTGTCTACTTGACTACGCGCCACTCAGTAACAGTTACTATACTAGGTGTTTATCAGATAGTGCGGTAGCAAAATTTAAGGAAGTGATTCCGTCGGCGTTAAATTTAATACCCTCTGTAAGTGAGGTTTCCCGTACTGACTTTAAAGTCTCCCAAATTGATCATCTCGTCGACAGCACTGCAGGCTCACTGCGAACAATTCTTGACTCCGTAGCACCTCTTAAAAAGAAGTTCGCAAAGCAAAGAAAGTTTGCTCCCTGGTATAACTCCCAAACTAGCAAATTAAAGCAAATGTCGCGAAAATTTGAAAGGAATTGGCGATTAACCAAACTGGAAGATTCTCGTTTAATCTGGTTAGACAGTCTAAAAACATATAGGAGAGCCCTCCGCAATGCCAGAGCAAACTATTACTCGTCATTAATTGAAGAAAATAAGAACAACCCCAGGTTTCTTTTCAGCACTGTAGCCAGGCTGACAGAGAGTCACAGCTCTATTGAGCTTTGTATTCCTTTAGCCCTTAGCAGTAATGATTTTATGAGCTTTTTTAATGACAAAATTGTAACTATTAGAGACAAAATTCATGACCTCCTGCCGTCTAACAGTACTAATCTGCCTTCAGATACAGCTATAAGTGCTGATACGTATTTAGATTGCTTCTCCCTGATTTCTATTCAACAATTGACCTCGATCATTTCTTCATCCAAGTCATCAACGTGTCTATTGGACCCCATCCCAACTAGGCTACTTAAGGAAGTCTTACCTTTAGTTAACACTTGCATATTAGACATGATCAATATATCTTTATTAACGGGCTATGTACCACAGTCTTTTAAGGTAGCTGTAATTAAACCTCTGTTAAAAAAGCCCACATTGGATCCAGAGGTGTTAGCCAACTATAGACCAATATCCAACCTTCCCTTTCTCTCAAAGATCCTTGAGAAAGTAGTCGCAGACCAGCTGTGTGACTTTCTCCATGATAATAATTTATTTGAGGAATTTCAGTCAGGATTTAGAGTGCATCATAGCATCGAGACAGCACTAGTTAAAATTACAAATGATCTTCTGATTGCTTCAGACCAAGGACTCGTCTCTGTACTTGTTTTACTAGATCTTAGTGCCGCATTTGACACAATTGACCATCAAATTCTGCTACAGAGACTGGAACATTCAATTGGCCTTAAAGGTTCTGCACTAAGCTGGTTTAAATCTTATTTATCCGATCGCTTTCAGTTTGTTCACGTTCATAATGAATCATCTTCACGTACTAAAGTTTGTTTTGGAGTACCTCAAGGTTCAGTGCTCGGCCCAATTCTATTCACGCTATATATGCTTCCCTTAGGTAACATCATTAGAAATCACTCTATAAATTTCCATTGCTATGCGGATGATACACAGTTGTATTTATCGATAAAGCCAGAAGAAACGGATCAATTAACTAAACTTCAGAAATGCCTTAAAGATATAAAGACCTGGATGAGCACCAATTTCCTGATGTTAAATTCAGACAAAACTGAAGTTATTGTTCTTGGCCCCAAACAGCTCAGAAACTCTTTATCTGATGACATAGTTTCTCTGGATGGCATTGCTCTGGGCTCTAGCACCACCGTAAGAAACCTCGGCGTAATATTTGATCAAGATTTGTCTTTTAACTCCCATTTAAAACAAACGTCTTGGACTGCATTTTTTCATCTGCGTAATATTGCGAAAATTAGGCCTATCCTGTCACTAAAAGATGCAGAAAAATTGGTCCATGCGTTTGTTACCTCGAGGCTGGATTACTGTAATTCCCTATTATCAGGTAGCTCTAATAAGTGCCTGAAAAATCTCCAGCTAATCCAGAACGCGGCGGCACGTGTACTGACAGGAACTAAGAAACGAGATCATATTTCTCCTGTTTTAGCTTCTCTGCACTGGCTCCCTATAAAATCCAGAATTGAATTTAAGATCCTTCTCTTAACTTACAAAGCTCTACATGATCAGGCTCCATCATATCTCAGAGAGCTCATAGTGCCCTATTATCCCACCAGAACACTGCGCTCTGAGAATGCAGGGTTACTCGTGGTCCCTAAAGTCTCCAAAAGTAGAACAGGAGCCAGGGCCTTCAGCTATCAGGCTCCTCTTTTGTGGAATCAGCTTCCTGTTTCGGTCCGGGAGGCAGACACCGTCTCCACTTTTAAGACTAGACTTAAGACTTTCCTTTTTGATATAGCTTATAGTTAGGGCTGGCTCAGGCTTGTCTTGGACCAGCCCCTAGTTAGGCTGACATAGGCCTAGTCTGCCGGGGGACCTTCTATAATACACCGAGCCCCTTCTCTCCTTCTCTCTCTCCCTTGCTAGTATTCATGTCCTGTTAATGCATCTCTCTAACCCGGGCCTACTGCATGTCACTAACTCGGCTTGTTCTCCGGAGCCTTTGTGCTCCACTGTCTCTCAGGTTAACTTGTGTCGCAGCTGTGCCTGGATGGTGTGTGGTGTTGTGCTGCTGCCGTGGTCCTGCCTGATGCCTCCCACTGCTGCTGCTACTATTAGTCATACCTGGACTATTATACACATAACATTATTGTCACATACATATATAATCATATTATTAATATAATATCTGTTTCTCCTTATGTCTCATTGTGTCATATGGATTACTGTTAATTCATTATATTGATCTGTTCTGTACAACATCTATTGCTCGTCTGTCCGTCCTGGAAGAGGGATCCCTCCTTCAGTCGCTCTTCCTGAGGTTTCTACCATTTTTTCTCCCCGTTAAAGGGGTTTTTTTTGGGGAGTTTTTCCTTAGCCGCTGTGAGGGTCCAAAGGACAGAGGGATGTTGTATGCTGTAAAGCCCTCTGAGGCAAATTGTGATTTGTGATATTGGGCTTTATAAATAAAATTGATTGATTGATTGATACTAACTCAAAATGTAAAACTGCATAGTATGAAACCAGGGAAAAGCACAGGTTTGGCCCTTGTTGACTGCTGCTTGTTGAGGTTTGACTAAGTGTAGCTTGGGTAAAACTTTGTTCTTGTAACTTTTTTTTCTTTCTTTTTCTTTTAACTTCCATTACATTGTATATTGTGTGCAGTGTTTCCCCTAGGGTTACAGCTTTGGGGGGGGCGGCGGCGGCTCGCGGGGGGGGGGGGGGGGGGGGGGGGGGGTTGTTGGAATTTGTTATTTACGTGACAACGCCTGAACGCAACACAGGCTCCGCTCCAACTGGGTGTGCAGTACCGTGCTGCTGTGCGAGCGGCATGTTTCACTGTAACAGCAGCATTTTGATGGTCATTTACACGCGGTCCATGACAATAACTATGTTAGGTAACAAACTGCATTGACTTTGGGTCGGGCTCGCTTATAATTGTCTCGGACTCGGGTCGGGTTCGGTCGGGAAAATGCGGCCCGAGCTGCGCTCTAGTGCATACCTGTGTGTGCGCACGTGTCTGTTTGTGTGTGTGTGTTGGGGGCGGAACTCCGCCGTGCACGATACAGAGAGCAGAAGGGAATTGAAAATGCGCGACCATGTAGAGACAGAAGTGACATGCTGTGGTGTAAATAAGATGTTATTTAGTTAGTTTAATAAAAGGACAAGGTATAGACCTGTTCTATAGGAAAGGTAACCTTAAATGACTTCTGTTGTGATCTGGCGCTATATAGAAAATTACATTAAATTAAATTAACCTGACCTTCCAGGGGGGGCGGGGGGTGCCGTTGGGGGGGCGGGGCGCCCCCCTAATATAATGGTAGGGGAAACACTGTGTGTGCAATTTAATGTGGAAGCCGTGGATATGCATTTCTATTTTAACTTACTAAGTCAAAACTATAAAATAATAAGTAAAGATTTGGCTTTGCTTGGGTTTCTGAATAATACTTAGCCTACTACTTTGATTTACTAACTTACAAATTTACAGTTTGAAAAATCACAGTTTGGACTCATTAACTCCTTATTTTGACTAAATAAGGTAATATCCCAAATTTTGACTCCAAGGTCATACTTTCTATGCCACAGTTGTGACTTTAATACCAATATGGATTTTAGATGCTAAAATCCTGGGTTACGATCTTATAATTTGACTCCAAAGGAAAGAGTTATGACTCAATACAATTTTTACCTGAAAGGGAAAATGTTAACTTAGCATCTCATAATTTAGCCTGAGGTAAAAATTTACTTAGCATATCATAGTCTTGACTTACAATATATTTAAATCCCATCAGTGTGACATTTTATTATTTCCGTCATGCCTTAGTATAAATGGACTTCCATAGACCAACATATTCTCATAGAACAGTTTGTATGATATCCTACAAATATGTAGACACAACATTTCATATGATAGCCTACGAATTAGCACCCTATTATGGCATTACATTGACAGATATGTAACTAAGAAAGTTACAGAGGTTAGATTTAGGAAAAGAAACACAGTGAGGATGTGCCTTAAAAATGACTCAAAGTTCACATGGTTCTGAATATGTGACTCCAGGGGAAAGTTGCAGGGGAATGTCTGCGTTTATGTGACCCATCCACCACCCCAATCTGCCTCCCAACAGGACTGCTCGGGACTGCTTCCGAGTTTACTGCTCTCAGTGCATAGTCACATGATCACAGCTTTCCAAAATATGTGGAATTAGTATGAATTTTGGTGCATTACTTTTCCAGCAAAAAGATACAGTTTGTGAGAACAGCCTGCATAGAGACACGCATTGTGTAGTTTTCTACTTGACATCATAAAGGAATGTATTTTCCCCCTCTGTGTCTTTTCCTCATACTTCCTCTCTGTGGACAAATCAATGTCAGTGTCCACTCCTGTATGTATTTTTCTGTTTGCTGACCAGAGCGTGAAGGGACAAGGTGATGACAGAACTGAATTATCCTCTTGAAAATATGAACAGCTCTTTTCTTTTTCTTTATATTTATCGATCTTTCAACTGATTGTGTGCTTGTAAAGGAATTACAAAAAAAACCCATCAAAAGAAACAGTGAGCAGGAAAAAGCTGAAGTCATCAATATTAGACATTTTGCCTCATTTATCCCTTTATTAGGGGTGTCACAATCATTTCAGTTCATGGGCCACTCACAGCCCAATTTTATCTCAAGTGGGCAAGGACAGTAAAACCATTACATAATAACCATTACCATTAACCATTAACAGCACCCTCAAATGTTTAAAAACAGATGATGAACAGAAGAAAAACAAGTTTCAACAATATGTCTCAGTTTTTCAGCATCCAGTCAGTCTACTACTCACTGTCATTAAAAATGCATTTTTGTTCATACATTTCCACTCCTGTGTGTTGTTGTGGTTCGTGTGTTGAGACGCGCCCACTGTGCTAAATGGCTGTGTGTTGCAGAGCTCCTGTTTTATACTTTTATCTCAACTCAACAGTGACAGCTAGGGTTATGTGTGGCCTCCATTTTATTCACTTATGAAGATAAGTAGTAGCCTGTACAACCGGGCTTTATAAGGTTGATGTATAGTTTAATAAATAAACGACAAGCAGTGTGAAATCCCAGTACATTGTGGACCTGAGTCTCTGTGTTTCTCCAAGCTACCTCAACCCAACGAACATGGAACCCAAAACTGTTACAACTGGTTTAAAAAAAAGCAAAATGCATCTTTTTAAGTGGTTCCAGCTCTGGCCTTATAGAGTAAATCTGAGATTTTTAATAATATGGCAACCTCAATTTGTTTGGTACAACCAACATGATTTGATCTTGAAAAACTTAAGTTAAATCTATTTAATATTTAAACTATATTATTTAATTTATTTCAATTCCAATTAAAAAAGAGTCAAAAATGTTTTTTTTTTTTTTTTTTAATTTTATCTCCTTAAAATAAGTTTTCAACTGACTAAAACAGATTCATGTGACAAACTTATTTTATTTTTTATGCTGAAATACTTTCTGGAATTTTAACAATTAGATGCATAAGTGGGTCAAAATAATAAATAAATAAACAACTATATATTAGGGCTGGGACTTTAACGCGTTAATTTCGATTAATTAATTACGGGAAAAATAACGCGTTGAAAAAAATAACACATTTAATCGCACCTTTCTCAGTTCCCCAATTTCTGGCACACTGCTAATACTGATGCACACACTTCAAGCCTACGGTATCAGCTCAATGCAAAACATGGTGCTGCGAGCACGGACACCAGAGCTAACGTTAGCTATGACAGTCCTGGTACAGGCAAACAGTCGGGCCGCATTGTCCTGACTGAACCCAACCGGATTCCGAGACAGTTATAACCGAGCCCGGCCCAAACCCCACAGCCTTTCTGATTTTTAAGTGCGAACCCGACCCGAGCCTGATGGAGTTTGTTACCTGACATAGTTATTGTTACCATGGTTACAGTTTGCCTGTTTACTGTGATCACACATGGACAGTGTGTAAATGACCATCAAAAGGCTGCTGTTACTCACAATCAAACACGCCGCTCCCACAGCAGCGCAGCACAGCACACACACTTAGTTGGAGCAGAGCCTGTGTTGCGTTCAGGCGTTGTCACGTAAATAACATATTCCAGCACTTGAATAGGCCATAGCACAACACAGCAGCATGTCAAGTGGGCCAAACCTGAGCAACATTTCTGATTTGTTATCCACACTCTGGCCCACAATAGACCAGATAACGAGGTTCAGAGCCAAAATAAATAAGTCTATGTCTGACAAATTATCTAACATTTTTGCTGTCTGAATTTATCTGAATTGAAAAACAGTGCTTACCGTGTGAAATATTGCTATTTGATAAAAATGCGATTAATCGCGATTAATTAATTACAAAGTCTCTAATTAATTAGATAAATTTTTTTAATTGCGTCCCACCACTAATATATGTATATATATATATATATATATATATATGTATATATATATATATATATATATATATATATATATATATATATATATGTATACATCTCTGTACACACTGAACAAAAATATAAATGATTCTGTTTCAGTCCATATTTGTTGACAATGTCTTTGAAAAGCATATTTTCGGTGAGGTAAAAAAAAAAATCCTCGTACATTGTGTACACAGAGTGGGTTGGTCTAACAGCAATCTAACTGCACTTGCACAGTAATATATATATATATATATATATATATATATATATATACTGAACAAAAATATAAACGCAGCACTTTTGTTTTTCCTCCCATTTTTTATGAGCTCAAAGATCTAAAACATTTTTTTTATATACACAAAAGACCATTTCTCTCAAATATTGTTCACAAATCTGTCTAAATCTGTGTTAGTGAGCACTTCTCTTTTGCCGAGATAATCCATCCCACCTCACAGGAGTGGCATATCAAGATGCTGATTAGACAGCATGATTATTGCACAGGTGTGCCTTAGGCTGGCCACAATAAAAGGTTACTCTAAAATGTTCAGTTTAGATCACACAGCACAATGCCACAGATGTCGCAAGTTTTGAGGGAGCGTGTAATTGGCATGCTGACTGCAGGAATGTCCACCAGAGCTGTTGCCCATGACTTGAATGTTAATTTCTCTACCATAAGCTGTCTCCAAAGGCGTTTCAGACAATTTGGCAGTACATCCAACTGGCCTCACAACCCCAGACCACGGTGTAACCACACCAGCCCAGGACCTCCACATCCAGCATGTTCACCTCCAAGATCGTCTGAGACCAGCCGGACAGCTGCTGCAACAATCGGTTTGCATAACCAAAGAATTTCTGCACAAACTGTCAGAAACCGTCTCAGGGAAGCTCATCTGCATGCTCGTCATCCTCATTGAGGTCTTGACCTGACTGCAGTTCGTCGTCGTAGCCGACTTGAGTGGGCAAATGCTCACATTCAATGGCGTCTGGCACGTTGGAGAGGTGTTCTCTTCACGGATGAATCCTGGTTTTCACTGTTCAGGTCAGATGGCATACAGCGTGTGTGGCGTCGTGTGGGTGAGCGGTTTGCTGATGTCAATGTTGTGGATCGAGTGGCCCATGGTGGCGGTGGGGTTATGGTATGGGCAGGCGTATGTTGTGGACAACGAACACTGGTGCATTTTATTGACGGCATTTTGAATGCACAGAGATACCGTGACGAGATCCTGAGGCCCATTGTTGTGCCATTCATCCACGACCATCACCTCATGTTGCAGCACGATAATGCACGGCTCCATGTTGCAAGGATCTGTACACAATTCCTGGAAGCTGAAAACATCCCAGTTCTTGCATGGCCAGCATACTCACCGGACTTGTCACCCAGTGAGCATGTTTGGGATGCTCTGGATCGGCGTATACGACAGCGTGTTCCAGTTCCTGCCAATATCCAGCAACTTTGCACAGCCATTGAAGAGGAGTGGACCAACATTCAACAGGCCACAATCAACAACCTGATCAACTCTATGCGAAGGAGATGTGTTGACAGATTTGTGAACAATATTTGAGAGAAATGGTCTTTTGTGTATATAAAAATGTTTTAGATCTTTGAGTTCAGCTCATGCAAAATGGGAGCAAAAACAAAAGTGCTGCGTTTATATTTTTGTTCAGTTTATATATATATATATACTACTGTGCAAGTGCTGTTAGACTGCTGTTAGACCACCCCACTCTGTGTACACAATGTACAAGGATTTTTTTTTTTTTTTACCTCACCGAAAATATGCTTTTCAAAGACTACATTGTCAACAAATATGGACTGAAACAGAATCTTTCGTTAGATATAAACAGCCTGTGAATATTGGAGATGATTATATCACTATTTTCTTTTTATAATTATTATTTTGACGTTCGGACTGTACCGCGCTCTGCACACGCACACAGCACGGCTTCACCTCAGCAATCTGCCGCTGTCTGTCTAAACTCATTCATGGAAGTAATATTTCATAATTCTTTATATTATAATCTAATGGAATTCATTAAAGCAAGTCATTTGGTGCTTGCAAAGTCATGATATCAAGCTGAGACAGATTCATTCCGTTCGGTTCACAGGCTGCTGCTGCGAGTGCTGACACAGTGTGCGCCGCGGTGTTTCTCAATACTCAATAAAGTCACCGATCACTCAGAGATAAACTCCTATGGCGTTCATGTAGAGTGTCGTCCATTCAGCTGTTTTACATAGTGTGAAAATGACTCCTCGGCTCAAACGCATCATTAGCATTATGAGGATTCCCAGCCTCCACTTTTGTTGCAAACATTCAACAACACATCGTCACTGTCGATGTCTGAACTGCCTCAAAATAGTGACATTTTACAGTTCTTCATATATATTGATATGTATATTGATACAGGTTGTGCAGTTCTGAGTGTTGTAATTTTCTCATGTTTTTTTTTATTTTTTATTTGTAGCCTTTTGTGAACGTGAACATAAATACTCTCGTTAAAGACCCTATAAACATAAATATTCAGATTGAAACTCATTCAAATCACTATTTTTGATCCTGCTCGATCACAAAGTATAAAACATGCATCCCCTCCTTTCTCCACTTCATTTGAAGCCCATGACTTGTAAGGGTGTGCCCGAGGGATTTCCCTCCCGGTTTACCATATTTGTAAATTCTCAATATTAATAATGAATTTGTCACTGGCAGCTTTCACAAAGTTGATAAACTTTCCCACAACTTACTAACTGAAAGGGAGAGTACGTGAAATAAAGTGGTCTTGTGGAGGTAGCCTCCACACATCATTAGCATTACCATGGACCTTTTTGTTCTTACTGAATGTGTTATCTGAACAGCTTTCCACTCCCCACTGTCACACACATCATCACACTGAGTGAGTCTCTTACTGAGCAACTTTTTCAAAATGATTTAAGTAATTATTTTCAGAACATTTCTCATTATTCTGAGTGACTACCTAAGTATTTTCAGATAGGGGAGACCAGGGCCAATTGTAACAAAATTTTAGGTTTTCCTTTATAAGTAATGTGTTTATAACAGCTATGCTGCAGCAGATAAAGGTGGTCATTTTAATAACTTAAATACTGCTGGGTGGCTTATTGTAACCTATAATAATATAACCTAGCAACAAATTTATATTATTGTACAAAAGTACTATAGCTTAAAAGGCCAAACTAAATGAAAATAAAAATAGTGCAATAAAAGTGTAAGATTTGCATCTGAGAGAGTGGAGTAGATTAGTAATGTAGCATAGAAAGGAAATACTACCAGGAAAAGTACTAGCACCTCTTAATCTGTAGTTTTTGTGTTTCTGTGAGGGAAGCGCCATCTAATGGTGACACCTTGTAATTGAATAAGTGGCCGTGTTACATTGGAATTCAGGTACACCCCCAGAAAATTGGGGGGGGTGGTATTTGGCTGGAAACTGGCTGGCTTCCGGCTGGCAGTCAGATGGCCTGGGAAATTTGAAGTGGCTGCATCTGTACCCACCAGGACAGTATGGTATTTTTCCACCAATAAACCGTGGATTAACCCCGACATAAAGGCTCTATTTAAGGAGAAGAAGAGGACTCCTAAGCCGCGGGGGACCAAAAGTGGGCAAATGACCTGAACATATTCTTCAATAGATTTAATCAGTCATCGCAGAAGTTCTTCGATGACTCTGCCATAGTTGGCCTCATCACAGATGGGGACGAGTGCAGAGAACTGATGCAGGACTTTGTGCACTGGTGCCAGCGGAACCGCCTCCAGATCAACGCGGGGAAAACCAAGGAACTGGTGGTGGATTTCCGCAGGTGAACACTCTCCCCCCCGACACCGGTGAACATCCAAGGAATGGACATCGAGATGGTGACATCTTTTAAGTACCTGGGTGTTCACCTGAACAATAAACTGACTCACAACACCACCACACTTTACAAGAGAGGCCAGAGCAGACTTTATCTGCTCAGGAGACTGAGGTCTTTTGGAGTGCAGGGGGCACTCCAGAAGACTTTTTACAACACTGTGATGGCATCAGCCATTTTCTATGGAGTGATCTGCTAGGGGAGCAGCATCTCGATGGCTGACAGGAAGAGACTTGACAAACTGATCAAGAGGGCCAGCTCTGTCCTGGGATGGCCCCTCAACTCAGTGGAGGTGGTAGGAGAGAGGAGGATGATGGCTAGGCTGTCATCCATGATTGAGAATGACTCCCACCCCCTGCAGGACACTTTAACAACACCGGAGAGCTCCTTTAGCAACAGACTGCTTCACCCAAAGTGTGTGAAGGAACGCTATTGTAGGTCCTTCCTTTCTGCAGCTGTCGGACTTTACAACCAACAGTGCTCCGAGTAGACCACACATGGACTCATAAACTGACCGCATTATAATGCACATTTACTATGTTCACTTATTACTGTGAAATATTTTTGCTCAGGTGAACTAAATTTTAAGGTGCAATACATTGTAGTGTAAATTTGGAAGACTGTATATATTGTGTATAGTGTATTATTTCTATATTTTATACTTCCACATGTTCCTCTTTTAAATTTTTCATACTTGTATATATTGTTTATATTGCTTGTTGCTATTTATTATGTCTTTACTGGTTTTCTCTATTTTTGCTATCCACTTTGCTGCTGTAATACTGGAAATGTCCCCACTGTGGGACTAATAAAGGAATATCTTATCTTAAACTCCTGGATCTACTGCAAACACTTCCACACTCCATTAAACGTCTCATTTTGCACACTTGACTACAACTACAACAATGTAGTCCGGGGTCAGTCTGAGCTGCTAAAGAGTGACTTTAACAGTCTGTTCACTGCCTTAAAGGACTGTGGGAAGTCAGTTTTCATCAGTGGCCCTCTTCCCACACTCGGCCTCGGCGCAGAGCGGTTCTCTAGGCTGCTACAGGTCCATTCTTGGCTCCAGGCTGCCTGCACTGTCCACAGTTTTTATTTTATAGACAATTTTAACTTATTTTGGAACCGCCCCTCCTTCTGTCAGCACAACGGACTTCACCCGAGCAAGTTAGGAAGCCGCATGCTAGTGGCCAACATACAGCATACTGTACACACCATGCCACTCACACGTGCGTGACTGTTTACATGCCACACCCCCTCCTCAGTGCCTGCCTCTTCTTCTACGGAGCCTTCTGCGGACACTGCCTCCCGTAGCTACTCCCCCTACAGGCTCCAGCTGCCACTAGCCTCTACAGACAAAAACCCCTCCCGGCTTCCTATTACCCAAACTACTGGTCTTGTTCCTACTGTCCTACTAAACTCTGCATCTTGTCAATATCAAATGCAACTCTGAACCTGCTCTCATACCTGTAGTAATGAATAACAGGCATTACAAACATCAAAACCACACAATCCACAACTTCCAATACCTGCAGCCTTTGTCAAAAACCATCTATTGTCTGCAATGCTGGTCCCAAGTCCCTCAAGCTGGCATTGATGAATGCTCGCTCAATCTCCAACAAACCATTCATTCTGAACGAGTTTTTCATCACTAAGGATTTAGATTTCATGTTTTTCACAGAGACCTGGCAAAGGCATGAAGAATATGTGTCAATGAAGGAGCTATGCCCTCCTGATTGCTCTTTCATATGTGCCCCAAGGACCACAGGCTGTGGTGGTGGCCTTGCTTTTTTGTATAAAGACAGTTTCTCCTCACGGAAAGTGAACTGTGGAACTTTCACCTCATTTGAACTGTTGATTTCCAAAGTTGGCCGCTCTAACCCGTTTTATTGTATTGTAATTTATTGTCCTCCTGGTATGGCTGAATTCAGTGACTTCCTAGCTTCCATCACCAAATTTTAGAGAATTTTTATGCTTGGTAATTTTAATGTGCCTGTAAATGACACCACAAATAGCTTTGTTAATATCTTTATAAATCTCACCAGATCTTTTAATTTTGCTCAACATGTCAATGGCCAGACACACGTCAAGGGAAACACGTTGGACCTTGTTTTTACACTTGGTTTGGACATTGATTGTATTGTCTCTGAGGAGCTGCTTGTCACTGATTATAACTGCATCCTTTTGAACTTGTCTGTTATCTCCGATTGTTCAACCAGTAAGTGTATGATACTCTCCCGTATGCTAAACAACCTCTCTGCTGAGAAATTTTCCACTGCTTTTGACAGTGTTGTGCAGCCTTTCAGTAATGATGTTGACGTTGATACTCAAGTTTTAACTTTTAACTCACACTTTTCTGCCATTCTTGATGAGATTGCTCCTTTAAAGCTTTGTCCCATTCCTGCTGCTAATCCCACTCCCTGGTTAAATGAAGACATCCGTTGCCTTCTTCGCAAATGTCCAATCAATCAACCAAGCTTCTTGTACATCGTCTTTATTTGAAAGAACTGTTAGTTGAATTCAATTCTATGGTTAAGGTGGCCAGAGCCTCTTATTTTGCAAATCTTATATCCTCCAATAAGAGAAATCCAAGGGTCTTTTTCAACACCATAAATAACATTACTGGTGTGCAACCACCTGCTCTACCTGTGTCCTCTGATAAGGACTGTAGTCATTTTTTTAATGTTTTTTTTTGTAAACAAGGTCGCCAGTGTCAAGGCCAGTATTATGCCCTCCTCCCTTCCTAATCTTCCAGAACAACAGCCAATTACTGATAATTCCTCGCCTGTCTCCTTACAAGACTTAGTAGATCTTCTGTGTACTATGAAGATCTCTTCCAGTCCATTAGATATACTGCCCACAACTTTGTTGAAAAATGTTTTCAGCACTATTGGTCCATCTCTGCTCTCCATAATCAATTGCTCACTGCACTGCATGAAAAGAGGGATTTCCGTCAGTATGCGGCACTGTAAATTGCCGTGGAATTTCAGGTTTACGGCTGCGCGCGGCAATTTACAGGCAACACAGAAAACTGCCGGAAACTGTCGTAAATTGTCGTGGGCCTTGCTTGGCAGTTGTCCCCCCTTCCCCTAATTCTAGGGGAGGCTTTAACATGTAAATGAACATGCTGTGAGCTATAGAAATGCAAACCAGGGGAGCAGGGGGAGTTTCACTCCCCACACAGAGGTGACATTTCTCTAAAAGGTATTAACTTCATTCATCTCTGGTATAAATAGATGAGGCTTAGTATAGCCTAATCATAGACTCTTAAATTTTAGCTTGAATTGATTTATTTCATGAAAGTATGCTAGATTAATTACTGTGTATGGTCATTAACAATGGTCAATGTTAAATTAAAAAGATACACAAAACAATTTATTTCAACAATTAGTTTTAACCAGGCTTTGCCACAAAGGTCAAATGTGCACTCCATGCAAACAACATCACAGTCTCCTAGAGCTCAACCACTGTGCAAAGTGGCATGACTGCAGTGACCTCTTCCGTAAACAATGATCATGTGATTGGAGGAGCCCGACGAGCCGTCTATCCAATCACGTGCGAGCTCGGCATGATTCAAACGGAAGACCTCGCAAGACGAGCATATCAACAGTCCTGTTTTTACTCCTGTGTATTCAGACAGTCTCTTCCATGTCGCGTGTTTTTCGCTAGTGCTGGGCGATTAATCGAAAATAGACCCTCGATCTAGATTCAGACGCTCGTGCGATCTCATTCCTGATAAGATCGAACTGCGGCGATTCTATGACGTCACGCTGCATTCTGTATTTTATTTTGCTTGTGAATACTTCTTCTGTAAGGCAAAATAAGCTATTGATTTAACAAAGTATTCGGATTGTGTTCTGTCCGTCTCCTCATGCAGCAAGGTCCCCGTTGCTACGGCAACCCCACACCTGACACTCATTTACTGCACTTGATTGGCACATTAACTTTATTAGCAACAGCAGCGAGCACTCGGCGCAGTCAAGTGCGTCAGCGCAGTTGGTAACGGACCAAAGAGAGAAATGAGCAACCGAATGAACATTGAAGGCAGTGAAGATGACGGCCACGACGAATGTGGCCAAGCCAGCGGGAGTGCCAGCGAAGTTCTCGTGCCGAAAAAAGGGCCGCATTCATCCAGCGTGTGGAACTTTTTCGGTTTTGCTCCCGACGACGACCTGCAAAAACAAGCCATCTGTATGCAATGTCACAGCATCGTCAAAACCAAGTCAGGTAACACCATAAACCTGCTCAATCACTTGGAGCGGCACCACAAAATACAATACGAACAAGCAACGAAAGACAATCCAAAAAAGAAAAAGCCAGGTCACCAGACGACCACACAAACATCTATAACTCAAACGTTATATAACGCAACGCCATATCCAGACAGCTCACGAAGGCACAAAGAAATAACGGAGGCTGTAACCTTTTTTTTGGCTAAAGATATGGCATCGATAAACACCGTTCAAAATGACGGGTTCAAGCACTTGGTGAAGACGCTGGATAAACGCCGTCTCGCAACTACTTTTCACGCACTGCACTGCCTGCTTTGTACTCCGAGACCAGAGCCACAGTCGAGACAGAACTGCAGGACGTCACTCACTTTGCTGCGACAACAGATCTCTGGTCAAGTCGAACCATGGAACCATACATGAGGCTGACGGTTCATTTCATCAGCAGTGATTTCACCATGAAAAGTCGGTGCTTACAGACTGCTTTCTTCCCAGAAGACCACACAGGTGACGAACTTGCAGTGGGATTAATGGAAAGTCTCAACTCCTGGAACTTGGATCAAGAAAGGATGGTGTGCATCACTACAGACAGTGGATCAAACATCATAAAAGCATGCTCCATTAACAATTGGACAAGGCTCCAGTGTTTCGGACACAGATTACATCTGGCTATAGGTAAGTTGAGTACAATAACTCTATCCCACAGTAAAATCCTCTGTGTTGAATTGTATTATTTATCAGAATTGTATCAGTATAGCAGCTATATGAAATTCAAAATGAACCACAACTACTATTATCACCCAGATATTCACCATCAGTCCACAGCAGCAGACACGTCTGACTCCTCAGTCAGAGCTCATCACAGCTGAAATATCCACAGAAATATTTCTTACCTTACTCCACGTTTTCCACAGCTCAGTCAGGCTAAGAATAATCCACAGGCCTTATTATTCCCAAATCCGTAATATTCCTCATCATCCCGTTACTTCGTCTGACAATTAGTTCAATAAAGTTTTTTTTAACTCCGTAAATAAGACACGTCCCCTGATAACTTAAAATGATATTTTAGCTTCTTTCACTCTCTCCGTCTGTTGTGTTCACCTTCTCCAAAAATGTCCAGAGCGCACATGGCTACTTAATATGCACACACTGATTTGCATTGACCATATATGGTTATGTTCGGCATGTTGAAGGCGGGAAACGGTTAATTAATTCACAGTCCTGTATTCTGCGGCTGCTCCGCTGGTGAGAGCCGAGGCTGGGTTCAGAGTGGGAGCATGTGTGTTTTTTAATCATAGCGCTTTGTATTATTTAATTTGCACATTGCCCTTATTTAGAAAAAGGGTCCTTTGTTCCCCGGTCCCATACAAAGCGGGGTACGCTCCCCTCTCATTCAGGAAACCGCTGGAAAAAAAACTTTATTGAACAAATTGTCAGACGAAGTAACGGGATGATGAGGAAGATTATGGATTTGGGAATAATAACGCCTGTGGATTATAACGTTTTAACTCCGAATTTTGAGCCTGACTGAACGCTGTGGAAAATGTGGAGTAAGGTAAGAAATATTTCTGTGGATATTTCAGCTGTGATGAGCTCTGGCTGAGCAGTCAGACTGCTGTGGACTGATGAGAGCTTTAGGTGAATAGGTCCGGGTGATAATAGTGGTTGTGGTTCATTTTGAATTTCATATAGCTGCTATACTGTATAAGAAAACTCACATCAGATCATTCTTGTGCTACAGTTATAATCTGTCGGTTAGTAGACGTGTGTTGGCTCTTAGCAGCAATAGTGGTCTCCTCCTTGTCTTCTTCTCTCCTGTGCTTTGTATATCTCCTCCTATCACTGTTTTAGTCATTACCTGTCTAGATATCTTTTATTATTTTTACTGTAAATGCATTGTACTGTATGGGTGCAGGGGTCAGGCAATATGGCGGCTCCCTTGCTATGAAATCTAAAACGGAGCTTCTTTTTTTTCTCCTAAATGCTTACATTCATCGTGTGTTATATATATAATGGTTGATTAGAGGGGGTGTCCATTTAGTAAACCATCACAACTTAGTTGACTGTTTCATGTACTCTTTAAAAAGTCTTAAAAGCCTAATATTTAAGTATTGGGTCTTAAAAATGAGGTGCCAAGTTGCCACACTACTTTCATTTCTTTTAATGTTCATTTTTCCCTCCTCTCTCTACCTCTAGAGAATTCAATGAAAGATCCACGAATTGCCCACGCTATGGGAGTCTGCAAAAAGGTGGTTAGCTGCTTCAGCCACAGCTGGAAGCGGAAGCGAGAGCTTGCACAAGCACAAAAAGACCTCCAGCTACCTGACCACAAGCTAAAAACGGAGTGCCAGACAAGATGGGGATCCCGTTTGGCCATGGTCAAGAGGATCCTGGAACAGCAAGAGGCCATTACACGTGTTCTCCGCCGGAACACTGACCGGAACCGGATCAGCACTCACATTCTGTCATGGCAAGACATCATGGTTCTTGAGGTGATCGACAAGACACTGACACCACTGGCCGAATTTACAGATGCACTATCAGGAGAGCAGTATGTTAGTGTCTCGTCTGTAAAGCCTGTCCTCGACCTCTTTGAGAAACGGTTGAAAGTGGAGGAAGACGACTCTGCACTCGCACGTGACATCAAAACATCCATCCTGCAGTACCTTCAGGAGAAGTACCATGATCCAAAGACCCAGGAGCTGTTTGACATAGCTACAAGTCTGGACCCAAGGTACAAACTGGACTATGTAATCGACGAGGACACCAAAGCCACCATTAAAGCCAGACTGAAGAATGAGATGATGAACGTTTCTGTGGTAACTAACTATATATTATAAAGTGTAAACAATAAGGAAAATTGATTTAGTTTATCATGCTCAGTATTTAACTGATCTATTTAACTGCTAATGTAATTAACTACTGAGAATATATTACTTAGCTTATCAAATGCAGACTGTAGATCAACTTTTTTACTAAATTATATTTTCCCTTTTCAAGGAGAGACCCACTCCCACCACAGCTTCCTCCAGTGTCACCATGTGCCCCCCTGGTGGGAGGAAGAGAAAGGTTACCTTGGGCAGCCTTCTTAAAGCAGCAAAGGGGAGTGAGGAAGCTCCTGCAGCTGTTCCTGCAGAGCAGCTGGTCGAAACTGAACTTGCTGGTTACCTGCTCCACAAACCTCTGGACGTAGAGAATGACCCCTTGGAGTGGTGGAACACACACAAGGGACAATACCCACGTCTGTCCATGCTGGCCAGGAAATACCTGTGCATACCTGCGACCAGTAGCCCATCAGAAAGGGTTTTTAGTACAGGAGGGAACATTGTTACTTGCCATCGTAGCTCCCTGAAGCCTCAAAACGTTGACATGTTAGTGTTCCTAGCCAAGAACTTGAAAGTGCAGTAGATGGATAGTGTTGGCTAGGCTTGGGCTAAGTTTTTTTTGTTTTTTTTTATGGAGTCATGCTCTAAGTTTATGTTCTGTATTTATATTCAGAAAAATCAGTACTGCAATATTTTAGTTAATCACTTGATTCAGTGAGTACTGCACTTTATTTTTAAGTTTACATTTTGAGTGATCTTGATTTTGTTTACATTGCATGTTATACCAAATTGCACACATATAATAACAGAAAAAGATGGTTATTTATCTATTTATTTTTGTTGATTTTGTTTTTATTTACAAGGATTCCGTTTTAAGGTATGATGTATGTGCCTTTTTAAACCTCAGCAGTTGACTGAGGCTTCTTGTTCCTCATTTTAATTTTATTAATGTTCAAAAACATTTCAAGACAGTTTAAAGAAAATTAAAAAACAATGTTGAAAAAAAAATCATGTGAGAATCGTAGATCTCAATCTTTGTGGAGAAAAATCGAGATTCACATTTTAGCTAGAATCGCCCAGCACTATTTTTCGCTGCTTTGCTCCTCCTCAGCATGGACGAAGACACAGCTGAACGCTATCAGTGGGCTGTCTGCCAGCTTGCTGTGTTTGCTGCCGATATGACTCAGCAGTTCACCGCAGTAAACTCGTGTGGAGGAGACTAACTAACAAGAGAAGACGGTGCACAATCCCCAAACCGCGGTAAGAATATATTCAGTGACTGCTAGCCAAGCTAAAAGTAAAACAGCAAATGAAGAAGCAGAACCAGTCTAAGTTTGGTTATTAACGTGTATTTTTTGGTCTTGTAATTTACAGGAAGCAGTACGCCGTCTCCACAACTCGGAGACAAATTGTGTGCACTACGAGCCGGAGCGAGGGTAAGTTTAAAGAATATGCTTTCATTCTGCTGTATGAGGAAACGTTCAGACACGTTATTGACCGATCTTAACCGTCCATTTTGTTTTTCACAGACTGACCTCTCCTCATAACGAGGCCATGACCACTTATTTACTGAGAGCTCTGTCTGCAAGTCCGGATTCACTTGATGCGGATAATGACGCCATTGTGTGTAAGTGACTTTTACTGTTTCTTTTTTACTTTTTACTGTGACTTTTAGATCAGACTCGTTGTTGGTCAGTGTGACTGTTTTTCAGGTGCATTAATAGATGTGTTGTGTCAATATGCAGTGCACTGCGCAGTACTTATTGTCTTTACTGATTGTTTTTACAGCTGCTGGAAGCGAGACGGAGTGTTCTGTCAGAGGACGAGGTGGACCTATGGAAGTGCGCCACCATAGACATGATGTCTGATGAGGAAGACGGCACACTTGACGGGGTGTCTGGGTGGATTGTGCGACCTCCATCGTTCCGCAGCAGGAGCTGACTGAACTCTGTGCCATGCTGCAGTCAGATTGGAGGCGAACCCGAACTACAGGGCAGCACCACAGACATCTGCAAGATGGAGCACATGCAGACAGATCGCCGTCAGATGCCTACAGCTCCGAGACGGCGAATAATAGACAGTTGATGGCGCTGTATGATTTTGATTTGTTGTTGAAATCTCCTATTTGTACTTGTACATAGTTGTGTGTTATAAATAAAGCTCTTTCTTTGAATAAACATGTTCCTCGCTAATGTTCCTTTACTCAATAAATTAATTCATGTCCTTGATGGTAATAATAGTGTAGCCCATAGGATAACAATGACATGAATATACAACATAATTTTCTTTAAATGTTTAATAATAATTATACATTTATTATAATTATTATATTATAAGGGTTATTTTTTAAATTATTTTTATATTTTATTATTGTAGGGGAAGGGTTTACATTTATAATGACCCAGAGTGACCAATAGCGACAGATCTGCCGACCAATCACGAGTGATTTTTCTTGTTTCAAAGTAGTGGTTTCATCCAATCCTGGAGTGAGGAATTTCAAGCCAGACGCGGCTCCGCTGCTATTCATATGCTAATTAGAGCCATTAGCACCTCCCGGGAGGTCTCCACATACGTCATGGGTCCGTATTCGACAATTTCTGGCACCCGTAAACGCCGCGTGCGCAGCCTGTAAATTGTCAGAAACTGCCGAAAATGAGTGAGATTTCCGGGCGTTTACGGGGACGAAAATCCCACTTTTCATCCAGTGCTGGTTTCTGGTTGTGTCCCGTCCCCTTTCAAGCAGGCAGTTGTTCAGCTGCTTTTTAAAAAGCCCAATCTTGACCCCTCTGTTCTTAGCAAGTATTGGCCCATTTCCAAGCTGCCCTTTGTGTCAAAAATTTTAGAAAAAGTTGTGGCGAACCAGTTAGTTACTGCTTTGGACAGACACATTATTTTTGATAAATTTCAGTCCGGTTATCATCAGTTACATGCCACAGAATCCGCTCTTCTCAGGGTCTCCAATGACATTATGATGGCCTCTGATGCTGGTAAATGCACAATCCTGGTTCTGCTTGATCTCAGTACAGCCTTTGACACTGTTGATCACCACATCCTTGTTGATAGGCTGAGGGACTGGGTAGGCATCTCAGAGGCCGCCCTTCACTGGTTTAAATCCTATCTGTCTGATAGATCTTTCTCTGTGTCTGTTGGCCCTCATAAGTCAGAGTCTGTCCCCCTCTTGTGCGGGGTGCCCCAAGGTTCAGTTTTCGGGCCTATCCTTTTCATGCTGTACATGCTTCCTCTCAGAGATGTCATCAGCAATTTTGAAGGTATCTCATACCACATGTACGCAGATGACCTTCAGTTATATTTCTCTTTTAACCCCGATAGGACAGACGGAATAGATGCACTGCAGGATTGTTTGACTGTAATTAAGGACTGGATGGCCAGTAACTCTCTTCAGTTGAATGCAGCCAAAACTGAGTTGTTAATTGTTGCCCCTGACATCTCAGCGTCTAAGTGGCCAGCTGCTTCAGGTTCCTTAGTACAAATGTGCGCCCCAGTTTGAGAAACCTTGGGGTCATATTTGATCAGGCCATGCTTCTTGATGAGCACATCAAAACTATAACTCGCTCCTGCTTTTTCCACCTCAAAAAACATTTCTTAACTCAGATCAATAGTATCTCATTCCGAGCTTGAAATGATCATCCATGCTTTTGTTTCCTCATGTCTTGACTACTGCAATTCTCTCTTCACCTGTCTAGACAAAACTTAATTAGACTGCCTCCAATTGGTCCAGAACGCTGCCGCCAGGCTTCTGTCTAGATCTCATAGATTCAGTCGTATCACTCCTTTTTTGATGTCCTTGCACTGGCTCCCTGTTAATTTCAGGATCCAATACAAAATTCTGACTGTCACTTACAGAGCCCTCCATGGTCAGGCACCTGCATACTTGGTAGATCTTGTGTCTTTTCACTGTCCTGTTAGGTCACTGTGGTCTGCTGACCGCCTTCTACTTGCTGTCCCTCATATAAAATTAGTAACTGCAGGTGATAGAGCTTTGAGTCCGTTGCTTCTAAGTAGTGGAGTGCACTTCCATATGAGCTTAGAGCCGACTCTTCTGTGGACATTTTTAAAAGGCAGTCAAAAACACATCTGTTTAGATGTGTGTTCCAGTAATATTGTATTGCATTGTCTCTGTATTTTGCTTGTTTTGTGTATTTGCTATGATTCTGTTGTTTTTTGATTATACTATATGCTGACTTTTGATTGTATTTTTTTGTATCTTAACCATGTGAAGCACTTTGTGAGTCCTCTCTGTGAGAAGTGCTATAAAAATAAAATTTACTTACTTACTTACTTCTGCTGGTAATGTCCGTAGGTTACTTCATTTGATTTGGAAGGTGAGAAATAACCCTGACCCAGCAGTTGCTTTTTCAACGCTGAGAAAGTGTTCGATAGAGTTGAATGGAGGTACTTGTTCAGGACACTACACAGGTTTTGATTAGGCTCCTCATTTATAAAGTGGGTTAAACTTTTTTATTGTAACCCGAAGGCCTCAGTGTTAACAAATGGGAATGCGACCCCGCGTTTCCCCCTTCATCGGGGCACAAGGCAGAGCTGCCCCCTAAGCCCCCTAATTTTTGTGTTGACGTTAGAACCCTTAGCAGCTGACATCAGAAATAATACAAACATCAAGCGCATCCAAGCTGGGAAAATAGAGTACAAATTACTTTTGTACGTGGACGACGTTCTGTTACTGACCACGAATCCAGAAACAGCTGTCCCTCAAATTTTGTCTTCGATTGATACCTTCTCTCTTGTTTCAGGCTACAAAATAAACTGGGGAAAATAAATAACAAGGCCCTTGTCTAGGCTCTTCCCACCAAGTATTAGACTGAACTGGCAGTTCCACTGGCTTCCTTCAGGTCTAGTGTATTTAGGGATAAAGCTTACACCAGGTTTGAAAGACATGATGACAGAAAATATCCTCCCCCTCCTCCTGAAACTTGAGAGCACTCTACATACCCGGGCCAAATTAGGGTTATCTCTGCTGGGTAAAATAAATATTCTTAAAATGATGGTTGTTCCACAAATTAACTATATTACTTACCTGCTGCCCATGAGCTTCTCTCCCTCTCTACTTAAAGAATTCAATGTGGCAGTAGACACTTGTTTATGGTAGGGGAAAAGACCGCTGTTAAACAGAACAAAAATGTATGCTGGCCTCAACCTACTGATGGACTGGTACCACTGTGCCTTTTCTCTTAATCAGTTTGCCAAAATGTATATTGCAGAGGAACGAGTGAGGTTGGGTCTTGATTGAAAAATAACTTACTGAACCTATTCCATTACAGGCCTTTATTTCACAAACTGGGGGTGAAATTCCATTTAAGAATCCATTGTTGCTGTTTGCAAGGGAAACCTGGTAAACATCACATCGTCTTACTAGGCCTAACCCGTCCTTTCCTAAAAAAATATCTCTCTGACATAACAAACTACTGAAAGTGGGTAAAAGAACTCTTTACTGGAAGTTGAGGGTTGAGGCAGGGATTATCTTCTTTGGAAATGTTCTTGGAGATGATAATTTTATGTCTTTTGAACAACTGACATCTCAATACAGAGTCCCTAAACAGGACTTTTGGAATTATCTGCAGTTAAGAAGCTGTATATTGTCTGCACAACAAAAACTCCCCTTATTACCCCAAACAGAGTTACAAATCTAGTACAGGATAGCCAGTTGGCTAAGGGTAGGGAATCTAAGTGTTATAGTCTTATGAGGCATTCTCACCCACTAAAACTTGAGGGTCTCAAGAGGGCTTGGGAGGAAGATTTACAGGCCGGGATAGTGATGGAGAAATGAGAGGAAATTATCGGAAATTATTGTAAGATGTCAAGAGACACACAGACTCCCTTATACAGGACTTATTGGACTCCTTTTAAGATGGCAAGACTAAAGCTTTGTGAATCAGATGTATGCTGGAGATGTGGGAGGAGCAGGGAAACACTTTTACACATGCTGTTTGAGTGTGATGTGACACAGAACCTATGGGAAAATGTAATATTACTCATCGACAAAGTACTCAGGACAGAATAGGCTGTATGGCACATCCTTCCACTTTAAATCTCAGCCAGCTCCTTCACTTCCAGTGCATTAGCGTTCAACTTATTGTCAGTGAACTGAAGCAGATATGGCAGTGTTTTTTACCGGGTCGCTTCAGGACTTACCAAGGATGAATTTAAACGATGTGAGTCATATTATCGCTTTGAACTCTTCAACATTGGCGGCGATGAAGAATAAGGGGTTAAAACTTTATGTGGCGAACTACATAAACAACTACGAAGCTAAGTTTTGAATGTGTTATAGCCCTTAACATGTTACCATTAGCATAACAGCTAGCGATAGGATAACTGTAACATCAGTACTTCATTTGTATTTTGAGTGTTTTTGCGATATAATTTATTAACCCCGATGTTAATCTCAGTTTCAAACAAGGGTCAGACAGAGGAGATTACAATTAGGTCTTAGTGCTTTAGAAGTATGGAGAAACGCAAAAAGTCTCACAGTCTGAGGGTAAGGGAAAGTCATCATACAGATTCAGATCAGGTTCATGAGAAATTAGTTACTCAAATCAAGTTTCTGTGAGTCATGGAATTGCTTTGGATTAAATCTGACTAAAAACTACTCAATTACTTAATAAATAGGCTATATTTTTCATGTGTATTGTCACCTGTTCCATTTGATTTGACCCAGTTGCTTCTTGAAAAACATGGAGGCTAAAACATGAATCTCACAGAAACTAGATTTTGTTATCATAGCTCCTTCTTTACTTTCATTAACACTACTCTTTCATCTTTAAGTAAATGAGTATATTGAGAGTAATCATAAAATTAGGCAACATCTTTACATTTTGCATCAGAAAGTAGGCTATACTACACATAAATTGGACTTTTATAGTGTCTCTGTCTCACTTTTCTCATTTCTCCTTACAGTACAAACTTCCTGTCTACAAGTGAAAGTTCTGAAATTAGAGTTCAAAACAGTTCCCAAACAAGATTGTCTTATAGGTGCAGTTAGTGATGCTTTATGAAATTGTTAATGTTTATGTATATGTTTTTTTACATTAGTTAGCAGAAGCTGTTGTCCAACACCTTTTTATGGTGTACTCAAGAGAATAGGGAAAGTGAATCATGGGGACACATTGGCTGAATGTAGACCATTGTTAAGTTTCGCTCACTGCACCTGTAATGTTTAATTGCACTTGCAACTGGTCCATTTCTATTTCTAACACGTGTTTTGTAACAGATTGTGCTTAGGGATTCAAAGCCTGTGAAGCTCGAAAGCTGTACGTGTGTGGCTGGCATTGCCCTGTGCAACCATGTGGCAGCTCTTCCGTACCAGACTGCACGTTATTCACAGCTGAAGCTCAAGTCCATTCCACCAGTGCACAGCTGCACAGAGACTGAGCAGAGATGGCACAAACCAAGAACCATGGTAACTCACCTTTCAAACATAATCCCACAGTTTCATTAATGGATGTTTGGTTATCTTTTACTAAAACATAGTTTGGTTTCAATGAAGGGTGTTAAACCTTGTCTGGTGAACAACATGGTGATCCTTTCAGCCCGACCAAGAGAAAGAAGACTGGTAGAAGGAATCAGGTTGGTATTTTACTGCATTATTGTATTGCTTCTGCATTGCTGAAATGCTAACGAACATAGAACACAATCTCTCTAGGTCTTTCACACAAATGAGGTCTTTATATAGCTACTTCACTTCAACTTATGCATTAGCTTAGCGATAATAATTAGATTGTTTTTGTCTTTTGTTTTGTTTTTTCACAGAAGCAACCTGTATAGAGGAGTCACTTCACCTTTGCCTGAACCTGCCACACTCAATGATGGAGTAGTGTACCAGGACCTTCCTGCTGATGAATATATTTAAAGTAAACATGAACAGGAGTTTAATACTAAATGACTGACTAATAAAAAGATGATAAGAATTTAAGTAATTTGGTGTAATGGTATTTCTGTCACTGTTGCAGGTCACAAATAGTTATTGGATAGGACAATAAATTGGTGAATTAAAGAAATGAAGGAGCACTCAAAATAACCTGACCATATTCCATTATTTTGTGTGTCATGACTGGCTCTTAGAGCATCACAAATAGCAAAGGGATACAGTTGTAGACAGTAACAGTAATAATGTATTTATTTAACAAACAACCAACAAAGGGTGATGACACCAGATTCCTTTGTGATCTGCTTGTCACTGATTGATCCAGCATAGAGTGCAGAGATAAATGTCACTGCTCCATGTGGAGCAATTCCAATCAGCCCTTTCACTGTGCAGTGGGACTTGTAGGTGGAAAACACCTCACTCTGGAGGAGAGGAGAAGATGGGCACTGACACCTAAGCTCGGTGCAGTCAAGGATAAAAGTGTCAGGGTAGTCCTTGAAATCTGCAGGTAAATTTTCACGTATCTGCTCTTGTGGTATCCAGATCCTCACTGAACCAAGTACTGTGTAGAGGAAGAACCAAGGGCGAGGTAGTTCAAAAAACATGAACAACTCATCAATGGGCTGGAGGGAATGGGTTGCAGACTTGGACTCAGTGAAAGTTCCTCTCTGAGCCTGCCTCACGCTGACCATAGATGGAACAGCAGGTTCAATCTGGGCCCAGAATTGCATCAGCAAGGTGTATGAAGCAAACCTTAATTGTGAAAATTACACGTATTTAATCAAATATCTGTATTTCATTTCTTAACTATACAGCAGAACAAACCTCATTCAGCGTCATCCTCCAGCGGGAGCGGTCTTTCTCTCCTCTCCCAAACACGTGCTCTTGCAGGTGGAATGGAGAAGTTATTCCATTCAAATAAAGCTGGAATAGCTCCCTTTTTCAACAGACGTCATCCTTTCTCCGATGTCGGCTCATGAACATCTTCTTTTTAAAATGCAGGCTACCCGGGCAGCTCACCCGGGTGTGAGGCGTTATTAAGAAGTCGTCCCTATGGATGGCGACAACCCACTTGCGTCTTAATTCTTCATCTGTGGGTTAAGTGTGGAAACTAAGTACATTGTTGTGCTTACCGGAGGCCTGACATTTTGGCACACAACAGTGTTCAGCCGTTGTGCCAATAGATCACTGGTATCTAAAAGTTTTCTTCATTGTTTTGATTTTACCTCAGCGCCTAGCTAGTCAACAGGTAGAAGCGGTAGCGTGCCGGAAATAACAATGGTGGCTGAGAATGTAAAGGGCCTATGTGAGCGCTACTGTGGCATAACTGCTATTATCTCAGAGCCCTGCTCTCTGTATTTTGGGCATAGTAACAGAGGGGGTGAAGTTATCATCCCAGCAGATCCTGTGGTGAAGGATGGCCCTTACTAAGGGCTGTAGGGTTGTTCTCAGACACTGGAAATCAAAAAAGATAATTCCATTTAACGAATGGTTGCGGGAAATTACCAAAATAGCCAGTTATGAACAGCTGATTTTTAGGCTAAACAACAGGGAGGAGGTATTTCTGAAAATATAAGGGTTCCTACATGAATGTGATAATGAATGGTTGATAGGAGAAGTGCTGTTGATGGATTTTCTTGTAAATGATAAGTCATGTTTTGATTATGACAAATGTCTGACAACAAAAGGATGTGAGGTGATGACTGTGAGAGTGAAGGAGACAAGAGAGATCCTGAAAATGTTTACCCTGTGTACATAGATGTCTATATACAGTACAGGCCAAAAGTTTGGACACACCTTCTCATTCAATGCGTTTTCTTTATTTTCATGACTATTTACATTGTAGATTCTCACTGAAGGCATCAAAACTATGAATGAACACATGTGGAGTTATGTACTTAACAAAAAAAGGTGAAATAACTGAAAACATGTTTTATATTCTAGTTTCTTCAAAATAGCCACCCTTTGCTCTGATTACTGCTTTGCACACTCTTGGCATTCT
Organism: Cephalopholis sonnerati; assembly: GCA_019142605.1. NCBI lineage: Eukaryota > Metazoa > Chordata > Actinopteri > Perciformes > Serranidae > Cephalopholis > Cephalopholis sonnerati. Next base: position 3,384,316 of record JAGQAX010000015.1, on the reverse strand, counting down.
CTCGATGAGCTTCAAGAGGTAGTCACCTGAAATGGTTTTCACTTCACAGGTGTGCCTTATCAGGGTTAATTAGTGGAATTTCTTGCTTTATCCCCAAGTGTGTCCCCAAGTGGAGTGGCAAAAACCATCAAGCGCTACAACGAAACTGGCACACATAAGGACCGACCCAGGAAAGGAAGACCAAGAGTCACCTCTGCTTCTGAGGATAAGTTCATCCGAGTCACCAGCCTCAGAAATCGCAAGTTAACAGAAGCTCAGATCAGAGACCAGATGAATGCCACACAGAGTTCTAGCAGCAGACCCATCTCTAGAACAACTGTTAAGAGGAGACTGCACGAATCAGGCCTTCATGGTCAAATAGCTGCTAGGAAACCACTGCTAAGGAGAGGCAACAAGCAGAAGAGATTTGTTTGGGCCAAGAAACACAAGGAATGGACATCAGACCAGTGGAAATCTGTGCTTTGGTCTGATGAGTCCAAATTTGAGATCTTTGGTTCCAACCGCCGTGTCTTTGTGAGACGCAGAAAAGGTGAACGGATGGATTCCACATGCCTGGTTCCCACTGTGAAGCATGGAGGAGGAGGTGTGATGGTGTGGGAGTGTTTTGCTGGTGACACTGTTGTGGATTTATTCAAAATTGAAGGCACACTGAACCAGCATGGCTACCACAGCATCCTGCAGCGACATGCCATCCCATCCGGTTTGCGTTTAGTATATATATATATATATATATATATATATATATATGTATATATATATATAGATATAGTACAGGCCAAAAGTTTGGACACACCTTTTCATTCAATGCGTTTTCTTTATTTTCATTTTATATATATATATATTTGTATTTTTAATTTAGGATTAGTTTATTTAATTGTTTGTGTGTGTGTGTGTGTGTGTGTGTGTGTGTGTGTGTTTGTGTATGTATGTGTATTTTGCATTAGAACTTGGTTGTTGTTTTAATTTAACCATTGTCCACGTTCATGTTCATGTTGGTCTTTTTGTTGCGAACAAAGAACAATAAAACGTGAATTACAAAAAATAAATTCCTTTGTCCTTTGGCAGTCCAAACAAGGGTAAGAAAGCAGCATCTCCTAGTCATGGCGTCTCCTCAACAGCTCTTTTGCATTTCAAACACTGCAGCCTCTCTCCTCCGCCTCTGCTAGGAGCAGGTGTGTTTGGGGGTGCGGCTCAGTGGCTGGCAGGCGGGTACTGTGTGCTATGCATATTTGAAATTGTTATGAATGAAATTCACAGAAATAATGGCGGGAAATTAAAACGAGCTCTTTCAGGCAGGTCACGTGATGTGTGTCTGTAGGGAGACAGGACTCCCTTGATTCAGGACTTTTTCTTTTTTTTTACTTAGCAGACCTTATAGAAGTAAAAAATGCTATATAGCACGATAGGTCCTCTTTAAATAAAGGTCATTACCAAACGTCACTCTGTGCCTGTGTTGATTTCATGCTTGGAGTATCTTTTTTTTATTCTTGACTTTTTAACATTTTGAACATCTTTTTAAGTAATTGAAAAACAATAAAGTTACACACATCAGCAATTGAAAATTGTCAACATTCTTTTTTTTGTGTGTGTGTGTGTGTGTGTGTGTGTGTGTGTGTGTGTGTGTGTGTGTGCAGGCATGTGTGTTTATGTGTAAGAAACTACCAGTTTCTGGCTTGGATTATTGCACAGAGGTACATTGCATTTCCCACACCTATTGTTGACTTTGCAATCTTTGTTACTTGGGCAGATCTGACACCTCTTTCTCTTTGGCTCATCTCACTGTTGTGGGGACTCTTTGACAGAACAAGCCAGACATCCCTTCTCTCATGGCACGTTCACGGCACAAAATTTGGATTTCTGGCAACTTGCCATGGTCAGCTACGTGAGAAAGGAATGGCAATTGTTCTCCTGATCACAATACAACATGACAAAGTGGACAAGTGTCCTGCAGCATTAGCCCTCATCACCTTTTTTTGCCAGAGACAGTGGAGCCCATTAGTGAGTGAAATCATTCTGATTTGCAGTTCAGTCAGTACACGAGAAGAGAAACTGAAGTGAGGAAAGTAAACAAATGGCTCAAGTCAAGAGGGAATGACATTAAAACAAACTTGTTACATGGGATAACTTTATTTTTTAGCCATTGAGCTCTTCAGTAGAAACATTTCACAGTGGTTTGTGGTATTGTTCGCTGGCACATGTTAAAGGGGAGGTATTATACTCATTTTCTTGCTGCATCGCTTCCTTGTATTCTCTGCATCCCACGAAAATGGTCTGTGTAATTTACTCCACCCCCCGGCCCTCCTCCATGTACGCCTCCCGCATAGGATATAGGACATAGGATTTCTGGGTGATGAAGTCCTCTGTTACAGAAGTAATTGAATATGAACAGACAAACAACACGTCAACCATTTATCTTTCTTTCTTCACATGATGAAACTAACTCTCACAGGCTGATGCTAAGCCACAGCATTATATGAAGTAGAATGGATCTCATCCTTTTGCCAGTAACACAAACCTGTGTAATATGAGCGATTTGCATGCACTTGCTTGCCAAATTTCCACTCCCTCCTCCACCTCCTCTTCTGTCTCTTCCTCCTTTCCCTCATGACTTTCATTAAAGACTGCAGGGCCTCCTACAGAGTGCCAGGCAGGCAGACAGGCAGGCAGAGAGACAGGCAGGCATAACAGAGCCACCATGGGTTAGCTGCACAGATCTGAAGCCAGTTTTCAACTCTCCATGCCAGTAATCTATAAAGAGGAGCTAAGAATGAGAGGGATGGTGTGTGTGTGTGTGTGTGTGTGTGGGGGGGGGGGGTGTGTGTGTGTGTGTGAGTGAGAGATGGGGGCTGCTGGAATAAGGAGGTCGTGCGAGGAAGAGAAGTGTTTCCATATGGTGATGAAAAGCATGAATACCTGGATGAGTGCCACTACTCTTTGGCTGAGAGGTGCAGCACTTTTACATGGTAATAATGGTGGCATGCACAAGTGTGGGCAGGCCGGATCTTCCCCAGCATTCCCTGGGTGAAATGGGAAAATCAGAAGTCGTGTGATGTATCGATCACCAACACTAGTACAGTGTTGATGTATTGTTCCTGCGATCAGCGCTGTGATTCAGTTCAACCACAAGATACTGCACCTGGCTGTAACTTAGAAGTAGATTTAAAATCCTGTCACACCTGGTGACTTTTGTCTTCTAAGAAAATAGACTTGAAGCCTAAAAAGACAGTGCCAGACACAGTTACAAAAGAACATGTGACCAGTCTAGACAGCTGTGTTTAATAAAGAATTTTAGATTTTGGGAAATGTGCTTATGTCTTGACAAAAGTGGAAATCAGGAGACTGACATCACTCTCGCGTTTGTGTTAAGTTCCTAGCTGGAGTTGGGACATGGTTAGCCTAGTTTCGCATCAAGACTGAAAGCAGGGGTAAGCAGTTAGTCTGGCTCTGTTCAAAGTTCAGAAATCAACATTATCAAACTCACCAGACTTCACTTACTTTAACTTATATTAAGATGGCGACGCGTGTAGACGCAGCAACCTGGTGCTCTTCTTCAGTTAGCAGCTACACATTGAGAAGGACTTACACCTGAACTGAACTTTTAAGCCTGAAACAACACTGGACCGGCTGGACCCCCCCAGAAGGGTTCGACTCGTTCCCGGAGAGGATAAGCCGGCGAGAACGGACAGAAAGGAGGCAACGGCGGTGCTGCGAAAGACGCCGGAAATGAGGCAAACGAGCCGGTATCAGAGCTAGGCTAACCGCGACTCCGTATAAACCAGTGGTTCCAAGCGTCTTTCTCGCCAATGTCCGTTCCCTGGTTAACAAGATGGACGAGATGAAACTACGGGACGTTAACAACCGGATAGACAGCTGTATCATGGTGATAACAGAGACCTGGCTGCATGAAAACATCCCTGACCTAGCCGTGGAGCTAGCAGGACGTACAATCTTCCGGTCGGACCGCACATCAGACTCCAGTTGGTGCACGGACGCTGCCGTTATTGGGAAACACTGCTGTCCAGACCTGGAGTTTCTAATGTTGAAGTGCAGACCTTTTTATTTGCCCAGGGAAATAACCCAAGTGTTTGTAACTGCTGTGTATATCCACCCGCGAGCTAATGCTAACGTAGCTATGAGCAGGCTGCATGACAGCATCACCAGGCAACAAAACAAACACCCAGAGGGCTTCCTCATCGTGGCTGGAGACTTTAATCACACCAACTTAAAGACTGTGCTCCCCAGATTTTACAAGAATGTTGACATTCAAACAAGGAAGTGCAGAACACTAGACCAGGTCTACACCAACATTTCTGGAGCCTACAGAGCCCGCCACTCCCCCCACCTCCTAAAACAAAGTACAGAGGGCAGATAGAGGCCAGCTTCAGGGAGAACAACCCCCGCTCCCTGTGGAAAGGCACACAGAATATAACTGACTACAAACAATGCCACAACACCCCCCCCTCCACCGACACTTCTCTCCCAGACCAGCTTAACACCTTTTTCTCCCGCTTTGAAGAGGACAACAGACAGGCAGAGGACACACAGCTGACATCATCAGAGCATGACCAGCCCCCCACCATCCAACAACATAAAGTACTGCGAGTCCTGCGTGGCATCGACACCAGGAAAGCACCAGGACTGGATGGAGTACCAGGGAGGGTGCTGAAATCATGTGCTCACCAGCTTGCTGCAGCATTCACTAACATCTTTAACCGTTCACTGCAGCAAGCCACAGTCCCCACCTGCCTGAAAACTGCCACCATAATCCCTGTGTCCAAATCCTCTGCCATCACAGGGTTGAATGATTACTGGCCTGTGGCCCTGACACCGGTGATCATGAAATGTATGGAGAGACTGGTGTTACAGCATGTCAAGGCCCACATCCCACCTGGCTTTGATCAACATCAGTTCGCCTACAGGTCCAACAGATCCACAGACGACGCCATCTCCATCGCCCTCCACACCGCTCTTAGCCACATTGAAAGCCCCAACACATATATCAGGATGCTGTTTGTTGACTTCAGCTCGGCATTTAACTCCATCAGCCCCAGCAGACTCATCAACAAACTGCAGACACTACAACTTGGAACCTCCCTCTGTCTGTGGATCAAGGACTTCCTGACTAACAGACCCCAGCATGTCAGAATGGGCACCTCCACATCCTCCACCATCGTCCTCAATACTGGTGTTCCTCAGGGCTGTGTGCTGGGTCCAGTCTTGTGTGTTGCTACTCATGGCTCCAACACCCTCATCAAATTTGCGGATGATACAACCGTTGTGAGGCTCATCAACAATGGTTATGAGACACCATACAGGGAGGAGGTCCAAGCACTGGCGGCCTGGTGCAGTGACAACCAACTCAACCTCAACACCAAGAAGACAAAAGAAGTCATTATTGACTTCTGGAAGTCGAGGTCCACACTGCACTCAGACCTGAGCATCAATGGGGAGGAAGTGGAACGGGTCACCAGCTTTAAGTTTCTTGGCCTGCACATCTCTGAGGACCTGGGCTGGACTGTGAACACCACCCACATCATCAAAAAGGCCCAGCAGCATCTCTTCTTTCTGAGAACACTGAGGAGGAACAAACTCCCTCCACCTCTACATCTACCACTGCACAATAGAGAATGTCCTCACCTATGGCTGTACGGTGTGGTACGCCAGCTGCACTGCATCTGAAAAGAAACAACTGCAGTGGGTCATCAAGACGGCTCAGTGGATCATCGGCTCCCCACTTCCACACCTAGAGGTGATCTATTCCAGCCGTCTCCTCTGACAGGCCACAAAGATTCGGGATGACCCCGCCCACCCAGGACACTCTCTATTCACCAGCCTTCCCTCTGGCAGACTCAGAGTCATGAGAGCCCGCACCAACAGACTGAGACACAGCTTCTTCCCCATGGCTGTGAAGAGAAGAAGAAGCACACACACACACACACACACACACACACACACACACACACACACACACACACACGAACACACACACACACACACACACACACACACCTCCACTACTATCTCTCAGTCAAATAAATGGACTACTGACTGCCTTGCACTCTTGATACAGACTATTACAATCTGTATCTGCTGTAAATATTCTAATCTGCACCTTATTTATAGTATTTATTACATTATATTTTATGACAAGGACATTGTAACTGCTACAAGAGATGTGCCGAACGGAATTTCATTGTACCCCCCTGCAATGACAATAAAGCTTCTTATACTTATTATTTTTATTCTTATTTTAGCATGTATAAAGCCAGCATATTTCCACATCTAACTGGAGGAGTTAAGGGTTTATAACAACTGCAACAAGCAAAATTTGTGATTTTTGGAACAGTGGAAAGACCATCCAAGACAGTGTTTGTTGTTGTATTTTGCTTCTGTTGACATTGAATGAAGTGTGTTTTACAATGCTAAAATTACTGTTTATTTTAATAGAGTCTGGTGGGTTTGGAAAAAGCAACTTTTAAGGCTGTTTCTGGTTACACAAAAAGACAAAAGGATCTTAGTCCTTGAAAAAACGGTGTTTCTTGTGTACTTTCAGTGGACGTACATTGATGGTGTCCACTTGCCCCTAGTGGTTACACTGCAGCCAGTTTTGCTGCTGCCAGCTGCAGCTGTCTTACTTAATACTGGACCAGTTTCAAAATTTGTCGTCTCTATTAGATACTTAGACACAAAACCATGGGTTGAAAAATACTACTTTATCCTTTAAGATCACTTATTAATACTTTGTGTTGTGTATTAAATCTGTTAAAAAACAGAAATACAAAAAATGCATTAACCCTAACCCCACTAACAGACATCCCAGGCATGGCAGCAGGAGATCTAAAACAAGAACCATTATCACAAGAGAATTCATTGTCTTTGCAGCAGAAAGCTAAAGCTTTCCTGTCATCATGTCATGACCTTGTGTTACCTTACCCTCACCTGCCACGCATAAAAGGAATTTTGCCATAACTACGCTGGAATTTCCCTGTAATGGCTGTTGGCTGTTTCCATAATCCTGTATACACATATACAGTGGTGGAAAAAAGTTTTCAGACACCCCATGCATTTGTGAAATATTGCATTAAGAATCACTCTTAGGTTTTCAAGTGCAATTTCTTTTAGTACAGTCATAGCCAAATTACTAAACAAATTCTAAAAAAGACATTAAAAACTTAAAATTGATTGGTTCCATAAAAATACATAAGACAGTTTGAGTATTGGGTCATTTTGGTACCAGTGATCCACTAATGAAGGTCGTGCTTTTTATTAAAAGACACAATTTTTGTTGCTGTGCTTTGTGTCTATATAAAGCCAGCACATTTGAAAGTTCTTCAGAGACAAAAACGGCTAAAACAAGGAACCTAACGTAGGAAACACGCCTGAAGATACAGATTCTCAGCCAGGAAGGGTACAGCTGCCGCCAGATAGCCAGGAAGTGCAGATGCAGTCCTTCAGCAGTTGGATACACTGCAGAAAAACAGGCGAACCAACAGCTTGGAAGACAAACCAAGATCTGGGCATCCAAGGGTTTCTTCAGCAAGAAATGACCGCATCCTGATCCGCATGTGCAGGGAAAACCGTCGAATGACATCACAGGAGTTTCAGCAGCAGTGGTCAAACCAAACTGGTGTCCAGTGTTCCACCCACACTGCACGTGGCCGACTTTTAGATCATGGCTTAAGGCCCTACAAGGCTGTCAAGAAGCCCCTGATCAATGAGAGACAGAGGTTAGCCCGGCGTCGTTGGGCCTAAGCACACAAGAACTGGACAGCCAGGAATTGGAAGAAGATTCTGTGGTCAGATGAGTCCAGTTTCCAGCTTTATCTTCCTCCTGTGTTGTAAATTATAGTACTAGGCCTTATCAAGGGGCACCAAAATGTTGGGAATCCACACTTATAGGCTTAGTATGGCGATACCATTAATGTAGGGAATCTACATTAATAGGCTCAAATTGGCTATCAGAAATAATTAATAATTATTAGCAATAATTATTAATTATGTTAAATATTATGACTTAATTAACATTAAATCACCTCGTGGGGCACCATTCCCGAAAAGGGAAAAATGATAGCCAGTTAATGATATCAGTCTCATGAAGTTCACTAAACTATTAATTTGGGAATTTGATTAATAATTAAATTAAAAACCATAACCAAATTAATAATAAAGCCTGAAGGATTTCGGAATTCTTGCCGCAGCAGAGGTTGACTATTCATTCACTGTTGTACAACATTAAACAGACAGCAGGTACGATTCCAAAAATATATTTATTCATAAAGTAAAGCAAATCAAAACCAAAACACACAAATCCTAACTAACTATATACAAGCCTGTGTGTGTGTGTATATGTGTGTAGGTGTGTGTCTGTGCGTGTGTGCAAGAGAGAGAGAAAGACAAAGGCGGGTGTGGTGATCGAAGGGCCGTTTGGCCTACAAAACAAAATGGCGGACAACAGAAAACTACAAGATGGCCAGATCAAAGCTGGCTTCAGATCGGGGGAGGTGTTTGTCTGACTGTGTGGTCAGGACAAAGACAAAGGAAAAGAAGCGGGACGTGAGCGGCCTGCTCGGGTGTAGCTCTGTTGAAAGCCTATTTGTGAGTGAGTCTATGTGAATGCGATTTGTGTTGCAAGGGGTCTGGATTAGTGCAGAAGATGTTTAGTTACATGCAAGACGTCTGTGAACAGCATTAGCAAACTAAACATGACTTTGCTTGGTAAGACCAACTAATCAATAACCTAATTGCAGACAATCACAACAATAACTCAATTAGCAGCATTAAATCAATCAATCAATCAATCAATCAATTTTATTTATAAAGCCCAATATCACAAATCACGATTTGCCTCAGAGGGCTTTACAGCATACAACATCCCTCTGTCCTTAGGACCCTCACAGCGGCTAAGGAAAAACTCCCCAAAAAACCCCCTTTAACGGGGAGAAAAAAATGGTAGAAACCTCAGGAAGAGCGACTGAAGGAGGGATCCCTCTTCCAGGACGGACAGACGAGCAGTAGATGTTGTACAGAACAGATCAATATAATGAATTAACAGTAATCCATATGACACAATGAGACATAAGGAGAGACAGATATTATATTAATAATATGATTATATATGTATGTGACAATAATGATATGTGTATAATAGTCCAGGTATGACTAATAGTAACAGCAGCAGTGGGAGGCATCAGGCAGGACCACGGCAGCAGCACAACCACGACACACCATCCAGGCACAGCTGCGACACGAGTTAACCTGCGACACAGTGGAGCACAAAGGCTCCGGAGAACAAGCCGAGTTAGTAACATGCAGTAGAGCCGAGTTAGAGAGATGCATTAACAGGACATGAATACTAGCAAGGGAGAGAGAGAGAGAGAGAGAAGGAGAGAAGGGGCTCGATGTATTATAGGAGGTCCCCCGGCAGACTAGGCCTATGTCAGCCTAACTAGGGGCTGGTCCAAGACAAGCCTGAGCCAGCCCTAACTATAAGCTTTATCAAAAAGGAAAGTCTTAAGTCTAGTCTTAAAAGAGGAGACGGTGTCTGCCTCCCGGACCGAAACAGGAAGCTGATTCCACAAAAGAGGAGCCTGATAGCTGAAGGCCCTGGCTCCTGTTCTACTTTTGGAGACTTTAGGGACCACAAGTAACCCTGCATTCTCAGAGCGCAGTGTTCTGGTGGGATAATAGGGCACTATGAGCTCTCTGAGATATGATGGAGCCTGATCATTTAGAGCTTTGTAAGTTAAGAGAAGGATTTTAAATTCAATTCTGGATTTTACAGGGAGCCAGTGCAGAGAAGCTAAAACAGGAGAAATATGATCTCGTTTCTTAGTTCCTGTCAGTACACGTGCCGCCGCGTTCTGGATTAGCTGGAGAGTTTTCAGGCACTTATTAGAGCTACCTGATAATAGAGAATTACAGTAATCCAGCCTCGAGGTAACAAACGCGTGGACCAATTTTTCAGCATCTTTTAGTGGCAGGATAGGCCTAACTTTTGCAATATTACGCAGATGAAAAAATGCAGTCCGAGACGTTTGTTTTAAATGGGAGTTAAAAGACAAATCTAGATCAAATATTACGCCGAGGTTTCTTACGGTGGTGCTAGAGCCCAGAGCAATGCCATCCAGAGAAACTATATCATCAGATAAAGAGTTTCTGAGCTGTTTGGGGCCAAGAACAATAACTTCAGTTTTGTCTGAATTTAACATCAGGAAATTGGTGCTCATCCAGGTTTTTATATCTCTAAGGTATTTCTGAAGTTTAGTTAATTGATCCGTTTCTTCTGGTTTTATCGATAAATACAACTGTGTATCATCCGCATAGCAATGGAAATTTACAGAGTGATTTCTAATGATGTTACCTAAGGGAAGCATATATAGCGTGAATAGAATTGGTCCGAGCACTGAACCTTGAGGTACTCCAAAACAAACTTTAGTACGTGAAGATGATTCATTATGAACGTGAACAAACTGAAAGCGATCGGATAAGTACGATTTAAATCAGCTTAGTGCAGAACCTTTAAGGCCAATTGAATGTTCCAGTCTCTGTAGCAGAATTTGATGGTCAATTGTGTCAAATGCGGCACTAAGATCTAGTAAGACAAGTACAGAGACGAGTCCTTGGTCTGAAGCAATCAGAAGGTCATTTGTAATTTTAACTAAATCACAAACAACAAGTTAAACAGTCTTGCTTAGCCTGTGCAGCTGTGATAAAGCTATGCCCAGTTGTTACGTTACCAAATCCTGAATGGATGGAGGGAAGAGTTGGTTTGATGCGTGCTCTCCTTGTTAGCCAACAAAGAAGGCTGGAAAGAGCTGTGGCTCTAGAAGCAGTCTTTGTTGTGTCCTTGTTCCAAAGGTGCAGATCCGAGGAAGCCGGTCGCTCGGGCTCCTTGCAGAGTTAGACGCTGGGGTGCTAAATCAACTTGATTCTCCTTATTGCTGGAAAGTTAGTTGCAAACCTTGTGTTTGCCCTTCTAACCTCTGTGGTTCCAGTTATGCACCTTCCTTGAGTGAGGGCATTAGAGTCTTAGGAGAAAAGGAACAAAACTCTGTAGAGCAGTTGTTCCCCCCTTGATGGTTCAGGACAAAGAGCACCTCTGGGCTGGTCCAGGGCCCAGAAGGGAAGAGGTGTGGGCGGCTTGCCACCCAAGAGCCAAGAGAGACTGTAGTGAATGGAAATCAACTCCTACAGTGTGTCTGATGACATCACAGAGTCACATGGCACTGTAACAGTACTGACCAATCACTTTTGAGACTTGTCTCTCACAGAGGTGTGAAGTTGGCCATCCTGCTGAGATGGGTGTCAGGTAAATTCTTTGTCTGAGAACAAAGAACATGAGGTCTTCCACCTCAGGAGGAAAAGCCTTCACATGTCCAGTTTAGATTTTAACAAATGACAAATCATCTGTGGTTCAGTGAATCCCAACACCTGCTAATGTGAGGGTACGCAGAAGGCCAGGCAAAGCATTATCTCCAGCATGTACAGTACCTACTGTCAAGCATGGTGGAGGCAGTATCATGGTTTGGGGATGCATGAGTGCTGCTGGTGTTGGTCATCTCACTGTCTGTGATGGCACATTGAACTCTGCCAAGTATTGTGCCATTCTCGAAACCCACATGCTCCCTTCTGCACGTGCACTGTTCCGTCAAGGTCAAAACTGGATGTTTCAACAAGATAATGCCCCTTGCCACACATCCAGGGCCAGTAGAACTTGGCTGCAGGAGCACAGTATCCAGATCTTAGAGTGGCCAGCTCAATCCCCGGACATGAGCCCCATTGAAAATCTGTGGTGGATTATCAAAAGGTCTGTTTCAAAGCGTGAACCAAAGAATTTAGACGAATTAAAAGCAGTAATTCAAGAAGAATGGGACAAGATTACCCCTCAACAGTGTTAAAGGCTTGTGGGGAACATGCCAGCCAGGATGAGAGCTCTACTGCGTGCTAATGGCAGGACTACTAAATATAAATTTGATGATGTGATGGTTTATTTATTTTTTGTTCAGTTACCGACAATGTTGAGAACTAACATATTGAAACTGTTAAGAATTGCACATTTCTGGACTGAGGCTTCAGATGTTATTCCTGTAATCTGACGGACCACGTCAACTTTGACCTTCCACATCTGTATCAGGTGTTCTTTCAACCCTTGATACTTCTCTACCTTTTTGTGTTCCTTTTTTCTGTAGGGTCTTGTCCCTCCATGTTGTTTACTCCTCCGACTCTTTGCTCTCATCAGGTTTCTGTTGTCTGAGGCATTCACTTAGCAGCTCATCCTTTGTGGACATCACCTTGATGTACTCCTGGATTTTGGATGTTTCATCCTGGGTAGTGGCTCTGATGCCCATTAGTCCTCAGCCTCCCTTTTTCCGCTTAGTGTATAGCCTCAGGGTGCTGGACCTGGGGTGGAATCCTCCATGCATGGAGAGGAGCTTTCTTGTCTTGATACTGGTGGCTTCTATCTCTGCCTTTGGCCAGCATATGATCCCAGCTGGGTATCTGCTGACTCCATTAGCCTGTGGGATCCCAAGGTACATGTAGCTGTCCTAAATATCACCTATGTTGCCCTCTTTTATGTCAGCTCCCGCAGTTACATACGAATAATATATATATATACACACATATATATATATATACAGTACAGGCCAAAAGTTTGGACACACCTTCTCATTCAATGCGTTTTCTTTATTTTCATGACTATTTACATTGTAGATTCTCACTGAAGGCATCAAAACTATGAATGAACACATGTGGAGTTATGTACTTAACAAAAAAAGGTAACTGAAAATGTGTTTTATATTCTAGTTTCTTCAAAATAGCCACCCTTTGCTCTGATTACTGCTTTGCACACTCTTGGCATTCTCTCGATGAGCTTCAAGAGGTAGTCACCTGAAATGGTTTTCCAACAGTCTTGAAGGAGTTCCCAGAGGTGTTTAGCACTTGTTGGCCCCTTTGCCTTCATTCTGCGGTCCAGCTCACCCCAAACCATCTCGATTGGGTTCAGCAAATGAGAAGAAAAGACAGCAGATCACTTCCGGTGATTGTAGGGTGACAATGGCGGCACGCCACTGAGTGCCTTCAACTATTCCATCAGCCAAAAAACTCCTAATTTTATGGCTACGCTTTAAGAGAAAATACAGGGCAGGGAAGACAGACAGCATATAAAGCTGCTGGAATAAGATTTCGGCTGTTTGGTCCTTGTTTACGGACGATTTGAACAATTGTTTGTTTCATCATCACCTCACGTGAGTGTGGCACTGATTGCTTCTGAAACAATGTTGCGCTCCGGCCGGGCTGTGACAAAGCCTGAAGACATTGCTGACATTATTCAGAATGCCGTGAGTGAAACATCGGCTTCCTTCACCGAAACATTACAAGGAGAGATCCGAACCTTGCGGACGGAGTTAAAGTCCGACATCTCAGACGGCATTGCAGCGTTGAGAAGTGAACTCTCTACTTTGTCTATCGGCCTGAATGCTGTGAGAGAACAGTCAAATGAAAATGCTATAAAGATCGAGCAATGCATCTCCATAACCAGCAAGCTTCAGAAAGAACAGAAAAGTTCTAATATATCCACTGGTGAGTGCCTCCGTCATATTGAAAAACTTACTCTGAAGCTGACCGACCAGGAGGACAGGGCACGGCAAAATAATATCCGAATCAGCGGGCTGAAGGAAGGAGCAGAGGGCAGTAACGCAGTCCAGTTTCTTGCAACTCAACTCCCGCTGTGGATACCTGCTCTCAAGGATACCCCAATGGATCTGGAGCGGGGCCACAGAATATACAGCGAAAAACACGACGGCCACCCTCGTATTATGATCTTCAAATGTCTGCGGTTCAGCACCAGAGTGGCGATACTGAGAGAGGCCCGGCGGGGGAAACCGATTATGTTTGCCGGTAAAGAGCTGCGCTTCTCTGCGGATTACAGCAAACATACAGCGCAGAGGAGGAAAGCTTTCAACGAGGTCCGAAATAAATTGAATAAAAAAGGCATTGAAAATTTTCTTCTGCATCCAGCAACACTCAAGGTGACCATTGGGAAGGAAATTATGCTTTTCCATACTGTAGAGGAGGCAGAGAAATTTGCAAACAGCCCCAATCTGGATCGTGTACCGGAGCCGGCTGATGGAGCAGACGCACCACAAGCCAATGATGCGCACATCTCCCTCCCTGGACAGTAGGCCTATGACTTATTGTGTTTTTGCTTCTGTTTTCCCCAATCTCATTTATCTTTTCTTAATTTTCTTTGTATTTTGAGTGGGACTAATGCACAGATTGTAGTTTGAATGATAGGCTATTAATGAATTAATGAGAATCAATATATGAGTTTCGTTTACGAGCCGATATTATATATTTTTCTGGCTGTATAGGAATGGGAACAGGTGCTCATAGGAGCACGACTCTGCATCCACATATCACGGATGTTGACATAAGCAAAGGGTTTGGGAGGGGAATGATGGGGAGGGAAGTGAGTGATCTACTATTGGGGGGACGGGCTGGCAAGTACACTAGTATTCCCTATGGCTTTCATGTACCAAGAGAGCTACACTCTTGTATCAAAGCTATTCGGTCTATATTTTTATTTGATACCAATGATTAACCTTTCTGTATTATCATGGAATGTACAGGGCTTGAACAGGATAGCTAAGAGAACTGCGTGTCTGGAGTATATAGACAACAAACATATTGATATTGCACTGATTCAAGAATCGCACCTTATCAAAGAGTCTGTAAACAATTTTAGTAACTCTAAATATGAAGTTGTAGCTTCATCTTCAATAGCCGATAAGACAAGAGGTGTCCTAGTAGTAATCAGACGTTCATTAAATATAAACATTATTGACACTGGAAATGACACTGAAGGTAGGATTGCCTTCATCAAAGCTATAATATTTAATATGAAAATTGTTTTTCTTAGCGTATATGCTCCAGCTAACTATGACAAAAAATTCTTCTTCACACTTTCTAATTTGTTAATGAATTTGTCAGATTATTATCTAGTTGTTGGTGCAGATATGAATGCTATAATAAATCCAATATTAGATAAATCGAATCCCTCAGTGAGCAGTTCCCAGCTGTCCTGTTCTAAGGCCTTACAACAATGTGTGTTAGATCTCAGTCTGGTGGACGTATGGAGATCTTGCAATCCAGGTGCCAAGGAGTATACTTTTTTCTCCAATAGACACAAATCATACTCAAGAATAGATTATATTTTTGTCTCTAAAATACTTTATTCAGCAGTACAGACAGCTGAAATTGTTTTGGCCTCACTGTCCGACCACCATGCAATTAAAGTAAATCTAAGGTTATCAGCCACTAATCCAAAATCACTCCGCTGGAGGTTTAATACTACTTTACTATCAAATCATGACTTTTGCTCCCAATTTAAATCTAAACTTCATGAATTTCTCACAATTAATTTGGAATCAGTGGAAGATTTTAGGTATATTTGGGAAGCAACCAAGGGGTTCATAAAAGACAATGTTACATCGTTTGCATCCTTTTTAAATCGCTCTCGTCTGCAAAAAACTGTTGATTTAGAGAGGCAGCTGGCATCCTTAGAAAAAGCACAACAACGCTCCTTTTGCTCTTTACGAGCAGGTGAACTAAACATTGTGAAGAATGAATTAAATGCATTATATAGAGCGAGAGCTGAGTTTCTAATTAAAAAATCTAGAGAACACCATTATTTTAATAGTAGTAGGCCATCACTCCAGTTAGCCCTGAAGCTTCGCTCTAATGAGCAAAAGGCATGCATTTCCGCAATACGATCACCAGATGGCAATATAGTAACTATTCCAACTGAAATCAATTCAGCTTTCTCATGTTTTTATAAGAAACTATATAATACGGAAATTATTTTTAGTAAAGACAAATATAACACGTTTTTTACTGATTTAAACATGAGGAAACTATCAGAAGCAGAAGCAGCCGACTTAGGAGCAGATATTTCTCTTGAAGAACTATGGGATTCAGTACAAGAAATTAATATGGGTAAATCTCCTGGCCCAGACGGTATTCCGATTGAGGTTTATATTAATTTTTGGCCTGAACTGGGTCCCATGCTTAAGGACATGATAAACATATCTATCAGAAAAGGTTTCTTTTTAAAGCAAACAAATACAGCATTAATCTCTTTACTTCTTAAAAAAGACAAAGATCCATTATGTTGTCCTAGTTATCGTCCAATATCACTTATTAATGTAGATATGAAGATATATGCTAAAGTGCTTGCATGCCGCCTTAACAAATACCTTGCAAAACTTATTCACTGTGACCAAACAGGCTTTGTCAAAGGTCGCTATAGTTCAGACAATTTGAGAAGACTATTATATATTTTACATTTAATTCCTGACTCCTTAGATTCTCTTACTTCTTGCGGAATTTTAAGTCTTGACGCTGAAAAAGCATTCGATAGACTTGAATGGGAATACCTCTGGACCCTTTTAGAGCATTTAGGTCTAGGTGAACAATTTATAAGTTATATTAAAGTTCTTTATGCAAACCCGGGAGCGATGGTGGTATCGGGAAATGTCTGTTCACCACATTTCCAAATTCTTAGAGGTTCCCGTCAAGGATGCCCGCTGTCTCCTCTATTGTTTGTCTTATCTCTAGAGCCTCTTGCTCAAAAAGTACGCCAGTCTACTAGTATTTTACCTATTACAATAAACTCCACAATTCACCATATATCACTTTATGCTGATGATGTGCTCCTTTTTATTAATAAAGTCTCACAGTCACTTCCCCATATCCTTAAATTATTTTCAGACTTCAGCTGTATCTCAGGATACAAAATAAATTGGCAGAAATCTGCTTTTTTACCTTTATGTAGCTCTGGTGATGACTTGGCCCAGCTTAAGATCCCAACTGTAAATCACTTTAAATATTTAGGAATTGACATTTTCCCAACACTAGAGACTACAGTGAATAATAATTACAACACAGTTTTAAATAAGATTAAAACCGATCTGGGGAAGTGGACATTGAGGCCAATATCTTTTGATGCTAGGATTTCCATTACAAAAATGTTGGTATTACCTCAAATTAATTTTCTAAGTTCCATGCTTCCTTTAAATCCACAAGTGGGATACTGGGATAAATTAAATAGCTTAGTCACTAGTTTCATTTGGAACAGCAAAAGACCAAGGATTAAACTTACGACCCTCCAGAGACATAAAACAGCTGGAGGGTGGGGGGTCCCTAATTTTAAAGTTTATTACTGGTCTTTTGTATTGCGAACTGTACAATCTTGGCTGGACTCTGCAAATTCTACATCCTGGCGTTCTTTGGAAGAAAATTTAGTCCATCCGCACAGATTACGGGATTTAATTTATGCAGGAGTCCCCCTTAAACAAGCTAAATTACGTTTTGGTCCGATTATTGCAAATGTCCTAATAACTTGGAAGCTGGTGACTAAACATACTAATCTTGAAACAAAGTGGCACCATCACACTCCAATATTTCACAATTATAACCTGCTGCTTGGTGGACGGACATTGGCTTATCCAATATGGTCAAACAATGGAATTTATTTACTTGGACAGCTGTTCAATACTAACGGTCTCTGTACATTCCAGGAACTTCAGCAACAATATAACCTACCAGGTTTTTCTTTTTTTTTATATCTGCAGCTCCGCTCTGCGTTGAAGGCATACGGGGTTCCATGGGACTCTGAACTTCCTAAATGTGACCTTACAAATCAATTGTACAAAACAAATAAAACCAAGGGAACTGTATCAATGTTGTATTCTCAAATAATGCAAAGCTCTTATAAACCAATGACAATTCAAACCACTTGGCAAAATCATTTTAATTCCCTTTCTTCTGAAGTATCTTGGGAAACTGTATGGAATAATGTTAAACTAGCTTCAAAAAATCCTAATCACCAAACAATTCACCTAAGATTTGTACACAGAACTTATTTAACACCAATAATTAGATACCGGATGAAGTTAGCACCATCTCCCCTATGTCAATTTTGTTCACAAGGTTACATTGGCACCTTTATACATATGTTTTGGGAATGCTCCAAGGTACAGTCTTTTTGGTCCCAGGTCACTGAATCTCTATCAGAAATTCTTAACAAAGAAATTCCATGCTGCCCTCTATTATGTTTGTTAAATGATAATGCTCGGGTTCCTATGTCTGTTCATGAAAAAAGAATTTGGCTTTCTGGCCTAACTGCAGCGAAGAAAATCCTGGTAGTACGGTGGAAGCCACCACACACACTGTCTTTAAAGCATTGGTGGTACCTGCTGTTGGATATTTTGACTTTGGAGCTTTCTGTCGCACGGTCCCATGGTGCTAAGGGGAAGACCTTAAGGTCCTGGTCTGAAGCTCTTCTAACTGTGAAAGCACTTGCCGGAAGAAGGGAGGGGTAAATTGGGGGGGAAGGGGGGATCACTCACTAGGGAGGGAAATGAAGGGAGATTATATAAAGGATTATAAAATCACAATTTGTTGTTATTTGGTTGTGCATGTGCCCATGCATGCGTGTATGTGCACATACGCACATGTGACATATGATCATGTAATGTGTATAAGCATGTGGATCCAATTGTTTATGCTGTTTTTGTACTCAGGTACAGGTGCAGCTATGTGCATATGAATTTAAGTTGAGGTATATATATGGATAGATATGTTTGCATATGGTTTGAATGCCAGGTACTTTTGTGTACATTATACAATATGAATTAATTTAAGTTAAACTATTATATTGAACCAAATCAGTGTTATTGTTACTGATACATGTATCCATATGTGTACACCTATTTTTTTTTTGTCTATCAACATGAACTAATAAAAAAAAGTTGTTCACAAAAAAAAAAAAAAACTATGAATGAACACATGTGGAGTTATGTACTTAACAAAAAAAGGTGAAATAACTGAAAACGTGTTTTATATTCTAGTTTCCTCAAAATAGCCACCCTTTGCTCTGATTACTGCTTTGCACACTCTTGGCATTCTCTCGATGAGCTTCAAGAGGTAGCCACCTGAAATGGTTTTCACTTCACAGGTGTGCCTTATCAGGGTTAATTAGTGGAATTTCTTGCTTTATCAGTGGGGTTGGGACTATCAGTTGTGTTGTGCAGAAGTCAGGTTAATACACAGCCGACAGCCCTATTGGACAACTGTTAAAATTCATATTATGGCAAGAACCAATCAGCTAAGTAAAGAAAAACGAGTGGCCATCATTACTTTAAGAAATGAAGGTCAGTCAGTCCGGAAAATTGCAAAAACTTTAAATGTGTCCCCAAGTGGTGTGGCAAAAACCATCAAGCGCTACAACGAAACTGGCACACATGAGGACCGACCCAGGAAAGGAAGACCAAGAGTCACCTCTGCTTCTGAGGATAAGTTCATCCGAGTCACCAGCCTCAGAAATCGCAAGTTAACAGAAGCTCAGATCAGAGACCAGATGAATGCCACACAGAGTTCTAGCAGCAGACCCATCTCTAGAACAACTGTTAAGAGGAGACTGCACGAATCAGGCCTTCATGGTCAAATAGCTGCTAGGAAACCACTGCTAAGGAGAGGCAACAAGCAGAAGAGATTTGTTTGGGCCAAGAAACACAAGGAATGGACATTAGACCAGTGGAAATCTGTGCTTTGGTCTGATGAGTCCAAATTTGAGATCTTTGGTTCCAACCGCCGTGTCTTTGTGAGACGCAGAAAAGGTGAACGGATGGATTCCACATGCCTGGTTCCCACTGTGAAGCATGGAGGAGGAGGTGTGATGGTGTGGGAGTGTTTTGCTGGTGACACTGTTGGGGATTTATTCAAAATTGAAGGCACACTGAACCAGCATGGCTACCACAGCATCCTGCAGCGACATGCCATCCCATCCGGTTTGCGTTTAGTTGGACGATCATTTATTTTTCAACAGGACAATGACCCCAAACACACCTCCAGGCTGTGTAAGGGCTATTTGACCAAGTCCTCCACAGTCACCGGACCTGAACCCAATCGAGATGGTTTGGGGTGAGCTGGACCGCAGAATGAAGGCAAAGGGGCCAACAAGTGCTAAACACCTCTGGGAACTCCTTCAAGACTGTTGGAAAACCATTTCAGGTGACTACCTCTTGAAGCTCATCGAGAGAATGCCAAGAGTGTGCAAAGCAGTAATCAGAGCAAAGGGTGGCTATTTTGAAGAAACTAGAATATAAAACACATTTTCAGTTACCTTTTTTTGTTAAGTACATAACTCCACATGTGTTCATTCATAGTTTTGATGCCTTCAGTGAGAATCTACAATGTAAATAGTCATGAAAATAAAGAAAACACATTGAATGAGAAGGTGTGTCCAAACTTTTGGCCTGTACTGTATATTATATATATATATGTGAGTGTGTGTATATATAAATCAGAATAGATAGAGCATTCATTCTTTTTGCAGCTGAGAGCTAAGGCTTCTGTATTCCCTGCCATCAAGTCATTACCTTAGTTACCGTACTTGTGGCGCAAATGTAGCATTTCACTGTAATTCTGTCTTGTGTGTCATCCTGTTATACGCTCTTAATTATATCATTGCGCTACATTATAGCATCAGGTTGAAACGCTGCCATTAATTATGTAATATAAGGAGCTGGAAGGAGGGGTGATAAATGGTTCCAACAAACCCCGACTTTCACTCAGGAGCCTGGTGTTTGCCTCCCGAGTGAACGTAAAGCCAAACTATGATGTTTTTTTTCTAAACTTAACCACATGCTCTTGTCGCCTGAACCTAACCATGTGTTTTTCTTGATGTTCTGGTGTTGGTTGCTGCATCCCTAAATGTGATACAAGAGGACTGACACAAGAGGATACTTGCGCATAATATGTAGACATGAAAGGTCACTGACAAAGCGGTAA
Source organism: Cephalopholis sonnerati (assembly GCA_019142605.1). Classification (NCBI taxonomy): domain Eukaryota; kingdom Metazoa; phylum Chordata; class Actinopteri; order Perciformes; family Serranidae; genus Cephalopholis; species Cephalopholis sonnerati. Next base: position 3,363,466 of record JAGQAX010000015.1, on the reverse strand, counting down.
TACGGGATGATTTGGTATGGGAATATATTGAAAAAGATGACTGAAGGACATGTCTTATCTGGTCTAGACAGGATGTTAAGAGTGTGCCTGATGTGTCATATTGTTGAGGAAAGTCAAAATCCGTCAAGGGTTGCATTCATGCATTGTGCCGTATCAATGCATAATTAGAAGGTGTCTATCACTTTAGATTCACAGTAAAATCTCAGCCAGCTGATCAATGTCAGGTTATAGTTGCTTGTCTTATTTTGCATCATACGCTTGCATGTTAATGCAAAGCCAGCATGAAATGCCATCGTGCATGACAGATCAATCATGCTGCTGACAGTAAATCAAACAGAGAGGAAATTGGCATATGTGTGTATGTGTGTCGAGCCCATAAAGCATCACATGTTAGACTTATGACTCAGTAATAACAGTGTTGGGACCTCAGGCACGTGTTTTAAACAATACAGAGGCCTTAACAAAACCAGGGAGTCTGAGAACAAAGGAAACGCGCTAGGCCTCCATCGGTCCGGTAACTGTCAGAAGTGTAAATCATTTCCAAAATTCAAACTCTTGCTCCCTATTGAGCGACAGCGGCCGGATCCAGGTGGAGTCAGGCGGAATTCCCTCTGACATCACTGAGACTTTATGCCCCTCGCAATTACTAGTTGTTGGAAGGAGGCCAAAAGCTTTCTGTGCACAAGTTACTGATAGGGATGACTGAGAACCTTCACCGACATACTGATAGGGAGCATTTCAAACGTTTGAATCCAAGCGACCTAGGCCGCCCTTTTTCTTGACTTGCTGGATGAGGAAAGATACCTTTTTCTTTTTGTTTTAACACTCTATGGAGACCCAGAGGAACGCCGTGCAACCCCGCTGTTCCTCCACATCTGCAAAGTTTGGAGAAAAACCCTTTCTCCAGAAGAGACAGAACCCCCGAGGCCCGGCTTCTTCAAACTGGTCGACTCTGCTGACCCCTCTTCTGCCACACAGAGGACAGCATCTTTTATCTACACATTCATCCCAGAGCTATGGAGCGAAAGGACGGGAATGCACGCTTGTCACGCCAAATGACCTCAAATAAGAGAGCTGTAGTCTGGGTAGAGACTTTATACTTGGCGTGTTTAACTGTGACTGTTGAACTTTAAGGACTGCCATGTCCTATTTGGTGTTCTGGTCATTGATTGCTGTTTGTTGTTGTGCTCGCCAGAGCAAATTGATTGTGTCCATTTGGTGGATAACCCGCTGTTAGTTTGTGCCGGCCACGCGCTCACAATACGCCGCATTCCTGTCTGGAACAAAGACCAGCGGATGGTAGACTGACCCCCGTTAGTCTACCAGCCTCTGAGGGATAGGAAATTGACCATTGTGTTCCTCCACGGCCACTGTTACCTTGTACCAAGTCCGAGCACCCGCTCGCCCTTTTCTCTCTCTCTCTCTCTTACTAACCCACACGCACACTTGCATGCACACACGTTATACCTGTGGTGAAATCACACATTGCCCTGTGAGCAACTCCTTAAGAGAAGTTCACCATCACCACAGTCTTCACACATACCTGTCAGCACAACTACTTTGTTAGAGCACACAGTGGGTTTGATCCCGTTGAACGCCATCTTGTGTGTACTTTAAAGGAGCACATCAGGCCAAGGGTTTTATGACCCTTTGTCTTGCTCTAAACTCCTGCCTTACTCTTATCAGTACCTGGTGATGTGTTTCACACCATGTCCACCATTCTCTTTCTCAAATTTCCCGCCTCGTTCATTTCAGTACCTGGCATGACGTGTTTTGCATCCGCCATTTTAGGTCTATTGTAACGCAACCCCCCAGTGGGACACATCTGCCATTTTCTCTCTCTCTCTCTTGCCCCTCCCTCACACATACACACATACACATGCACACCTGCTCACACACGCAAAGATCCATTTGCATGCTTGATTTACCCGCTCGCAGGTAATTAGTTGTTAGTATAGTGTTTATTAATCCAAAGCTCCATTGTTTAATGGTTGATTGTTTAATAAACATTCTTGACTTTACTAGAGCAGTCCTCTGTAGTTATTTGTGTCAACAGCTGGTTGTGATGGTCAGTGCTCAGGTTCACGCCTTCTAGATTATTTGATTGTTAATATTCACATATATTAGCAAACTGAGACGCGGATTTTTCCCTTTTTTTTTCTTATTTGACTAAATACCGGTTGGTCATTGATCCCTGTATCCAGGGTGGTGCCCTGGAATTATTAATTTTCATTAATAATTTATTTTCTTAAAAATTACAATTAGTAATTAATCAATAACCAACCTGCCTTTAGCAAATCCCAACAACAGTACGATCAGTATTTACTAGGATCAAAACCTTCCATGAGACTGTATGAAGAGATGTGAAAATGACATTGGCAGGGATTTTTCATCAGTGGCAGCAGACTTCCCGCCTGGCAGGCTGCTGTATTTCCCTCCAGCATCAGAAATGTCAGCAGAAATCCCTCAGCTTGTTCCTCCTCTCTGGGAGTCCTGAGGCCTTCCCTCCACTATACCTCCACCCTGCAGACAGCAGTAGGTTCAGACAGCTTGTGCCACTGCTGTCTGACTCTGCAGAACCTCAAAATGCCATCATACAGCAACTCCGCCCCATAGGCCAGGGCAACAGGAGAAGGACAGTGAAAAATGAAGAAGAAGAGGTTAAAGGGCACCCAGGGGTGTTACCTTCACTTCAGAAGTTAGGGGCGGAAGAAGAGCTCCGATTTCCCTCTTTTTCTCCCTAATTTGGAGTGGCAAATCCTCTACTCAACTAACAACCCTGTGTTCATAGCAAGTGCTGAAAATTGAAAAAGTCTGATTCCTGACAAAAATGAAAGTTAAAAGTATAAGGTGTAGAAGTCTATCAGGTGTTCCATCACTATGGTCCAGGCAAATATTAGAGACATAATAGTGTATACTGGCTTTGGTAATCACATGACTTCTCTGCAAGCACCACCATGACATCAACATTTTAATTTATGACAAAACTAATGACAGTCCCATTAGCATCAGGTGGACTTTCTGTTCAGTACCAATTAGCAGATATTAACATGATACCCTTACCTTCCAAACATCAGCCCGCTTTGTTTAGCTCAAAGCAGTATTGTCCCTTAAATTGACTGTTTGCCAAGCAGACTGGCATAACGTGGCATCGGGCCAGCTCAGACCAGGGTACAACAACATGTCTGTGCTCCATAGACTCTCATACAGTCTTTCCCTATATTTCCTACATTTTTAGGCTGGTTTTGTTATTATTGAGCTAAATGCTGTGCCTTGGGCACATCATGTATTAATGATACTTGTTAACTGGAGAAGTTGGAAGGAGATATGTTTCTTCCCGTTCCAAAACCAAAAGCAAACCCTGAGAAGTGTAGAGTTAGCTAGCTAGCTATTGAGGGTATAGCGTACTGAATGTAATTTACATGCTGCTTTTGCTTTTTAATGATTATAGCATTGAATAAAGACTTGCCTTGCTCTACAGGGACCAGTGAAGGGATGCAGGGAAACTTTGCCAATACCAGCTGTGTGTCATCACAGTGTGTGATGAATATTGTTTTGCTTCCACCGGAGCTCCCTGTCACGTGGAGGTGGTGGTGGAAGTCCAGGCGCTGGCGGTGGCACAGGGGGGAAGCCAAACACCACTCATCTGCACACTGTGAGGACACATAGCTGAGTTTCCCTTCATTTTCATTGTCTTCTGTCTCGATTACCAGTTGTGTGGTAGTTCACGTTTACACTGCCATCTGTAGCCTATAGTTGGGCTTTAGTTTCTTTTTAATCTGTTTTTGTCGCTGAATGAGATGACATCCTGGATATATCCTTCAAACACATACTATAGACCCTGTTGTCTGCTTCTCTCTGAAATTGCTTATTCGTTTTTCCAAAAATATGATGACATTTATTCAGGGAGTGCAGTTAGTTACAGTGTGGGCTCCATGCTAGCTCTGTTAGCTTGACGGAGCATCACAAAGGGGCGGGGCTTAGCAAGGGTCAATAGTGCCTCACAGAGCTGCTAGCACTTAGCGTTCTCAGTTTGTTTAGACCTTTTTTTTCTTGTTTTCTTGAATAAAGATGACAGAGTGACAAAAAGTGAGAAAAAGAAAGGAACAAAAAAGAACAAAACAAAACGTATATTTCCTTGAAAAGAGAAAAGACCAGTAAGGAAGAAATTTAGAGAAAGAAAGCTGAATGCTGATCCAATGAAAACAGTAAACGGTTTTGTCAGGAGAATAAAGGATATAGGATATCTCTAATCCCCTGCAATATTAATGTCTAAAATGTCATTAATAAGCTGCTGAAGCGAGTGTGGCCCTGGACCACACAGCGATGAAAAAAAGGCTGTCTACATGAAGGTAGCTGCCAGGCCTTGTCAGATGGGAGCGCCGGCTAATGAATGAGCAGAAAGCCACTCCAATCAATCAGCCGGAATCTCTGTGTGCCCCCAGTATAGGTAAGGTCTGGTGTGGGGTGACCAGCACTGTTAGCCCCCCCAGCCCAGCCAAGAAACTGTTGCAGCATTTCAATGAGCCACATATTAAGAGTAGTGACTGGGATAGTGTGTGTGTCTTGTGTTTTTTCTGTTTTTATCAGGCCCAAGTGTCCTCATGAAGAAGAAGAAAAAGCAAGTTAAGTAAACATATTTTGATGAAGAGGAAAATCTGATCTCAGATTACAATTAGGATGAGTTGGTTTGTGAGTTAGGGAATTAATTTTGTCAATGATGGTCCTCCCACATATGCAGATGTGAGTGTCTGTGTGTCAGAGTAAGAGGCAGAGAGAAAGACAGGAATAATTCACCCTCAACTCGAAACGAATCACCTTTTTGTCTATTAGTATACACGCTAGAGATGTCAATGGTTAGCCATTAATTGGTTAACAGTCAAGAATATTTGTGGGTTAATTTTGCTACTCCTTGGTTTTCTGTATTGTGTACCGTGCGCATCACCCAGGTCTGAAGGTAGCTTGGATTAGTGTTGCTGCTCATTCAGCCATTACCACTACGCCGTCCCGACCCAACAGTGTTGCTGTGGAAATATTGTGCCCACCCTCCAGTCTCCCCCCAGCCTAGTAAGCAGCTCATGTTTGAGCTGTTAATCACCTTTAGCATTGTTGACTTTAGCTGTGTCCCAATTCAGGGTCTGCATCCTTCGAAGGAAGCGTCCTCCGAAGGCCCGGTCCTTTGGAGGACGCTCCCCCCCGAAAGCGCGTCCTCCCCGTTAACCAAATGGGACGGTCTAGCCTTCGGAGTATTTCCTGGTCACCGCTGTTCCCCTCACGTCACCAGCTGGCCAACCCCGCGAAAATGATTTATTTAATTATTTGTTTTTGTTTATGATTGTTCATTGTCCATATTTATTAATAATCTGTAAACTGTAAATAGTTATGTTGTAATTCTGTAAATAGTTGTAATTGTGTAAATTGTTGTAAATTGTTTTTCTATTAAATCCCTTTTGTCCCTTAAGAGTAGCACTTGATGCTGTTTGCTAACACTTTCATAAATTGTACTTAAGTTGGAAGTACTAAATGCAAGATGACGTGACAATACAACAATGATTTAATTTTTAAAACATAAAAACTCATTTACAACAGAAAATTCAGAACAACAACATAACTATAAAATGAAATAACTATATACAATATAAAATGAACTGAAATAAATAGATAACTAAAACAAAAAACTATAACTAACTATACTATAACAATAACTAACAATAACTACTAATAACTAACTATATACAATATAAACAACACTAACGCCGCTCCACCAGTCTCTCGAGGAGAGAGAAAAACCTCTCCGTCCTCTCCCGGCTCTCTCTTTCTCTCCTCTCCTCCGCCTCCCTCTGCTGCTTCATGTCCTCCCGGATGAGGTCCAGCAGCTCGTCGTCCCTCTCCCTCCTCCTCTTCCTCCGGGGTGCTGGTATCAGCTCTTCCTCCTCCTCCTCTTGTCCGTCTTCCTCCTCCTCCTCCTGCTGCTGACCCACCGCTGCAGCTGGCCCTGGTGTGTCCTCAGGGAGTGAGGCTATCAGGACAGGGGGGGCGATGGACGGCCTCTGTCCTAACACCTCATCCATGAGGACAAACCAGGGCCAGGTTGCAGCGGTGGGCTTCCCACCGACCCCCTCTCCTGTCCCTGGGTACTTGCAATCCTAAGGCAGTGGAAATAATTCGTGTCAGCGACTTTCAGCAAAGTATGTATTTATTTGCATGGTTAAAACAAATATAAGTTCGTTTCCACATCATCATTCAAATCTGCACCTACCTTATATTTTTTTTTGAGATTGTCCCATTTTTTTTTTGCTTGCTGAGGCTCCACCCTCCCCAGCAGGCCCATCTTCTCCAGTATGATTCTAAACACAGAGAAACAATAGAAAAGGTAAGCACAAGATCACATTAATACGGGGATGCAAAGATTTACAAAAAGTGACATCAGAACACTAACAAAAGGCTTGTTTATTATGCCTTACCTCCACCCTACTGTGGCCGAGTTCTTGGCCCCTGTAAAGAGGTGCTGGTTCGCCCCTCTCAGCCAAATAAAATTTTCGGTCTGCTCCTTGCTCCCTAAAACACAATACAACATGTTTTGTGTTACAACAAAATAAAAAGGGTTAAAAGATTTTAAAAAATCATAATGATTGATCGATTTTTCTATCCATTTATTTTTTTTACTACTCCAAACGTTTTACTAGACTTTAGAATTTACAGTCTGTAAAAATATAATAAATTTTATTTCAAATCAACGTAAAATAATATAAACTTATTGGTCTTTTTATGTACATTATATGAAGCAACCTCTGAACCTCAAACATTTGAAAGTGAAGTTTTTATAGCATCAAGCTAACATTACTCAGCACTAATATATATATATATATATATATATATATATAGGCCCTGTTAGTCACATATTTTAACTGAATTTGGGGGTTCTGGTTTAACATATATGGCGTTGGATGTCATATGGATCGATGTGAGTAAAAACCGAATATTATAAATGTGAAATCTGAATACTTACATTTATACGTCGAATCCCCACTAGACGTCGCCATTTCAGTTCAGTTTTTTCGACTGAGCAGCAGCAGCGCGCAAAGCATCTTGGGATACGGGAGCCCGCGAAGGGCATCCTCCGAAACGGCACCCAACGGCTGAGAAGGAGGACACATTTGAAGTGCGAATTTGAAGGATCCTTCGAATTTGGATGAATTGGGACAGGCCTTCACGCAGTGTTGTGACGTAACTGGCCTTCAAAGCTGGTAAAGCTCACTCAGTCAAAGGAGCACCGGACTAAAATAGTAAAATTAACCAAAACCAACATCCCTAATATACACCAAGAGCCAACACTTACAAGGAGTCACATTCTTATTTTTCAAAATATTTAGTTGCAAAATGATCCACCTACAATTTGACACCTCATATTATGTTTGAAGAATGGTGACAAATATAAGGTGGCTAGTTAGAGCTGATGATTTACAAATTCTCCAGCCCCAAAACAGGCTCCACTATTAAGATGTGACAAATGAATTTGATCCAGGCTGCCACTCAGCCTAGGACCTAAAAATCTTATTCTGGTTGGTTTTTGGGTCCAGGGGGTGAGGTCAACACAGTTACTTAAGCAAATAGACAAATGTATTCAGCAGGCAGAGCAGAGACTCAAAAACAGCAAAGACAATCCTCAAAGCAATCAGAGTTCTCTTTCGTTCAACACAGTACATGCTTGCAAGCAGAACAATGTAGCAGACTGGAACCTGAAGCAGAGGTTTCTACAAAGGTGGTACAGTGACTCATTGAGGTCTTTGAGGATGCCACTGGTTTGACAGTAGCCGATAGGATATCACTTTATGTTTATAACATGTGGTTTGTTTCTTAGAATGTTATTTTCATGATAGTTTAGCTTTCTCTCACATTTACTACATTTTCTCGTAAAATGGCATTTTTCTCTAAATTACAGCTCCCTTTTACTATCACCAGAGGTGGACAGAGTACACAACTTCACTACTTGAGTAAAAGTACAGATACTCCTTGTCAAATATTACTCCAATACAAGTAAAAGTAGCTTAGTCAAAATATTACTTAAGTAAAAGTACTAAAGTATTTGCTGAAAAAATTACTTAAGTAAAAGTACTTTTTAAAAAAATCTCAGGAAATACAGGAAAGGAAAGTAGTGTTATTGTTATTCAGACGTGATTCTGCTATAGAAATGTTTACAGCTCAAAAATAAACAAATAAATGCAAGACGCCTCAGAACACAAACTCAGCTGCATTCATCAACAAATGAAATTGCTTCATATTGCCAAGAAAACAAATTTCACCCCCAACAGTATTTTTCTCACAAAAACCCAAATTTCCTTTTCTTGTAGCTACATTTGAACACATCATGCAAAAACTCAAAATCTTACCAAGAGTATTTGTCTTATTTCTAGTCAAAACGTCTCATTCCTAGTCAAAACAAATCTCAATACACTTAAAATAAGACACATCACCTAAAAAGTAACTTGTTTTAGTCATTTTTCACTTGTTTTAAGCAAATTTTCACTTGAAACAAGTGAAAAAATCTGCCAGTGGAGCAAGATTTTTTTTTGCTTGTAATAAGAAAAAAAAAACTTGCTCCACTGGCAAATATTTCTACTAACAGCTTTGCTGTTTGAGGTTTGAGGAAGTTGTCCCAGCCTCACTCTTTCTTTTGCAGGCAGCTGCAGTCAGTTCAGAATATTTTTGCTTTCTCTACATAAAAAAGATTTTTAAAAAAGCGAATATCTTCAGTAAAATAGGCCTTACAATAACTTATATTGACATTTACAGATAAATAACTTATTGGCTAGTTTATTTTACTTATGTCATGCATCATTGCCAAAAATGAGCCGGATAACCCACATCAAAGACAGCCCCCACCTCACAAAATGCCCGTGCGCACGCACACAGACACAGACACACACACACACACACACACACACACACACACACACACACACACATATACCTATGATGCTACAAGCACAGACAATAACGTTTAAAATGTTCATCTACAATTAAACAAACATTAAGCTAGCTAGTAGCTAAGTTACATACCGTGACGTGCTTTTTCAGGTTGGAAGACGAGTTTTTGTAGGCCGTGATATAATTTGTTTGCGGTAAACACAGCAAACACTTGATCCAATACGAATCATTCTTCGTATCAAAAACCTCGAACATGTGCTTGAGATACGGCCACGGATGCTCTTGGCCAGGGGGAGTTATCGCTGCTGAAACCATGACACCGCTATCGCATGATGTGGATGTGAACCGCCAAAGCTAAGTTTCATTTTAAGCATGACGTAGTACAGGTACGGCAATGCAGCTAAGACAAACCATACGCAACTCAGCAGAATCAGTTTATTTTCTTTGGTAACAGAATTTAGCAAAAAAAAATTAATCAGCTGACGTGAGAACAAAAGTAGCGAGTAACGAGAGCATCAATAGAAATGTAGTGGAGTAAAAAGTACAATATTTGTCCTTCAAATGTAGTGGAGTAAAAGTAAAAGTATCCCCCCCAAAACAATACTCAAGTAAAGTACAGATACTCAAAAAATGTACTTGAGTACAGTACTCAAGTAAATTTACTTCGTTACTGTCCACCACTGACTATCACAACTCATTTGTCCAACAACCAATCCATACGACCCCCAGCAGTGTGTCCTCAATAGGCGCCCCTACCAGTGGACAACAGAAAAGCTCGCATATGACTGTTGCGTTCACAGTTTTCAACATGTGCATGAAGTTGTAAAACAGTTGCAGTTGAACCAAAATTGTATGGTTAGGTTTGGGGAGCAAAACTCCTTGGTTAGTTTGAGGAAAAAAAGATCATTGTGTGCCTTGACCCTTACACAACCCATTTATGTTCCAAACACAAAAAAATATATTGTAATGGTGGATTTCTACTCTAAATGCACTCATAAATACTTGTTTGTTTGTTTTTTTGTTTTTTGAATAGGATACTTAATTGTTTTTTTTTTCTGTCCATTCCAATAGATGAAGATTCTTAATGCCGAAATCACCTAATAGTAAAAATGACAAAAATGGTATCAATTGATTAAACAATGTTATTTGTAAAGCCCAATATCACAAATCACAGTTTGCCTCAAAGGGCTTTCCCCCTGGGGGGCGGGGTTACACCTCAGGAAGAGCAACTGAGGAGAGATCAATATATATCGTACAGAACAGATTAACATAATAAATTTGCAGTAATCCATATGACAAAATGATACATAATCAGAGACAGAGAGAGACAGTCAGAGAGAGTAATTAAGACAGAGCCAGATGCAAGGCAAACAGCAATGATAATAGCTTACAACAACATTAATTTAAGTAATAATAATGTAATAATAATAATACTAACAGTAATTGTGGTACAATATGTTGTAGGAATATATTTATATATTATAGTATATGTATGTGATAATAATATCATCAATCATATGTGTATAATAACAGTAAAAGTATGACTAATAGTAACAGCAGCAGTGGGAAGCATCAGGCAGGACCACGGCAGCAACACAACTACGTCACACCATCCAGGCACAATTGCGATATGAGATAACCTGTGAGACAGTGGAGCACAAAGGCTCCGGAAAAGAAGCCGAGTTAGTGACATGCAGTAAAGCCGAGTTAGGGAGATGCAGTAACAGGACATGAATGCTAGCAAAGGAGATAGAGAGAGAAGGGGCTCGGTGACCTTGACACACTACAACATGCTATTTTACATAGTTAAAATAACTCAAAAATGACATGTGGTTTTGTACAAGGTACAAACACCAGCCTCCTGGATAAAAGTTTGTTTGACTCTTTCACCTCCCCTCCCCTTCTAAGCCCTCTGAACTTTCAAATTTGAATAGACACCTAACCAAAACCTGGTGTTTATTACAGATTTATGACTAGAACATCTTGACACAGAAGGCTGAGCTGCATTTCAAATTAATCTTCAGGTTTCAAGCTTTCAGATGATGTATACTACTTCTATGTGGCATTATGCCATACATGTATGTGGCATATACTGTCAACTAAAGATTGGGCGGCTGTAGCTCAGAACACTAATCACTAATCACTTCACAAATTGGATGATCGAGGTTCGATCCCCGGCTCTTCTAATCCACATGTTCAAGTATCCTCGGGCAAGATACTAAATCCCAAACTGCTCCCATGGCTCTTGATGGTTGTGTTGAATGTTTAAGCAGATGGTACCTTGTATGTGTGCATGAAAAGGTGATGTGACAATTAGTGTTAAAGCACTTTCACTGGTCTTTCAAAAAGAAGCTATGTTGGGTCTCTAAGAGTTAAACTTGATTAGGCTTGTTCCATTTTTTGTTCCTTACGTTCAATCTTCACATTAAAGCTGTACATTTTTTTTAAGGTAAAAGACAGTTAGCCTACTTGAAGAACAATGAATTGCCTAAAAACTACAGATACATAACCTATTATAGCAGTGTCACAGCTGTGAAACACAAAATGTTAACTGTACTGGTATTACTCTATGCACATCAGATAATTAGTACCTTTAGCTGTAAAATAAGAAAATAAAGTATATCAGTATGTAATCTCTTAACTTTCCTACTGACATCGTTTTCAACTAGCCTACATACTTTAACAGTATAATAGAATTCCTGAAATTCACTTATGACTTGGGTTTTGGTGTGCCATCAACGAGACTTTCAGTGGCCCCTCTTGGCCACCCCTATGAAACATTTCTGGGGGTGCCACAGGCTGTAACACCTGAAGAAAAAGCTTTAAATTTTAGATAATTAAATTTGTGATTCAAATGATAAATTTTGTAAGAATGACTATATTAAGTCATCTCTAATAATTTCAGCCTTCCCCTGTACAGCAGCGGAATGATCTAGAATTGATTGATGGCTGGCTTCATTTTGAGTCCAGTGGGCAAGTTATTTTTGCAAATAGAAAAATGTAATCAGAGACTACTGCACAGAGTTCAAAAACAGCAATTATAATCCTCTGGGCATTTAGAGATGTCTTTGCTCCAGTCGTACATGTTGAATTGGCAAGCCACAGTCTAAAGTCAGTTCTCCAAGATCAGTCAGTTCTATGATTCACCGAACAGACTACAGTCTTCCCATTTGAGTCTTTGGGACTGATTCAGAGTGTATGAGGGTCTGCAATCTTATGTGGGTCTGTTTGATATGAAAGAATTTGAGAAGTCTTGGTCTGGGGCATCAACCAATTCCCTTAAATATCACAATATTAACCCCACAGCTGCCCGGTCTGGGCTGTTTTGTCCCCAGGAAGTTCTAGTGCCTTGAGCCAAATGCCTCGTTCAAACAGAATACTCCCCCTTGATCAAAGCGCAGCCCCATCCCACTAACCAAAAATATTCTGTTACATGCTGACCTATACACTGATTAGCAAACACTTTCCCTCTTCAGAAGTCCTCTTCAGCACATCTCAGGGTGTTGACTTACGAAATAGAATACACAGTAGAAGCCCAGCTCTGATCTCACCACTTTGCTGTTGGCCTGTAAAATCAAAATGCTGGATGACTGGGTCATGAGATTTGTTAGTTATCTGGGTTCAACCTCATTGAAACATCAGACCTTTATGGATCTCATCCTTAACCCTGAGAGTAACCATGCTTTTTGTTTTTGCCTGTTAACTGTTCACCTTTTGAACTTTTAAATCTATCAGTCATTACAATAATGTCAAATCCAAGATTGACTGGCTTTAAGCTCCAGCAATTCCCATCCAGTGGGTACCTTTGCAGTTGCTACTGAGTACATGAAGAGAGTGTAGAATAGTAGCTCAGCTAGTTTAAACAAAAAAAAACAACAATAAAAGAAATTTTAAGAGAGGAAAAATCCACATACTTGTTTATATAATCAATCAATCAATCAATCAATTTTATTTATAAAGCCCAATATCACAAATCACAATTTGCCTCAGAGGGCTTTACAGCATACAACATCCCTCTGTCCTTTGGACCCTCACAGCGGCTAAGGAAAAACTCCCCAAAAAAACCCCTTTAACGGGGAGAAAAAAATGGTAGAAACCTCAGGAAGAGCAACTGAAGGAGGGATCCCTCTTCCAGGATGGACAGACGAGCAATAGATGTTGTACAGAACAGATCAATATAATAAATTAACAGTAATCCATATGACACAATGAGACATAAAGAGAGACAGATATTATATTAATAATATGATTATATATGTATGTGACAATAATGATATGTGTATAATCGTCCAGGTATGACTAATAGTAACAGCAGCAGTGGGAGGCATCAGGCAGGACCATGGCAGCAGCACAACCACGACACATCATCCAGGCACAGCTGCGGTACAAGTTAACCTGCGAGACAGTGGAGCACAAAGGCTCCGGAGAACAAGCCGAGTTAGTAACATGCAGTAGGCCCGGGTTAGAGAGATGCATTAACAGGACATGAATACTAGCAAGGGAGACAGAGAGAGTGAGCGAGAAGGAGAGAAGGGGCTCGGTGTATTATAGGAGGTCCCCCGGCAGACTAGGCCTATTTCAGCCTAACTAGGGGCTTGTCCAAGACAAGCCTGAGCCAGCCCTAACTATAAGCTTTATCAAAAAGGAAAGTCTTAAGTCTAGTCTTGAAAGTGGAGACGGTGTCTGCCTCCCGGACCGAAACAGGAAGCTGATTCCACAAAAGAGGAGCCTGATAGCTGAAGGCTCTGGCTCCTGTTCTACTTTTGGAGACTTTAGGGACCACAAGTAACCCTGCATTCTCAGAGCGCAGTGTTCTGGTGGGATAATAGGGCACTATGAGCTCTCTGAGATATGATGGAGCCTGATCATTTAGAGCTTTGTAAGTTAAGAGAAGGATTTTAAATTCAATTCTGGATTTTACAGGGAGCCAGTGCAGAGAAGCTAAAACAGGAGAAATATGATCTCGTTCCTTAGTTCCTGTCAGTACACATGCCGCCGCATTCTGGATTAGCTGGAGAGTTTTCAGGCACTTATTAGAGCTACCTGACAATAGAGAATTACAGTAATCCAGCCTCGAGGTAACAAACGCGTGGACCAATTTTTCAGCATCTTTTAGTGACAGGATAGGCCTAATTTTCGCAATATTACGTAGATGAAAAAATGCAGTCCGAGACGTTTGTTTTAAATGGGAGTTAAAAACCTACAGAAGAAGGTAAATAGGGTATTACAAATTGGCAGTGGTGGACAAAGTACTCAACCAGTACTTGAGTCAAAGTATTGATACTCGTGGTCAAATCTTACTCAACTACAAGTAAAAGTTGCTCGGTCAAAATTTTACTCAAGTTAAAGTACTGAAGTACTTTTAAAAATACTTAAGTATTCAAAAGTACATGCATTTTAAAATACTTAAGTATTCAAAAGTACAAAGTACAAAGTACATTTTCTAATATCCATACATTGCTGTATTGTTTTCTCAGTGCTTTTACAGAAACTTCAGTAGCTCTCTGAAACCACCTAATGATGTACTGACTTACATGTAGAACCACTCTGCTACACAAAGTCTACAGAAACACCTGTAAAAATTTCGGCATAAAAATGCAATCAAAAACAATAAGGACAGCTGTTGTCATTTAATTTTTTTATTTAAACATCACCACCCAATAATCTCAGAATTTCCGAAATCTCAAACATCAAGCTGAGATATGGCCATGGGTGCGCTGGTTTCTCAGCTTGAGTTTCTCCTGCCATCTCCATTGCCGAGTTTTGTTTTAATGAAGGCGGGAGAGCATGCTACACAGAGCGAGGATGACGTATTTCCAAATCCATCCCAGGTGTGAGCGGTGACTGTGATTTGTTCCCTTCTGTGAGGAGCACAGCGTGTGGCCAATTGCATTTTAGAAAAGAAAAACACCAACAGCTGACTACAAAGCTATGCTGAGCCTAAAAGGAATGAGTAACGACAAGCTTCCTAGAAATGTAGTGGAGTTGAAAGTACAATATTTGTCTTTGAAATGTAGTGGAGTGAAAGTCATAAGTTTCCAAAAAAACAAATACTCAAGTAAAGTACAGATACTCAAAAAATGTACTTAAGTACAGTACTCAAGTAAATGTACTCTGTTACTGTCCACCACTGCAAATTGGTGTGATGCTGAGCTGCAGTGAAAGTAAAGTCACTATGACCAGTAAGATAACAACTATTGATTAACAAGCAGCAATCTCCAAGGCTGAAAAATGATGTCAACGCCAAAAACTGCAGTTCTTCTAAAGGCCACTTGAGGCTGGGTCCAGAGGCAAGTCAATCCCTGTAGACCCCCATGTTAACTTGCCCTTTTACATTTTATTAAGACTTACAGTTATGCATCATTCGGGACTTAGTCATTTTGAGTGCCATGCTGTCTGTGAGACTTCTCATTTTGAGTTCTCAGTCAGAGTCACCCTTGCGCCCCCACAGCTTCACCCTCTCATCCAAATTTGCTCACTTCTGGCTCAAGAAACAACTGAAATGCCGAAATGCAATACGTGACTTTGCAGTGGCTAGGTTCATTATTTTCATGCAGTCTATGTTAATTAACAGCAGAGTAAACATCTTCCAAAGACTTTAATCAGTTGTAACACTTAAACGCCATGTTGCCATTGAGAGTGCACTAAAACATATTTAGTGAGGGTGCGGTGAATTGTTTTGCTAAATATAATGGAAAAACAGTTTAAATACGAAGATAAAAGTTAGCATGAAATTGTTAGCATCAAGTAATTGATAAACAGGTGAATCAGTTAGCTTTTTGAAACACTTTGCTTTGGCAGGAGGCTGCCATTCATCAGGATCAAAACCTCTTCCCATGTGCAGATGGCCTCATTAACAAGGCGTGGGACCCCCATGGAAAAAACAACAACTTTTGAATAAACAATTGACATAGTTACCTATGAACTGAATAAACAATTTATCTGTTACTTTAAGGTAACTATTTAAACAATTTAAAAGGTTAATGTAAATTAAAGCTGCAAGCAGCGTTGAACGGACCCTCGCACCTTCACGCAACTCGAGGGTGCTGGCAGGACGTCGGCTTACGCCGCCGTTCATTCCTGTCGAAGGCAGAGCCCTCATGCAGGAGTTATATGTCGTATCCCTCAAATCATACAAAGACATGTCATTTTGCCAGTAGGTGGCTCCGTACTAACAACCAAGTATTGGCGTATAGATGTGTTCAGGGCAGGACTGTCATCAATCCTGTGAAATTTGGGGAAGAGTGGAACATGTATGGTGAAGTTGTGAAGCAGTTACAAGCAAATTCAAAATGGCGGACTTCCTGCTGGGTTTGGCACATGGCTGCAAGAGGCTTTTTTGTACGTCTTTCAGTGATGCATGTGCCTACCAAGTTTCATAGATGTAGTTCAAACCACCTCGGGGACTGCTTCGTAGAATATTTATAGGGGGCGCTGATGAGCCATGTTGGTACATCGAAGATCAAAAATCACATCACACAACACCAATTGGATCCTGTAATACGTGTGCCAAATTTCATGACTTTACAAGCATCCCTTACCCCTCAAAAACAACTTCGTGTTTTATGGCGAATAAGGCGTTGCCACGGTGACAGCATTTGATGAATACTCAAACGCTTGTGGTTTGATCATTATCATGGTCTTGGGACAATGTATTAGCAAAAATGAGGTGGTTGATATTAACCTGCTGGAAGAGAGATATGAAAGAATGAAAGCAATATCTTTCAGCCGCCAGTAGGTGGCGCTATGACGGTGATTAAAAATTGTGCTGTCGATGTTTTCAGGGCTGGACTGTTATCATATGTGTGAAGTTTTGGAAAGATATGTCCACGTAGAGTCAAGTTACACAACTTTTGTAATCATGGCGAAACATCATGGCCACGCCCTTTGACAAAAACTCACATTGTTCACAATAAAACATCTTCTACATGTGATGGATAGATTGACCAAGTTTGAGGTGGATCTGGCCAAGCTGTGGGACTTAAACTTCAAAATATAAACAATGTCATTTCCTGTTACCAGTAGGGGGTGCTATATTTATCACAAATTATTGACATGTACATGTCTTCAGAGCAGGACTTTCATCAGTCCTGTGAAGTTTAGGGAAGATTGGACCATGTATGCTGGAGTCATACACTACTTCCTGTTTCGTGGCGAGACCCCGAAGTTTGAGGCCCTGCCACGGTCACACGGTGTGATGACAAGTCAAGCTTTTGATAGCTTTTCTTCTTCAATGTGTAGAGGTCAGACAGACCAAGTAAGAAGTCGATTGGATAAAATCTGTAGGAGTACTTACAACTTCGTATTTTATGGCGAAGAAGGCGGAGCCACGGTGACAGCGTTTGACGAAACCTCAAGCTTGTGATAACTTTTCTTCTCGTATGTCATTGGGTGGGATAGACAAAGTCTGAAGTGGATTGGATAAAATCTCTAGGACAAGTTCGTTAATTTACGTCTCCTGGAAATCGCCAAAAATGCACAAAAGTGGCACAAGTAAAATCAAAATGGCGGACTTCCGGTTGGGTTTGGTCTATACGTGCAAGAGGCTTTTTTGTGCATCTTGGTGTGATACATGTGTGTACCGATTTTCGTGCATATCGATGAATGTCTTATGGGGGTTACTTTTATGAATGGGCATGACCAAGTCATTTAGCCACGCCCATCAAGGAAACTCATATCACATGTTCAGGCCTGGACCGTTAACACACATATGAAGTTTCAGGCAGATATGATCAAGGACACTGAAGTTAAGGCCACTTTTATGCGTTTTGGCGAAACATCGACTTTGCCGCCCTCTGGGCGCAACGCCGTTTGACGATACGTCACAATCTTCATAATATAGCATTACCAAGGTCTTGAGACCTCTCTGACCAAATTTGAGTCGGATATGCTGAACGTGCTCAGAGCTGCACCTCAAAGTCTAAAACATCGCTTTTTCTGTTTCCAGCAGGGGGCGCTATGACAAATACGAAATTTCTGCATGTAGACGTGTTCAGGGCGGGACTATTATATATCCAGTGAAGTTTGGTGCAGATCGGACCATTTACCCCAAAGTTATAGCAATTTCGTTTTTCATGGCGAGACGTCAAACTTCTCCATCAAATAGCCGACACGCCCCTCAACGGGTAGTTGATCTTTTGATAACTTTTGATCACAAACTAGTCTAGATGGTACACAGCAAGTGTGAAGTGATTCTGATTAATCCTGTAGGAGGAGTTCGTTAAAATACAACACGTGGAAAACACCAAAAATGGCCGCTAAATTCAAAATGGCCGACTTCCTGTTGGGTTTGGCCTATGGCTCCAAGAGACTTTTTTGTGCGTCTGGGTGTGATACATATGTGTACCGATTTTTGTGTGTGTCAGTGAAACCTGCAGTCGGGGCCCCTGTTTAAGGGCCGTGGCCACACAATTTTATCCTGCCCATCGCCGCAAACCATAATACACATAAATTTTCACTGCGACTGATGTGACCACCAAATTTGGTGAGTTTTTGAATATGATAAAGCCCTCAAAAAGCCAATTCATTTGGAGGAAAAATAATAACTCCTTCAGTTTCAATACGGTCCTCGCACCGGATGGTGCTCGGGCCCTAATAATGGATACAGTTGAATAGTTCTATTTCGTCCCTCCTGACCGCCAGAGGCGGTGCATAAGCACTGGATACCTCCGCCCGCGCCAGCGCATGTCGAGTACGAATACCAACAATGTCACCCGTGACCCCTGCATGAACTCTGGGAGGCTATATCTTCCGGTGTCAGCAGGTGATCTGTTCCTTCATTCTTCTCGCGACCGTGCGTCGGGGTACACGTAAGTAGGTTAGGCATGGCCGTTCCTATGGCTGTGCTATCCTTATCTACTGTTGGATTACACGTGCTGCTAGCTCTGTGCAGCCTCGTGCCTTTGGGGTAGGAGTAACGGGCTAGCGCTCGTCCTCCGAGAGGCTGTAGCTAGCATATTGCACGGCTGTATGTGTTTGTGCCTGCCTGGATCACTGGGTGCAGGTCAGTGTTAAATTGAATTCTCATGGCTGTTTTCTGTGTTTTGCAGTTTGGAATTCAAGGTGATTGAAGGAAGCAATTGTGTTGGTGAAGCTGGTTCTTTCCACTTCCCTCCTCCAGCTCAGTTGTGCAAAAAACAAAAAATATATATATTAAAAAAAAAAAAAAATATATATATATATATATATATATATATATACATATAACCCTTGTGGTGACGGGTGTGTGTCCGCCCCCTCTCCCAACTTGGTCTGGTCTCTGCTGTTGTGCTGACGTGTCTGTTCCCAGCGCTGTCACACTTTTCTGGGATTCTCGCTGGCTTGTTTCTCCACCCGATCACGGATGGAGCACGCCTGCAGCAGCTGCATGGCCTCTCTAGAACCTGAGGACGGCCATGACCACTGTGGGCCCTGTCTTGGTGTGGAACACCTGCGCGAGGCCCTCACTGAGGGGGTATGCATGAACTGTTCCATCATGCCTCGGTCAGTGAGACTGGCTAGACTCGCCCAGTTGGATCCCCTGGCCTGTCTTCCTTCATTTCAATCTGAGGGGGCAGATCTCCGTGGGACCACCGCTCAGAAGAGATCTGCCACACGGGGAGGTGATGGGGCTCCAGCAAAGAAGAGCAAGGCGGCGCAGAAAGACCGGCTCTCCTCTAAGGTTGACCGATTGGCTGCTGACATGGAGCAAATGAAGACGCTCCTTTTGAGTCTTCAGCCTGCCGGTGGGGCAGCGCCTCCTGCTGTCGTGTCTGTCCAGGAGTCGCCGCTGCCACTGGATGATGCTCTTTCCATCTCGGCTCCTCTCGCTCTTCGGCCTCAAGCTCCCGGCGGGGGTCTGATGACTCCTCAGTGGGGGCGATCATCCGGACAGCCCTGGCACGTCTGCAGCTTGATGCCCCAAGTCAAGTGCAGGCTCCAAGTGCCTTTCACAGGCGCAACCCTCCCTCAGCGAAGGTTACGGTGCCGCAGTCTCCAGATTTTTTGAAGGAGCTGCATTCCTGCTGGAGAGACACCTCGGCCCTCACCAGGCCAGGCTCAGATGAACGAGCCTTGGCCTCCATGGAGGATGCAGAGTCGGTTGGCCTTCTCCGCATGCCGGTGGTGGAACCTGCAATCGCGGCCTTGATTGTGGCTCCGGATGAGGCAATGAAGGCGGATCCTAAGTGTCCTTCTGCCCAGTGCAAGGTCACGGATGACTATGTCTGCAAGGCCTATAACATGGCAGCTCGGGTCGGCCGCCTTGGGAACACTCTTTCCCATTTCCTCCTTGCCCTCTCAGCCTCTCTGCAGGATGCGCAGGTAGACGGTTCCGTCCGCGACATCTGTGACGCGTCACTGCAGACGTTCGCCTACCAGATCAGGGAGCTGGGCCGTCTGATGTTGACGCTGGTCCACACTCGCTGCCATGTGTGGCTGGCGCAGTCACCTCTGACAGAGGCCACCCGCAGGGTCCTCTGTAGGGTGCCGGCGGAACCTGGGGAGTTCTTTGGTTCGGCTGCTCTGGAAGCTTTGGACCGCACTGCTGAGGCCGATGAGACCAGGCGGCAGCTTGCGGCCCTCCACAGAAGAGGATCTGCCTCCAGCCGGTCGGGGGCCTCACAATCTGTCCCTCGGGCCCCTACACAACCACCTTCCCGGGGTGGCCAACGTCCTTTGCGGGACACGAGGAGGCCGGCAGGTGACTTTCGTTCCGAGCCGCGCCGCTCGCCACGTAGGCCCCGGGACCCCAAGCCTGACCGCCGCACTCCCCGCTCCTCCAGGGGCCGGGGGCAGCGACGCTAGGGCCACGGGGCCGGTCGTCGGCTGCTTTTCCGAGCAGCAGCTCAGTCACTGGGCTGCTTGCTCGTCAGACCTTTGGGTGGTTGCCACCTTGACCCGGGGTTACGAATTGCAGTTCCGATGCCGGCCCCCAGCCTTCGGCCGGGTCAAAATGACTCTCATCCACGACTCGGCCATGGCTCTAGCCTTAACCCAGGAGCTGTCCGTCCTCCTGGGCAAGGGCGCCATCATACCGGTAGACCCCCTTCTTCAGCCCGGGGGGCTCTACTCGACGTACTTTCTTGTCAGCAAGAAAGATGGCGGGCTTCGCCCCATCTTGCACCTGCGAGGCCTGAACAGGTATTTAAAAGTGTTGCCATTCCACATGCTGACAACAGCGGAGGTTATGCGTGTGATCAGTCAGGGCGAGTGGTTCACGTCCATAGACTTGGAGGACGCATATTTTCATGTGCCCATCGCAGGTCATCATCAGCCCTTCCTGCGGTTTGCCCTTCAGGGCCACCACTATTAGTTCAGGGTACTCCCCTTCAGGCTTTCCCTGTCTCCGAGGGTCTTTACCTGATGTGTTGCAGCGGCCCTGACACCTCTGCAGGCAGATGGCATCAAGATCCTGCCATATCTGGACGATTGGCTGGTGTGTGCACCTTCCCGGTCCCAGGTGGTCCGGGACACAGACTGTCTTCTGGCCCATGTGGCCAGGCTGGGCCTCAGGGTCAACATGGCGAAAAGCTGTCTGGTTCCTACGCAGCAGGCCGCCTTCCTGGGTCTGATCCTGGACTCTGTTGCCATGAGGGCCTACCTGTCGGAGCGCCGCGTGGACGACATCCTCCGACTCCTTCCCCTCTTCAAGAGAGGCGAGTGTCTACCCTTGGTCCAATACTTGCAACTGTCGGGCAAGCTGACGGCCGCATCAACCGCCATACCATCTGGTCTGTTGATGTTGCGCCCCCTCCAGATGTGGCTCAACAGCTTTCATCTGGACCCCAAGCTACACAGGCACAAGCTGATCAGGGTGTCGCAGGCATGCATTCGTGCCCTGGCGCCTTGGAGGAACAGAGAATTCCTGCAGGGAGGTGTGCCTCTGGGTGCTATCCCGTCCTTTCGAGAGACTGTCATGACGGACGCTTCCCGCTCAGGATGGGGTGCAGTTTGGCGTGGCAGATTGGCTCAGGGTCGGTGGTCTGTTGTGGATTGCACGCACCACATCAATGTGCTGGAGCTGCGGGCTGTCCATTTAGCTCTAGTGCACTTTCTACCACACTTGCAGGGGAGACATGTGCTGGTCCGGTCAGACAACAGAGCCGTGGTCTCCCAGATCAATCATCAGGGGGGCACCAAGTCGGCACACTTGTTACGGGTGTCCAAGCGCCTGCTGACTTGGGCTGCTCCCCGTCTGTCCAGCCTGCGGTCAGTGTGGCTGGCAGGGGATCAGAATCAGGTAGCGGATTTTCTGTCCTGACACAGGCCTCCACCGGGGGAATGGAGGCTTCATCCGGAGGTTGTGGAGATGATCTGGGGCATTTTCGGCAGAGCAGAGGTCGATCTCTTTGCCTCCAGGGAATCGGCTTACTGTCCCCTATGGTTCTCCTGGATGGAGGGGGACGGTCCCCTGGGACAGGATGCTCTGGGGCACGAGTGGCCCAACAGCCTCCTGTACGCCTTTCCACCATTACGTCTTGTCCTTCCGACACTGCAGCGGGTCCTTCGTCGGGGCCATCGACTCCTCCTAGTGGCCCCGTTCTGGCCAGGGAGACCTTGGTTCCCACTGCTGCTCCAGCTCTGCTCCGGCTCGCCATGGCGCCTTCCAGGGAGGAGCGATCTCCTGACGCAGCTGGGGGGTCGGATTTGGCACCCCGACCCCTGCCGTCTCCAGCTTTGGGTCTGGCCACTGCGGGGCCCGACCCACTCCTGACTAGTTGCACCGAATCTGTCAGGAATACCATCTCGCATGCTCGTGCACCATCCACCCGCCTCCAGTATGAGAGCAAGTGGAGGAGGTTTTCTGCCTGGTGAGCGGGCAGGGGGGAGGATCCTACCTCTTGTTCAGTGGCCACCATTCTGGAATTTTTCCAGTCTCTCCTGGACGATGGTCGCGCTCCTTCCACCTTGAGAGTGTATGTGGCGGCTATTTGGGCAAGACATGTGTTGGTAGAGAATGCCACCGTGGGTTGCCAGCGGCTGGTGTCTTCTTTTCTAAGGGGGGCACTGAGGCTGCGGCCTGTGGTGACCCCCAGGGTTCCAGCATGGGATCTTTCCCTGGTGCTGGAATACCTGTCTTCTTCACCTTTTGAGCCTCTGGCCCAAGCTGACCTTAAGTGGCTGTCAATGAAGACAGCCTTCCTCCTCGCTGTCACATCAGCAAAGCGAGTCAGGGAACTACAGGCTCTGTCTGTCAGTGAGTCCTGCCTACGTTGGGGTCCGGGTGGTTCAGGGGTGACGCTGTGGCCAAACGTGGTGTTCCTGCCAAAGACGCTGCCACGCAATCGTCCTAACCAACCGATTCATCTGGCTCGGTTTGACCCCCCACCGACTGAAGCTGAGGCGCGGTTGTTGTGTCCTGTGCGGGCTCTGGCTGCCTACATCAGCGCCACAGCACCTGTGCGACGGACAGATCAATTATTTGTGTGTTATGGGGGTCACAACAGAGGTTGTGCCCTCTCTAAGCAACGATTGTCCCATTGGATTGTGGATACCATCTGTTGTGCTTACAGGGTCGGTGGTCGCCCATTGCCATCTGGGGTCAGGTGTCACTCCACGAGGGGTGTTTCCACGTCTTGGGCTGCTCTGAGAGGCGTTCCCTTGGAGGACATCTGTGCTGCAGCCTCTTGGTCATCGCCTGCCACCTTCCATCGCTTTTACCGGCTCAACGTTGCTGCTCCCCACCCATTAAGCATGGTCCTTCATCCCGGGACTCCTGCCCCTGGGCAGTAAGGTAAGCTTGGGGGATTCTTCGTGACATTGTTGGTATATGTCATCCAGTGCTTATGCACCGCCTCTGGCGGTCAGGAGGGACGAAATAGAACGAAAAGTTACTATTGTAACTACGATTCTATGAGTCCCGGATGACCGCCAGAGTGCTGGGTCACTCAGAATCCTCGCGCGTCCGCGAGCAGATTTTGGAACAGATCACCTGCTGACACCGGAAGATATAGCCTCCCGGAGTTCATGCAGGGGTCACGGGTGACATTGTTGGTATTCGTACTCGACATGCGCTAGCGTGGGCGGAGATATCCAGTGCTTATGCACCACCTCTGGCGGTCATCCGGGACTCATAGAACCGTAGTTACAATAGTAACTTTTCGTTCTCTTTAAGGTAATGGAAAAACAGTAAATAAAGTTAACTCAAAGTTATGGATAACAGTTAAAATAGTTATAGTGGTAACAGTTATAAATAACTTATAGTGAAGGACAGGACAGTTTAAACAGTTTAATGAAATGAATAAATTGTCATCCTAAAGTAAAGGATTACCAATTTAAACCGTTAGTTTAAACCAACAGATTAACAAATAAAACAGTTACCTTAAAGTAATGGACAAACAGTTAAAATAGTTAAAGCAAAGGATAAACGAAAAAATAGCTAGCGTAAAGTAATGGATAAATAGCTAAAATAGTAAATTAAAAGTAATGGACAAACAATTACAATAGTTACCTTAAAGTCAGAGATTAACAGTTAAAATTGTTAAAGTAAGATATAAACAGTTAAAATAGCGTAAAGCAATAGATACACAGTTAAAATAGTTTGTGTAAAGGATAAACAGTTAAAAAAGTGTAAAGCAATGGATAAACAGGTAAAATAGTAAAAGTGAAGGATTAACAATTAAAACAGTTATTGTAAGGTAAATGGATAAAGAATTAAAATAGTTACCTTAAGTAATGGATAAACAGCTATGATAATTAAAGGATAAACAATTCAAGTTAAAGTAATGGAAAAGCACTACAATCATTTGCATTAAGTAAAAGTTTTATATACAGGTACATGGTTGAAACGTCCAACTTCTGCCACGTCAAATGGCAGTGTCAATGCTACGGAGAATCTGACATCCTCAGATGTATGAAAAAAATGTTGTTACAGTATTCACTTTAATATATCCAAAATCCAGTTGATAATCTATTCTAAAGAACATATTTGGACCATGATGGGTGGTCTCTGAAGGGGTAGGCCCACCTGTGCTCAATTTCAAAGGCCATTGAGGGTATATCAGACAGAAAAGTTGAGAACAACTGCTCTAGCAAAGTGCTCATTGTATTAAATCTTAACTGCACTCCTGTGCAGTCAGCTTGTCACAAAACCAGGCCACAATCAATCGGACTCATCTGATGACTTTAGCCTGCAGTTTAGCCTGACTTTCCTCCCAAACAAAGAAGGTCAGCTGTCAGTTTTGCTGGTGGTAAAGAGTGACCAAAGCAAAGTCAACCAGTAGGCATAGGGAGGCATGGGTTGATAGATAGATGGGTGGATGGAAGAATGGATGGCTGATAGGGAGGCTATAGGTTTGGACATTGTTGAGTCCCTCTTTTTTATTTTGTTGTTGTTGAGTTGGTTGTGTATCAGGTGGCGTTGTTGCGGCATGGCTGCCAGGACCTGACCGCTGAGCGAAAACGTCAGTCAGTGGACACTGACAGCAATGGATAAGGGCTCGGAGGGACAGAACGGCAGATGAGAGGATGGACTTTGACCTTCCCCCTATCCGTTTAATCCCCCACATTCCCAAAAACAACAAGAAGTGATTGGTGACTCAGTATGGGTCTGTGCCCTGAGTGCTTTGTATGGAGGATACAGTGGCCTGATAGCAGAGCAAGCTGTGGTCTTTGTCCTTCAAAGAACAAACTGATAGGCAAAACAGCACATGTAGGAAACAGATGGAGAGAGGAGAGATACACAGATGGAGAGATAATCAAATACAATGCATATGTTAGAGACCATCTAAGTAACAATCTGATACATAATTGCTACTATTCTTGGTTTTTTAGGGATTAGAAATTGGTAGGGGTGTAAGGGTAACCAAAATTCAGAGTTTGTTTCATACCACGGTTTAGGATGGTTAAGACTCTTTAAGTTCGTTGTGAGGTCAGCACAGCAGAAAGACACTCAAATACATATGCACAAGGATACATTTACTTGCATTGAGTTTGAATTAACAAGTGCCAAAGACAGACCAACACATTCTCATCCAAACTTGCCTCATATTGCCACTTGGTCAGTGCCATTCACATCTACATATGACATGCTAGGTATCCTCTTGTGTCTATTGTTGATGTGTTGGGACAGGGTGTCAGTTTACACCTGTTACAAGCAAAACACACTCCTGTTTTTACAGAAAATGCATAGATTCTGCTCAGACGCACAGATGCACAGTCTTTTTAAAATAAACATACAATGTAGGTAAACCACTTCATATTTATGCTTATTTTCTTGTGCAATATAAGCACATGGTTAGGTTCAGAAAAAAAGGTAATGGTTTGGCTCTACATTCATACAGGAAGTGAATAGGCTGCCGGATGACAGTCCAGGGTTTCCGGAGACCATTCACAGCCCCTCCTGCCCGTCCTATGGGGAAATTCCAGCTCCTTCTGTCATTACCGGCAGTGTTGATGCTGTCCAGCGGTTTATCATACTGCCACAACAAGAGCCATCCGGCTAACCGGCGGCATATCAATATCAATTTTCAATTTCAATTTAATAAGCTTTATTGGCATGATTGTAGATTAACAATATTGCCAAAGCCATTACAAATTTACAGATAATGTACAATAATAAACATAACTATGGAAAGAAAAAAAAAAAAAAAAAAAAATATATATATATATATATATATATAACAGATAATTTAAACATATATATACATCAATAAAACTGAAAAGAACAATATTGCCAAAGCCATTATAACAATTGATGATCAACATTATCATTACACTATCATTACATTATCATTAGATATCATTACACTTCAAAAGGTTCTGTCTGGCCACATTATAAACTGACACCGGCTTTTGCCATTGGTGTCTGACGCCAGGATCACTGACAAAGTGACAGTATTTGAAGAGTTTGGAATGAGAATGGGCTGGACAGACAGAATCCACCTGCTGGGGACTGAGGTAACATTTTGCCCACCTACAACTTTTGTAAATTATTTTCATTATAAAAATGAAGGAACATTTCAACACCTGTGTATTACACTGTACAAACTCTAAACAAGCACTTTTCCAAAAGGCAACAGGTCTCAACAGGCTATGAAACTGAAAAGCACCTCTTATGTTATGAAACTGAATATCCAAAGTCAGAATCAGAAATACCTTATTGATCCCCAGAGGAAAATTGCGGTCCGTTACAGTCACTGATGTAAAGTGTAGAGAATTACAGAAGTAGAAATATGAACTATAAGTACAAAGTATATATATATATATGTGTGTGTATGTGTGTGTGTGTGTGTGTGTGTGTGTGTGTGTGTGTGTGTGTAAAATGTGCTGAGTATGTAAAGTGTGTATAAACACTTACAATACAACGCAAAAGTACAAAGACTAATAAAAAAAATAAAGTGCTTCAGTTAGTTCAACTGTTTCAATTAGTTCTACTTTCACTGTATTTAAATGTTTAAAGCATGAAGACATGTATCATCCCAGGTTATGCTGCCTATGTGCGTTGACATGTTGGATGTGTTTCCGCTTCTATCCTACAATAGTGTAGTAATGCTGTCCTGGTCTCATACAAAACTCTCTCTTTGTTGTTGTTGTAGCTGACCAGGAGCCTGCTTGTAAACTTTGGTTCCACATTAAATGCATCAGTCTACATACCATCTATTCTGTGTGCGGTTGGGTTCACTGGACCGTGATGATTTGGTAAGAACATGAACCGTTACAGCCCTAGTAATTGGACATGTAGCCGCACTTTGCTTTTAATTAATTAATTTATTTTTTAGAAAAGAAAATCAGTCCTACATACAGTCATCATAAACAGGACCAACTGCTTAACAGTTTAACGGTGGGGAGTCAAATACAACAACTCTTGAGCCAGAGAAGTGGCACCTAGACATGGCAGGGCTCTGCTCAGTATCAACATGTTCAACTAAAAGAATGACATGGCCTACCAGCAGTGGGGCTAAAATACTTTTTGTGATGGCAGTGCTAAAGGAAAGCTTATGGAGTGTTAAAGGTGACCACTGTGGTGACCATGAATGTGCTCAGTCCATTTACGTATGAATTTGCTACAGTATGTTCAAGTGGATTTTAACCTGACCTTGGTGTCAGAGAAAAGGTCAGGGGATCACAGAAATTCTTGCTGCGGGTGACTTGGTTTCTTTGGTTAGATCTTTTGCTTTGATAACCCCACTGCTAATAAAGAACAAATCACCACATAATCACAGTCATAATTTTGATGATTTTAAACTTGATTTGACAAAGTCAAATAAAGACTTGCAACTCGACTTGGACTTTACCACTAGTTAGACCAATGACTCCACTTGGACTTTGGCCTTATGACTTATTAATACTTGGTATCTTCTTTCAAGCCCAAAGATTGAAAAGTTATTGTGCGCAGTGAATCAGTTTATTTTCCTACACTGCCTGGAGTTTTTCCCCTATATGTAAGCAGTGGTGCTCTGTGGCTGCGAAATGATGAGCACCGCTGATACAGTATAATAAAAAAAGTAGAACCGATCAGATGACACAAACTTGCCAAACAACACTGCTTACCTGACATCTAGCTCACCTGCCTGTCCTGAGTACAGCTACACACACACACACACACACACACACAAACACACACACACACGCACGCACACACACGCACGCACGCACGCACACACACACACACACACACACACACACACACACACACACACACACACACACACACATCACAGTGAACAGGTCTGTATATCAGTGGCATAAAATGGTCTCAATATCACAATAATACCTGCACCTGATTCATGAGACTGGCTGTGCAGAGGGAGTTCTGTCTACTTATCACAATAATATTGTTTATTACAATTGTTCCTGGACATATCGTTAAACAAAAATAGCTCTCAAAAACCTCTTGAACTATTGGGATACAGTTTTTATTGGGTTACTTGTATCTGTGTTCTACTTGTGAACAGTCAATTGGTTTTTACAAGCAATGTTAGAGTCACAGTGTTAACTGAAACACTACATGACAAAAGTTACATCTGCCTCCACACGCAGGGGGGATTCTGACTGCATACGGCAAATTGGAAGCATTTTCTAAAAATTAATTCAACATCTACAACTGCGTACTCATGTCAGCGGACACGCTGAATATCTTCTGGCAGTGCAAAACAAAACTTACTCACTTCAGCCTCGCTGCTGGAAAAAATCCTAAAAGAAACACTGTCCTGAATCAGCTAATGTTAACATTATGCTCTTTATTTCATTTAGACATATAACATGCAACAAAAAGCAATATCACTTAAAAGATATATATATATATATATATATATATATATATATATATATATCTAATGTCTTGTTTCATACTCACACCAAAGGGTTTTAGTTCACTGTCATGGGAGAGTGTGTAAAGCTGCCAATATTTGAACGTAAGAAGCTGCAATAAGAGTAATTTGGGGTACTTTTATAGTACTTTTCTATGAAAAATGGCTCAAACCAATTAGTCGACTACTAAAATAGTCACCGATTATTTTAATAGTCGATTAGTCATCGATTAGTCGATTAATCGTTGCAATCCTGATATATTTATATATATACACACACATATATATATATATATATATATACACACACACACACATATATATACAGTCAGTGTGGGTCATAATGCCAAACAGGCTTTTATTAACCTCGCCTATCTATAGGCCGATGTACTTGAAATATACTATACAGGGATGACCAAAACTACACACAAAATAATCCCTCTTTTCCAACAGAAAGAACTCCCAAAATACTACCAGTGCCACAGCAAACCTCAAATTATATCACCACAAAATTCCCACTGCACCAGCCGCTCCACTGACCAAAGGCCAACACCAACTACAGCACTGAAAGATAAAACCACACGTTAACAAAAGTATAATGTTCAGTACAGCAACCAGCATTTAGCCTTTCCACTGCCACTGCTCCTGGACTGTTAGGACCCTTTCCGAAAAGAAACAATAAAAGACCCATATTTTATAATTCAATCATTTTTTGCAGACTGGTAGACTGGAGAAACTGAATTGCCTTTTTTAGGACAAATAAAGTCGTCTGAATCTGAATCTGAATCTGAATCAATGAAAAATAAAACAAATTCAATAATTACATCAAAAACCAACACCTCAGGGTGCGTTTAACAATAATATAATTCCTTTTGGTAAATGGACCTGCATTTGTATTGCGTCTTTCTAGTCATCCGACCACTCACTTTTTACACTACGAGTCACATTCACCCATTCACACACATTCATACACTGGAGGCCAAGGCTACCATACAAGGTGCCACCTGCTACTCGTTTTTTTTTTTTTTTTTTAACACAGTCATACACTGATGGAAGCATCATCGGAAGGAATTTGGGGTTCAGTATATTGCTCAAGGATACTTTGACATGCAGACTGGAGGAGACGAGGATTGAACCGCTGATCTTCCGATTGGTGGACGACCCGCTCTATCTCTGGGCCACACAAACAACTTTGTTTGTCTCACCAGGCAAGCATATGCACAGGAGTGATCACAGTTTAAGAACACACACACACCTTTGCTCTAAACTTAAAGTTTAGGATTGTGACTTCCCTGTCTTAACTTTGGACTTCAGTGCAAAGACTTGAGACTTACTTGTGACCAGAGGTGGGTAGTAACGCGTTACATTTACTCCGTTACATTTACTTAAGTAACTTTTTGGATAACTTCTACTTGTAAGAGTAGTTTTAATGCAACATACTTTTTACTTTTACTTGAGTATATTTGTGAAGAAGGAACACTACTTTTACTCCGTTACATTGAGCTTCATACCACTCGTTACTTGAATTTTTATTCATCAGTTAGTCAATGCACGATCTGTTTGTTTTATCAGCGAGACTTCCGCCAAAGGCTCTGTCACATGACTCTGTTTGACCAATCAAACGTAGCCACTAGTGACGTTTGACTCCATTTTACCAAACGGAGCTAGGCAGTCACATGACCGTACACAAACTCTTCGCGGCCTCGCACAGAAGCAAAGTGACTACGCGGGAGTGCACACATAAGAATGAGAGTAGACGGCAACAATGGCAGAAACAACGGCGTGCGAACCAGAAGAGGCAGAACACCCGTGGCCATACATGAAAACCATGTTTACTTTACAGACTACAAAAAAGAACAGCTATATCATGCGCTGTCATCTGTGTCTACCCAAAGTAGTAACATGGCGCCCTCCGTGGCAGACGTGTTTGCTCGCACCGCTCCTGAATGCAGGCGTTTTTTTCTTTAGCCTGAAAAACTCCTTCTTTCCCACTGCCATCAGACTCCTAAACCGCCGACAGGAGTCATAACTACCATCACTACCTCAGTTCGTGTTACACATCCAGTCTGCACATGACTTTTGCACATACAAAGTTTTTGCACATACAATTTGTTGCACTACAGTTTCTTGCTGCCTTTATTTAGCTTTATCTTTTGTTCATATATATATATATATTTCCCTTGTGTATATTTTCCTTTTATATTTTTTTCATCTATATTGTTTACTTTTTATCTATTTAAATTGAGTGTGGATTTAGTTGTATCTTTTTTCTGGCATTCATTGCAGTCAGCAAAGGAAGAATTTCATTGAACAGGGAAACGTGTTTCCTCACTGTGCGTATGACAATAAACACTTTGAAATGAATTGAATTGAAATGAATTGACATTTCAGCCTACAAGAACTCCACTTCAAACTTAAGGAGAATGTTTTGAAATGACTAAATTATTATCTGTTCCACTAATTTTCATTCGGCATAACAAACACAGTCTCTCGCTTACTGATTTTAAACCTCATTCCAAATAATGTTGAAGAGTTCAAACACAGTGCTCAAGTGCTGTTTATAAGGCACTGGTTTCAAAAATGTTGTTATGAAAAAGAATGACAATCTGACAGAAGAGAATGTTTTGAAACTACAAAATTGGTAACAAAGGATTTCTTACTGTTTCTTGTGGCTCAATTTGCCTTAATTTATGCTATTTTGTAAAGATTTCATTTACTATTTTAGTTATAGGGGTATTGTTTGGCAACATCTGAATCTGCACATTACTATTTTATCTTTATGTCTATTTGATTAAATCCATGCCCTGATTATTAAAACAACAAATCAGAAGTTACTCAGGAGTTTTATCACTAAATACTTCCTTACTCTTACTCAAGTAATTATTTGGATGACTACTTTTTACTTTTACTTGAGTCATATTATTCTAACAATACTCTTACTTGAGTACAATTTTTGGCTACTCTACCCACCTCTGCTTGTGACTTGCAAAACAATGACTTGGTCCCACCTCTTTAAGGGGCTGTACACATGCTGCATCTTTAACCTCCTGGAAAACATGAGGTTGAGTGCTGGGTGCCACTCTTGAGCTTTTTCTGTGCCAGCTTTCATGAGCGTGGTGGCAGGTTGTTGCTAAGCAACCTCAACAAGCACAGTATCATAGCCTAATAACCTGAAATCCTGAGCGCAGAGCAGATCTTTTTCCAGGCACTGTTTGTATTTAGGCCCATTGTCTGTGGGACAGATGTCCCTCTCTGGCAGCCCAGCTCTAAAATGATCAACCTTATTTTCCATATTTATCACAGACTGATATTTACGGAAAAAGGGAAAGATATCTGTTAGGCTGTGAATAGATGTTCCCCATCACATGACATGCTGGGTGTGCTGCTGCATTCCAAAAGTTGAACTCAGTGCATCTCAAAGTGCAGTTGTTGCACCCTGATAGATATGCGCCCACTACTGTGTCTTTTTGGTGTTTTAGTGTGCGCACTGCGCATCTACATTTAAAACAATGAATTTGAGGGCGCAAAGAACATGGCCCCTGACACAGGTGACAAACATGGAGGCAAGAACACATCAAGAAACAAGGAGGTGAGATGGGACCATTTTACAGACCATTAACATGAGAAAAATCATTGTTATACCTAGTATTGAAGCAGATGTGTAACCTAGACAGTAGATGCTTGCTTGGGCAGGGCCTCTCAAACACGATCCTGACTCCATCCATAATCCCTGGCCCTACTCACTAGAGGCTCCTAATGGGATCCAGATTGGGGCAAGTGTCACCGTGGAATTCGACGGGGGGCCGGGGGGGAGGCTGGCTTCAACTTCTGCCAAGTCCAGCAGCTTAGCAGTGTCAAGTCAGCATAACTCAGCAGACACCATAGCTCCGTCCAAACCCACTCCTGGTTCTGCAGTGTGGGGTGGTCCCATTCTTTCTGAAATAGCCGCTGCAGGGCTCTTCCATTGTCCCCTGGCTGTGGATCAATCATTTTGTGAGCCCCACCCACAGCTTGACTGGTATTCACATAAAGAATTTACCCAGGCCCTTTTAACCCAGCATGAGAAGAGGAACTGAAGGAGGGGAAAGATAAGAACACTAAATGTATTGATACTCACATTCTTGAAGCAAAAGACATGAAAGGACATAACTTCTGCTTTAACATTTATTCTGCAGTCATCCCACTGTCAGTATCCTCAGTAGACCAGAATGCAATGCAGCATGGGTATGTTGTCTCATCTAACAAGGGTGATGTTCCCATTTCTCACCCACAAAATCTTTGCTGCCACTTTCACTATACTCTGCACATAAAGCCCTCAGCTGAATGCAACATGTCCACACCCCTTGTCTGGGGACTGATCACAGGCATTGTGGGAGATGTAGGAAGGAGGAGTCATGGTAGGTTAGCATGAAAACTTCAGTCTAAAGACAACATGTTACCACATAATGACTCCTTGCATGCGCATACCACAGATTGATGACACTACAACAGTTTGAGAGTATTTGAGGGAGTTCAGATCAGTTTATCTCTCTTATGTTCACACACCTCTTTCATCAATCAAATTAATTATGCTGACTGTAACAAGTGCTGTACTCGTTTCTTGTAGAAGAAATAACAGGAATTAGACAAACTTTGACACAGCATCAGGTTAATTTTGAGGATATATTTCAGCTAATTACTTTCCTTTCCAACTTTGAAAGAGTTGATATGGTGTGGTACATGGCCGCTGTTGCCAAATTGACTAAATTGTAGAGAGCAGACTTTTTTTCCCCACAAACTCATGCCAGTCATCAAACTGTAATTGTGTTTCTCCTGTCAGGATGTAACAGCTGAGATGAGGACAAGAAGAGGGGCATTTAGAAAACATGGCACCAGTCTTTGTCTGAGGTTTTGTAGGAAGGGCTGAACAGAAGTGTGTGTGTGTGTCGCACTACAGGAAGGAAACCAGCAACACATCCTACTCTGCTCTACACCTGCTTAATTTGAAAATGCTTCTAGTCATGCTGTCACCTACCAGCCGACCACAGCTTCACCACAGAGCAGGCAGAAATGCGTAATGCTCACATCCTTGCCATCTTGGAGGGTGTTATAGTAAACACAGCTGCTATAGTGAGGTGTCAGAAAGCCAACATTAAGAAGACCTGTTAAATACAACCCAGAGGTGAACCTAGGATCAATTTAACAACTAAAATGAAGTGATAAAAGCTGGGAATGTGAGTGTATTTATTGCATACTGTAGCTAAGAGAGAAAAGGACTCCAGGAAATAAAACATCAGAAACAAATGAGTCATCCACGTGGGTCACATCTGCTGGGACTAACTGGATAACTGAAGACTGTCATACTTTATTTCCATTAATTAATGACAATACTTACACTTAAAGCTTAACTATTTTTTCTAAAAACAATGGATCAAATGATTCAGTGGTAGTGACAAACCCAACTCTGCAGTTCCACTAATTACAGCCCTGCCTGAGCCTGGTTGTGCTCAACCCGACCTGCCGGGTTCGGGACCAGGCTGTAATTTGTCTTCATTACCCGGGGCTGGAGTGGAATCAGGTTCTCACCAATTTACCAGTGTTTTTGTTTGTTTGTTTATCTGTTTTGCTTTTTCATGATACTGGCAGTTCACTGGCGTAAATGGCTGGACTTTTAATGGACCTGAGGCAGGTGCTCCGTCCCCACCGAGCCCTCTGTCTCTGTCCTCACGGACACAAACACATTCTCACTGATTGATTGGCGCGAGTTATTTATATTATTGTGGCGTATTTATTATGAATACAGTCCATCTCATGCTGCTTCTATGTTTTTTTGCCATTTCATCACTACTACAAATGTAACTGTAGCCTATGTCTCACTATCACTATCTTCATTCATATTTTAAAAAGCTACACATTATATTCAGCCACAAAATGAGCAGTTGTGGTTTGAGTTAAAATGAATAGATTTCTATCAGAAAGGACTGTCTCGGAGAAAGCCCACAAGGAAAACTTCTCCAATGTGCACAAAATAGGCCTGAAAAGCAAGAAATCAGAACACAAGTACACTGCCCTACAAAGGCAAAAGACCTTAACACACCAGAGTGTAGAACTGAGAAAAATGAGTTTAAAGTTATTTTGTTGTCCTGTCAAATGAGTTGTAGGTAGATTATTGGAAATTTGGCATTTTATTGTATGAAAAGGAAGTTATTTATCCCCCAAAAATCTAAAGCTTAAACTTGACCTTTGACCCTTATTTGGAAGTTACTGTACTCTGCCTTTGTATTATTTGCAAAACAATAATGGATCATACAAAGGCAAAAGACCTTAACTTCTATTCTATTGACAATTTGGATTTGTATCACTCTATATCAACATTTCCTGTGATAACAATAATAGCCTTACAATAACATTTAGTGAGTTTTGTCTAGTGAGGCTTAATACTACATAAATAGAATATTAAAAAATAATAATAATGAGAATTTCAAGGCTAAAATAGTTCATTTCTGGAACATTTTAAAAACCTTAAGGTTGTACTTATTTCAGATAAAATAACACTTTAAAGTAACCTTCCACCTATATTTCTTACATTTGAAAGATTGGATTTGGCTATGTCAGTAATATGTCCTCTCTTATATGTCATTGATCATTTTCTGATAAAACCTATATGAATATGGATGTGTTTGATGACATTATGTGCAAGTTTTCTAGAGTCGATGAAAAAACACTGTATTCATACATTTTAGATGGAATGGAAAATTTATTTAGAGTAGAGAGAGAGAGAGAGAGAGGAGTCTGGATATCAGGGACTTAATTCCTCCCTCAGCTACTCTTCATCCTCATTGAGGCCTCTGACAGCCAAAGAGCTCCAGAAGAATCTCCTGGTAGGTGGCATGAGTGGAACCAGATTCCTCAGGATCTCCATCTCCTTGGCCTCCTCTACACCCCAGTCTTGCGTCCTCAAGGTGGCTGGTACACAGGATGTAAACTTCTTCTGGAGGAAGTCCAGCTCAATGACGTCCTCTTCCCTATGGGATTTCTTGACAAACATGGACATTGACCCTCGTCGCAGTTGAATCACTTTAATTTGAGCCAGTCTGGGCATTTTTTTTTTTTACCTTGGCTGCAGAATGGCCATCAATCCATGCCCTGATCATCTCATTTTTCAATTCTACCTCCTCCACTTTCCTAGAATTTGAATTAGCTACCACTGACAAAAAATTTTCGAAATCAAAGACCGCCCTTCCTGGTCTGCGCCGCATCTCCTGTTCCACACCATGGTGAAAGCTGTCTGCGCTCATAAATGTGTGCCCAGGCTCGAAAAACTTCAGTGTCACATCTTCGGCTGATATAGTATCAGAGTTCACTAAAGTGACAAGTTATGACAGCAACCACCAGTTTTTGTTTTGGGCGCTACAATTATCCACCCAGTATATAACATGCTTTACATCCCGCTCCTTTTCCAGTGCCGCTGCATAAGCAGAAGTGACTTCTTTGGCATTCCGCCCTGCAATGCCCTCATGCCAGACAACAGAGATAGTTTTTTTTTTTTTTGTTGGTCTTCTTTCCAACTGAGGCGAAGGTCTCATGGTACGCTGATATGCGACGGGTGAACACTGCAGACTTCACACCTGGCATACGCGGGAGCATGATGACCTTCTGTAGGTCAACACTTCTGACTGCAGTACCCTCAGGCCAGTCCCTGTCTGCACCTGACCTGTCATGCAGTCTGGTCTCAGTGGCTGCAGATGTGTGTGCATGCCACCTCTCACACTGAGGGCAATCGTCTGCAGCTTTCCTCTGGTGATCAGCCCTCACATGCCGGTCCTGAAGCAGACAGATCTCACATTCCTCCTCTCCAAGCTTGGCAAAGCTAATATTGCTCGACTTCACTTCTTTACGGTAGGTTTCATAAGAGCAGTGGTTTCCCTTATAAATGAAGTCGGCAATCATTAGCTTCACAGTTACATCACTCGGGAGATAGCGGTGGAGTGGTGCATGTTCCCTCCGGTAGTGGCTGATTGATGGATTGAATGACTCTACATGGTCTCTCAATGGCTTCAGGTCCAACTTGTTGACAGGTTTGTGTCTCCCTCTTTGGTCATTAGGTGGAGCTAGATCAGTCGATATTTCTTTGCCCATCACAGAGAGAACCAGGCTATCACTGGTTGGATGGTAGCCTAGCGTGGAAAGAAGAAACAGCTTACACACTTGCTGCAGGGTATTGTGTGTATCCTGCAGCCTGTAGATGAAAGACTTGCTCCGCCGACTGGGATTGGCGGGATTGGGATTGGCACAGACCTTTGCCTTTGGAACCTGACTGACTGAATAAAAGATAAAAGCCCGTTTCTGTCCATACGACATGTTCCACTACTCAATCAAAATTTCTTGCCGGATGTCTTCGGAAAACTTTCCTGAGCATTGCCTTCGGCACTTAATTCCACATTGTCCCCTCACTGGTGGTCAATTTGTGGGCTCTGATGGAGGAGCAGGAGTGTTTGGAACAAAGACAGACAGTGGTAGGTTCTCTGCGGCAGAGGCTGGTGTGGCTGGTGCAAGATGAACTGGGTCTGGAACTGTGACATGGGCAATCACAGGCTCAAGTGCTGTCGGTGTAGGCTCTGAAATCACTGAAACAAGGACCTGTTCAAGTGCAGTCAGTGAAGCAAGGGCAGGCTCTGGTGTGCTGGTGGTGAACAGGTCATCTGCTCCACAAAACACATCATCACTGATGTCTGGATAACTATGGAGAACTGTCCACTTGTTTGCTGACAGTTTTGCAGGGGGCGTGCAGGCTGCATTTTGCTGACTTACTCCAGGAATAGAAGAAGATGAAAAGTATAAAAGAAAATAAATTAGACACACACAGCTAATGAATATTATTATTATTATAATATATTGCAGGCCTACTCCTTATATGCATAGTTTTCAGAAAAATATAGTGAGAATTATTCAACACATCCAAAATCGCCAATAGTTTGTATTCATGAACGCGTCAAATGGGAGCCAGGCCAAGGAGGAGTCACATGGTGGATTCGCCCAATGACTGCTTTTCTTTCTTGACATATCAAGAGATCAATGACATCGACCTAAGGAAGTGATGCAGCTAATTGTTTGTATGGGATGAAATATTTTGCAACCAACACTATCCAGCTTTAGATAGCAACTAGTAGGCTGACCCACAGCCACAGACTGAATGACAACCTCCAGACGATAACTCTGGCACTTTGATTGGTTAGGCTAGTTAGTCGGCAAATATACTGAAAGCCAGCAAATGGGATAATACTGATAACTCTTTATGGATTTAGACAATGGATTTGTCTTCACAGTGGATGTTGTTTGCCATGGATTTTGACCAGATTTCAAGAAAAGGTAAGCTGCCATCCAAGTTCTATCTGCTGGGTTGGTTTGTGTTCGTGCAGGCTATGTTTTCGCCGGAGAGGTGTGTGAGGCGTCCCCAACTCGCTCATGTTGTTTTCGGTCAGTGAGTGGACTGGACTGTCATTGGCAGGCAGCTCGTTCTACCCTGTATGGCACGAGAAAATTAGTCCATACTAATATTCAGGCTTTGATTTATGGTGTCTTGCAGCTGGCAAGCCATTTACCATGTTCCCTTATAGAGGATACAGGAACAGTTGTGTTTTTTTTGTCAAGTAGCCTAACTTGTTTGCATCGCTAGCTAGCTAACAAGGCTGCCGGGTATGCTAGTGCTAGCTGAATTTTATCTATAAATCTTTTTTTTCATCATCATTTATTGAAGTTAATGTGTGTGACAGAAGTGCTTCAATTACATGCAATACATAGGCAGAACACCGTAACTCCAGCGCGGTAAACGGTAACTTCACTTTGGTGCTTGGTAAAACAAAGGCAGAGTGCCTTTGTAACTTAATCCCAGCGTTCTAGAGCACCGCGAAACAAAGCCAAAGGACCATAACTGATGTTACAGGCTTCTGCCTTGGCTTTCAGATTCAGATTCAGATTCAGAATTCAGATTCAGATTCAGATTCAGATTTGCTGAAATCTTGTGCTAAGGAGCTGAGCTCTATTTTTCAGCACATTTTTAATCAGTCTCTAAAGATGCAGCATGTGCCAATGAGTCTGGAAGGATGCTGTTGTCAGCATCCCTGTGCTTTTGGAGGTTACGGCAAAAACAGCATCTTATTTTGATAAGAAAACCAACAAAATTGACTCAAGATATTTGTCCACATGATAAAACTCATACCCATTGTTCCAAAAAGTTCCAATTTTTGACAAAATTGAAGTTACGGCCTTTTGCCTTTGCATGGCAGTACAGAGTTGTTGCATAGAGATAATACATTGTCTCATTTTGTTGCGTGGGTGTGAACCAGGCGAGTTTTTAGAACATTGGACAACAGCGCATTGTAAGTAGTTGCCTGTTTCAACTTGTCACCAATCTTTGGTCTGAACTGGGCTTAAGAAAATTTGCAGTTTGATATGGCATAGAATTGTGACACACACTTAATGTGTACATTAAAAGCTGTCAGACACCAGTGATAAGTGTTGAAGTGAATTCAGTGCACACTGAGTCAAAGTCACTTCACTTTGCTCCACAGTTACTCTATAATGCAAGGTGTTCCCACTGAACATCCTCCATCCATCATCTTAATAGTGTAAACTCTCCAATATTTATGCAGGGATTAAAGCATTTTAATATGCTAACAGTTGAGAAGGCTGATTATGATGAAGTGTGTTAAT
This sequence comes from Cephalopholis sonnerati, assembly GCA_019142605.1. Classification (NCBI taxonomy): domain Eukaryota; kingdom Metazoa; phylum Chordata; class Actinopteri; order Perciformes; family Serranidae; genus Cephalopholis; species Cephalopholis sonnerati. The sequence continues at coordinate 3,323,618 of JAGQAX010000015.1, read as the reverse complement.
ATCTCCATTAGTAACCCAGAGTGAGAAAACCCAGGATACTTAATTGATGACAGAAATGTGTGTTGGTGTTTATTCATAAATAAACTCAAAGTATAAAAGTATACGACTTCATACTGTGGACTCTCAGGCTTCCAATCATATGAGTTGTCTTATCGTGTGTGTGTGTATGTGTGTGTGTGTGTGTGTGTGTGTGTGTGTGTGTGTGTGTGTGTGTGTGTGTGTGTGAGTGTAGCCAAAGCAGCATTCCCCAGCCTTTCCCCACCTCTCCTCCTTACTCCAGAGCCTCTTAATAAAGCATCAGTTAAAAAGTGAATGGATCAATTAGGCAATTTATCCAGCTAATCTTTGGCAGTGCCCACCTTTTTGATGCTGCCAACAAAGTGACTGAAAACATTGTTAATGCATCCAAAAAATAAAAGGGGTTGCTTCTGCCTCTCGCTCCCAAATGATTTGGAATAATTTGCTTCTCATTCAGGAGATGGAAGGCAGCCGGGGCTCTCCGTCGCTGGCAGTCAGCATGAAAGCACTTCGCCACCAACTTTCCCCCAATATCTCCTCACTGGAATCAGCTAAATGGCTATTAGGCCAGCGCCTCCTGCCAACATGCTCTCCATAATCACAAGGAAGAAGAGGTGCTAGTTTGGATGGGGTCTTAGTGTGACAGCTGTGTGTATTTGGTTTGGCAAGTGCATTGTGTGTGTGTGCGTACAAGCCATTAGGATGTAATATGAGGGGTCTTTGGGGAGGCATGCCATACACACTTCAGAATGTGAAATGAGAGGAAAATGTAAGCTATATCTAAGGTTTAGTTCTCTATATGCATGCTTTCACAATGATTTTGTTGCAATAGCATCTTATAGAGGACGAAGCCTGAAAAGGATTAAGGTTACAATAGCACTGAAGAGATGCTGTGTTCTATAAACATTAGCATTAGCACCCACATATATAGAGGCAGTCCTGGCAAAATTGTTTAAGGCTCACTCGTGGTTGTATGAAGAAATTATTCAGGTTAGATATCCACAGATAAAGGTAAAACATGAAGCCAGTGACTGCAGCTCCATGACAGAGGTGAAATGGAACCAGAACTTCTGGGTTCTCTTAAAGCAAAAACAAAATTTGAAAACCCCAATAACATTTTCAAGAACATAAAAAAATCCAACTCTACAACACAAGGGTGTTGTGCAGTTTTAAAGTGGCCTTTAAAGGGGAATTCTACATACATGATCACGAATTCGAATCTTGTGTTGGGTACAAACCGTGCTGATGCGATGCACTCTAAACTAGGCTATTTTTAGCCGATTCCTCCAAAAGGCTAATGCAGTTAGCACTCAGGGCTGCCATTAAACCACTTACGAGGCTCAAAGTAGCCCCACACTTTGTTGGTAGTATAACGAGGGTCCTACGATTTAAAACGAGGCATTCGCAACTTTGTAAGCAGTCATTTTTAATAAACTTTCTGTGCACTTACAAAGACAGTACCTTGAGGTAGTTTTCCGGTTGCCGCCAGTCAAAACAAGTTGATTACCAACTCCTCTTCTCGTCTTCTCCTCTCCTCAAAAGCTGTCGTCCAAGCTCATGCGAGACCCACCTACAATGCAGTCCTGGGATCTCTCCCCAGACCACTTCGCACCCATTCACACCTGGTCCCACCTGACCCTAACGACACACATGATGGTCAGGTGGGTCAATGACTCACATTGTGAACCTAACGACTCTGAAACTATGAGCTCACATGTCACCTTAACGACTCTGCCAGGGTTCACACCCACACAGAGCTTAAAAGCCTGCAACTCCGTACCAGTCAGTTAGAACTGAAGAAGCTTCTTGGATGAGAGGCGAAACGTCTTCAAGAAACGCAAGCAAGTCCAGTTTCCTACAGTATAGCACTTAGCATTACCATGACCTGGATGAATGAGAATCTTCACCGACATACCTCAAGGTACTGTATTTGTAAACGGTCATTTTGAATAAACTACCTGTGCACTTACAAAGACAGTACCTTGAGGTAGTTTTCCTGTCGCCATCAGTCAAAACAAGTCGATTACCAACTCCTCTTCTCGTCTTCTCTCCTTAAAAGCTGTCGTCCAAGCTCATGCACTACACACATCCTGGTTACCCCTTGTTCACGTGTACAGCCCATGGTCAGCCCTCTTCCATCAACAACACCTGAGATTTGCGTTCAGCAATCAACTTGTTTTGACTTAAATTCAAAATAGTGACGACGAGAAAACTACCTCAAGGTATACCTTACGTCCCAGGAGTATCGGAGAAGCTCAGGAGGATTTTCAACAAACACCACATCCCTGTGCACTTCAAACCCAGTAACACACTGAGGCAGAAGCTTGTCCACCCCAAGGACAAAACACCCAGGCACAAGCAGAGTAATGTAGTGTATGCAGTTCAGTGCAGCCAGGACTGCACAGATTTGTACATTGGTGAAACTAAACAACAACTCCACAACGGCATGGCACAGCACACAGGAGAGCCAGCTCCTCAGGACAAGACTCAGCTGTCCACTTACACCTGCAGGAGAAGGGACACTCTTTCAAGGACAGCATTGTTCACATCTTGGCCAGGGAAGAAAAATGGTTTGAAAGAAGTGTAAAAGAAGCCATCTTTGTCAAACTGGAACGACCATCGTTAAACAGAGGAGGTGGACTCTGACACCACTTATCACCCACCTACAATGCAGTCCTGGGATCCCTCCCCAGACCACTTTGCACCCATTCACACCTAGTCCCACCTGACCCTAACGACACACATGATGGTCAGGTGGGTCAGTGACTCACATTGTGAACCTAACGACTCTGAAACTAAGAGCTCACATGTGATCTTAACGACTCTGCCAGGGTTCATACCCACACAGAGCTTAAAAGCCTGCAACTCCGTACCAGTCAGTTAGAACTGAAGAAGCTTCTTGGATGAGAGGCGAAACGTCTTCAAGAAACACAAGCAAGTCCAGTTTCCTACAATATAGCACTTAGCGTTACCAAGACCTGGATGGCTGAGAATCTTCACCGACATACCTCAAGGTACTGTATTTGTAAACAGTCATTTTGAATAAACTACCTGTGCACTCACAAAGTTGTGAATGCCTCGCTTTAACTGGTAGGACCCTTGTTATACTACCAACAAAGTGTGGGGCTACTTTGAGCCTTGTAAGTGGTTTAATGGCAGCTATTACGTTTTACCTGGAGACATACCCTGAGTGCTAGCGGCATTAGCCTTTTGCAGGAATTGGCCAAAAACAGCCTAGTTTGGAATGCATCGCATCAGCGAGGTTTTGTACCCAACACAAGATTCAAACTCGTGATCATGTACAATATATTCCAAATCCATTTCACACCAGAATTCCCCTTTAACACACATGTTGGCTAATAGCTACGTTCTTTCATCTGCATAATATTGCAAAAGTTAGGCATATCCTGTCCCAAAAAGATGCAGAATAATTGGTCCACAGATGGACATCTGAAAACCATTGTCGTTCACATCTGTGTCTATGAATGTGTCCAGCTGACCATTTGTGTTTAGATTTCATTACTGCCTAGAGGTTATAGGGCTCTGTACACCAGCCCAGTCGCCCCAAATTATGTTGCCTTTTAATGTTTCTGCAAACCACGTATATGTTGCAATTGTGCACACATACATTATGCATACATATTATATCAAAGTTTAGTTAAAGATAGTTGTAATTACATGTGCCAAGCTGCAGATCACTGCAGGCTACTGTTTGAGGAAAACAAGCAACAAAATAATTTTCTTTTTCTTTGCTAGACATCAGCAGTGGCTTGCAGTCATGATTGTGCAACCAAAACATACAATAACTACGTCCTGCACTGATGACATATTTTCTTGTTATGTCCTGGTTGGGGACACATTAGGCAGGCTGTTCTCATGCACTGTTTATAAGTTTTCCCAGGAAAAGAAATGGACTAAAATTTGTACATATCTAATGATGACCGAGAAATTCATGCATAACCCACAGATTTTGGAAGGCTTCAATCATGTGACCAGTGCGCTGACAGGAGCAAAGAATTAAGCGGTCCCCGTGAGGAGGCAGGTTGGGGTTTTGGACAGATCAGAAAACACAGGACTTTCCCCAGGAGCTTTGAGTCATTTCATAAAGTATTTCTAACAACAGTAACTTTACTTGCCTAAACCTAAGGACGTCCAACTACATTTCTTTTCCTAAATCTAAGATGCATTTTAAAACCATGTGTAAACAGAGTCTAAGACATTATAGACATGCACAAGTGGATTATAACTTGTAAATCAGCATTTCTTGTCAGAAACATTTACCACGATGCTCATGTTTGGGCAGCCCCTTGAAAGTCAGAGATTCAAATTGTCAGTCAGAGACCCCCTCAGTCGACTAAGATTGTCTTGTCTTGCAATATTTTTTGCTAGTCAGTGTGCTGTGTACTTTTGGGGACGTTTGCTTCCCAGATTTTGCTGCAGAGTGAGCTAGTATCGGCAAAAATGTTTTTGCACATTTCCTATCTGTAGTTAGTGAAGTTAACTTGTTTACTATATTAATGCCACTGTCACTCTGAATGTCCTGCTGAGCTCATAAAACTTTATATGGAAATAAAAAACCTGAGTCGTTAAATATTCGTAATAAACAGCTGAATGTGATTCAACTGACATAATTGTGAGTAGGGTACAGCCCTAGCTAGCACATGTAGTTTTTGGTCGGACATATAATATTTCATGTGTAAGAGCATGAATTTTAACCTGTCGACTGGCCTCTGTCAAGCTGGTTACATTATCCACAGCAATCTCAGGCTTTAAACCAAGCAAAAGCAGAGATGCCTTTAGCTGCAGCTCCACTTTTGGCCATTGTGTAAAAAAAAACAAAAAAAAAACATTGACACCTATTAAATATTTGCAGACCTTTCTGTCTTAGAATGGGTATAATATTCATCCTATAAAATGTCGCTTTGCAAATATTATCCATCTATGGATTACTTTTTTTAAGGGAATGTTCGTCCTGATGGACACAGGGTCTGAAGTGATATAATGAAGAAAAAAATCTGATGCATTCTAAAGTCAGCACAATCATCTCTATCTGTTTTGTCACAGGCCAAGTATACTTTGTTTGCCATGACTCCAAAAGAACTCACTTAAATCTAAACCAGTATGAGTGTTTTGTGCCAAATGAGATGTTTGACATGTTGACTGACATGACCGACCAACTTGTTCTCATTCTGAAGTTGTCAAATGACGCTGCTTTTTCTGTAATTTCAGTGTCAAAAACCGACAACAAAAGCCACTTATCACAACAATATGATATGCTGTAGGGCGCCGGTATGATAAGCGCCCCGCAGCGTATTTTGGAACCCTGCTGGTAACGGCATATATAAAGAACTGGAAAGTCCCTCCACGTTGGTGGGGAGGGGTGGGGACGGGTCAAACAAACCCCGGATTTTCACCTGGGAGCCCAGAGTTTGCTCCCTGTATGCATGTAGAGCCAAACCAGGATAAAAACCTATATTTCCTAATCGAACCATGTCCTTTTGTTGATGCCCCAGCATTGGTTGCTACCAGGGGTGGGTAGTAACGCGTTACATGTACTCCGTTACATTTACTTAAGTAACTTTTTGGATAAATTCTACTTGTAAGAGTAGTTTTAATGCACCATACTCTTTACTTTTACTTGAGTATATTTGTGAAGAAGGAACACTACTTTTACTCCGTTACATTGGGCTTCATTCCGCTCGTTACTTGGATTTTTATTCATCAGTTAATCAATGCATGATCTGTTTGTTTTATCAGCGAGACTTCCGCCAAAGGCTCTGTCACATGACTCTGTTTGACCAATCAAACATAGTGATGTTTGACTCCATTTCACCAATCAAATGGAGCCAGGCAGTCACATGACCGTACACGAACTCTTTGCGGCCTCGCACAGAAACAAAGTGACTACGCAGGAGCGCACACACAAGAATGAGAGTAGACGGCAACAATGGCAGAAACAACGGCGTGTGAACCAGAAGAGGCAGAACACCCGTGGCCATACATGAAAACTATGTTTACTTTACAGACTACAAAAAACAACAGCTATATCATGCGCTGTCTTCTGCGTCTACCCAAAGTAGTAACATGACGCCCTCCGTGGCAGACATGTTTGCTCGCACCGCTCCTGAATGCCGGCATTTTTTTCTTTAGCCTGAAAAACTTCTTTCCCACTGCCATCAGACTCCTAAACTGCCGACAGGAGTCATAACTACCATCACTACCTCAGACTGTGTTATACATCCAGTCTGCACATGACTTTTGCACATACAAAGTTTTTGCACATACAATTTGTTGCACTACAGTTTCTTGCTGCCTTAATTTATATTTATCTTTTGTACATATATATATTTTTCCCTTGTTTATATATTCCTTTTATATTTTTTCATCTATATTGTTTACTTTTTATCTATTTAAATTGAGTGTGGATTTAGTTGTATCTTTTCTCTGGCATTCATTGCAGTTAGCAAAGGAAGAATTTCATTTTACAGGGAAACGTGTTTCCTCACTGTGGATATGACAATAAACACTTGAATTGAATTGAATTGAATTGAATTGAACTGAACATGTCGACATTTCAGCCTACAAGAACTCCACTTCAAATAAGAGCACCTCGCCCAGTATGGGGACACCGGGGCCCCCTCCTGGAGCCCGGTCGGGCTCAGCCCGAAGAGGATACATGGAGCCGTTGCCCTGTGGACTCACCACCCGCAGGGACAGACATCAGGGTTGGGTGCTTTGTGTGCCGAGTGGCAGGCAGGGGTGGGGCCCGTGGGCATGCTGATCCCTGGCGACGCGGACTGGCTTTAGGGACGTGGAATGTCACCTCTCTGGGGGGGAAGGAGCCGGAGCTGGTGCGGGAGGTGGAGCGGTACCGACTAGCTATAGTTGGGCTCACCTCCACGCACAGCACTGGTTCTGGAACCAAACTCCTGGAGAGGGGCTGGACTCTCGCTTTTTCCGGAGTTGCCCAGGGTGAGAGGCGCCGGGCGGGTGTGGGGACACTCACAAGTCCCCGGCTGAGCGTCGCTGTGTTGGAGTTCTCCCCGGAGAACGAGAGGGTCGCCTCTATGCGACTGCGGGTCGCAGGGAGTAGGTCTCTGACTGTTGTACGGAGCAGTACGGAGTACCCGGCCATCTTGGAGTCTCTTGGCGGTGTCCTGCAAGGGGTGCCGGCTGGGGACTCCATAGTTCTCCTGGGGGACTTCAACGCTCACGTGGGCAATGACGGAGAAACCTGGAGGGGAGTGATTGGGAGGAATGGCCTGCCTGATCTGAACCCGAGTGGTGTTTTGTTATTGGACTTCTGTGCTAGTCATGGACTGGCCATAACAAACACCATGTTCGAGCACAGGGAGGTTCATAAGTGTACCTGGTACCAGAACACCCTAGGCCAAAGATCGATGATCGACTTTGTGGTTGTATCATCTGATACAACCACAAATCTGCGGCCGTGTGTCTTGGACACTCGGGTGAAGAGAGGAGCAGAGCTGTCAACTGATCATCACCTAGTGGTGAGTTGGATCAGATGGCGGGGGAGGCTGCCGAACAGACCTGGTAAACCTCACGTGTAGTGAGGGTGAACTGGGAACGTCTGGCTGAGGCCCCTGTCCGTAGGGTCTTCAACTCGCACCTCCGGAAGAATTTCTCGTGCATTCCCGGGGGAGGTTGGGGACATGGAGTCGGAGTGGGCCATGTTCAAAGCCTCCATTGTGGAGGCGGCTGCTAGGAGCTGTGGTCAGAAGGTCGTTGGTGCCTGTCGTGGCGGCAACCTGAGAACCCGCTGGTGGACACCGGCGGTGAAGGAGGCTGTCAGGCTGAAGAAGGAGGCCTTTCGGGTCTGGCTGGCCCGGGGGTCTCCTGAAGCAGCAGACAGGTACTGGTTGGCCAGAAGGGCTGCAGCTGTGGCGGTCGCTGAGGCAAAAACCCGGGTGTGGGAGGAGTTCGGGGAGGCTATGGAGAAGGACTTTCGGTCGGCCTCAAGGAAGTTCTGGCAGACCGTTAGACGTATCAGGAAAGGAAAGCAGGGCTTGTCTCAGGCTGTGTTCAGCAGAGACGGAGAACTGCTGACCCGAACTGGGAACATCGCTGAGCGGTGGAAGGAGCACTTTGAGGACCTCCTGAACCCGGCCATCACGTCCATTGTGAACGAGGCAGAGCCTGAAGACTCAGGGGAATTCTCGCCCATATCCCTGGCAGAGGTCGCTGAGGTAGTTAAAAGCTCCCAAGTGGGAAGGCACCGGGTGTGGATGAGATTCGCCCAGAGATGCTGAAGGCTCTGGACATTGTTGGGCTGTCTTGGTTGACACGCCTTTTCAGTGTCGCGTGGAGGTCGGGTACGGTGCCTGCAGAGTGGCAGACCAGGATGGTGGTCCCCATCTTCAAAAAAGGGGACCGGAGGGTGTGCTCCAATTATCGGGGTATCACACTGCTCAGCCTCCCAGGTAAAGTTGACTCAAGGGTGCTGGAAAGGAGGCTCCGACCGATTGTCGAACCTTTGATTCAGGAGGAGCAATGCGGATTCCGTCCTGGCCGGGGAACAGTGGACCAGCTCTTTACCCTTGCGAGGCTGCTTGAGGGGTCGTGGGAGTTTGCCCATCCAGTCTACATATGCTTTGTGGACTTGGAGAAGGCTTACGACCGCGTTCCTCGGGGGGTCTTGTGGGGGGTACTGCGGGAGCTGCTACGAGCCATCCGGTCCCTGTATGACCAAAGTGAGAGCTGTGTCCGCATACTTGGTGTAAAGTCCAGCACGTTTCCGGTGGGTGTGGGCCTCCGCCAAAGCTGTCCCTTGTCACCGATCCTGTTAGTAATTTTCATGGACAGGATCTCGAGGCGCAGTCGGGGGGAGGGAGGGGTCCGGTTTGGTGACCTCAGAATTGCATCTCTGCTTTTTGCAGATGATGTGGTTCTGTTGGCTTCATCACACTCTGACCTCCAGCACGCACTGGAGTGGTTTTGCAGCTGAGTGTGAAGCGGTCGGGATGAGAGTCAGCACCTCCAAATCCGAGGCCATGGTTCTCTGCCGGAAACAGGTGGATTGTCCCCTCCGGGTTGGGGGAGAGTTACTGCCCCAAGCGAGGGAGTTCAAGTATCTTGGGGTCTTGTTCACGAGTGAGGGGAGAATGGAGCGTGAGATGGATCGGCGGTTTGGGGCGGCTTCTGCAGTGATGCGGGCACTGCGCCGGACCGTCGTGGTGAAGAAGGAGCTGAGCCGGAAGGCGAAGCTCTCGAATTTACTGGTCCATCTACGTCCCAACCCTCACCTATAGTCACGAGCTCTGGGTAGTGACCGAAAGAATGAGATCGCGGATACAAGCGGCCGAAATGAGTTTTCTCCGTGGGGTGGCTGGGCTCAGCCTTAGAGATAGGGTGAGGAGCTCGGACATCCGGAGGGAGCTCGGAGTAGAGCCGCTGCTCCTTCGCATCGAAAGGGGTCAGTTGAGGTGGTTCAGGCATCTGATCAGGATGCCTCTTGGGCGCCTTCCACGGGAGGTGTTCCAGGCACGTCCCACTGGTAGGAGGCCCCAGGGCAGACCCAGAACATGCTGGAGAGATTACATATCTCATCTGGCCTGGGAATGCCTTGGGGTCCCCCAGGAGGAGCTGGAAAGCGTTGCTGGGGAGAGGGATGTCTGGGGTGCTTTGCTCGGCCTGCTGCCCCCGCAACCCGGTCCCGGATAAGCGGATGAAAATGGAAAAAAAAAAAAATGGATGAATTGAACTGAACATGTCGACATTTCAGCCTACAAGAACTCCACTTTGAACTTGAGAAGAGAATGTTTTGAAATGACTAAATTGTTATCTGTTCCACTAATTTTCATTCAGCATAACAAACACCAAGTCTCTCGCGTTACTGATTTTGAAACCTCATTCCAAATAATGTTTGAAGAGTTCAAACACAGTGCTCAAGTGCTGTTTATAAGGCACTGGTTTTAGAAATGTTGTTATGAAAAAGAATGACAGTCTGACAGAAGAGAATGTTTTGAAACTACTAAATTGGTAATAAAGGATTTATTACTGTTTCTTGTGGCTGAATTTGCCTTAATTTTTGCTATTTTGTAAAGATTTCATTTACTATTTTAGTTATAGAGGTATTGTTTGGCAACATCTGAATTTGTACATTGCTATTTTATATTTATGTCTATTTGATTACATTCATGCCTTGATTATTAAAACAACAAATCAGAAGTTACTCAGCAGTTACTCAGTACTTGAGTAGTTTTATCACCAAATACTTTCTTACTCTTACTCAAGTAATTATTTGGATGACTACTTTTTACTTTTACTTGAGTCATATTATTCTTAAGTAACAATACTCTTACTTGAGTACAATTTTTGGCTACTCTACCCACCTCTGGTTGCTACTAGCTTTTGTTACCTAAATCGAACCATGTGCTTTTGTTGATGTTCTGGCATTGGTTGTTCAGTCCAGGAACGTCAACAGCAGACACAGGATGACACCAGGTGCATGATATGTATACGTGAAAGGCCACTAACAAAGGGGCAATATGTAACGACTTGGGATGACAACGTGTTGGACCAACATAACTGCTCAGTGGGTTTCATCAAAGCTTGATTAAAAGATATTAGAACCTTAACTGGACTTCAGCGGCTGTAAAATAGTGGTTGGTGGGTTTGCTTTTGTCCCGTATAAGATGGTTTGTTGTCACTTGCCTCTCTGCGCCCATTTGTCCAACTACATGTTGTATATTTTACCACCAGCTAAAAGAAGACAGAACCTTAATGTTAATTAATGATTTTGTTAAGAGTGATGAATTGGTTTATGTGTAATTGGCTGTTTGGTTGGTTAGAAGGAATTTTTTCTTTTTTGGGACTGGAATGGGCTTCTCCTCTTTACCTCATGCTGCCAGAAGACACTTAACAAGCTGGCAGCAAAAATGGAAGGGGCCTGTTGAGCATGTGGGTAAACATAAAAAGCTCTGGATTCAAAGTTAATTTTTTCAGACAAGATTATTAAAATCCAGTGCCAGTGTGTGACTGTGTGCCTTTGTGTCCATGAGTGTGCCCATATGTGGCCCTGGACGGGCCCCTGTGAGAGCTCCCATGTGAATGCATATCCAACATATACACAGTGTATGTATTAGCATAAGTCCTTATGGCTGAGTGTGTCCAGACATGTGTTCTCTATTGTGTGTGTGTGTGTGTGTGTGTGTGTGTGTGTGTGTGTGTGTGTGTGTGTGCTTACTTCAGTGTGATCAATTATGGCCTCTTGTAAGCCCCAGTCATTTTGTCACTTTCTTGCCATGTCAAAGGAGATATAGAGGTGGAGTGAGGGGTGTGAAAGAAGAGGGGGGTGGGGGGGCACGAACAGAGGACAAAGCCAGATCAGCGCTTTCCAGAAAACTTGTTCCTCTTTATTCACAATGAGGCTTGGCTGTCTGCAGGGCTACATGCTCTCTCTCCCCTGCTCTGGCAGCAGCAGCAGCAGCACTGATGACCCACAGCAAGGGAAAATATGCTGCCTGCCTTCATGTCACGGCAAACATGCATACAGCTACCAGGTGGATATTGTGTCTGTGTTGTTACGGTGTAAACCCTGGTAAGTACTAATAAAAGCAAAGTGAAATTCAGTTAAGCCTGTCAGCAGAAATCCATTATGATGACAAATAGTTTGATTGACACACACATATTGTTAGGCAGATTTGCATTGCTCAAAACGTGTGGTTACTGTGTAACCTTGGTTCTCTGAGTGAAGAGACTATCTCTCCACTCCGTTACGTATTCCATATGTACGGGGATATGACCCCCGCTGCTTGTCAGGGTACTTGGATAATTCTTTAAGACACACCGGCTTGCCCGGCCACGCCCTATTGCATAGCTATAAAGCGCCAGCGCTGGCGTGTGATCACTGATAGTTTGATCGAAACGTGTCTCCGAGCGGCCTAAGGACTGGAGAGATAGTCTCTTCACTCAGAGAACCAAGGTTACACAGTAACCACACGTTCTCTATCGTCTCGAGACTATCTCTCCACTCCGTTACATATTCCATATGTACGGGGTAGACCTTTAAGACACCTCGTGAGGAGACGGTGCAGCCCACAATCCCACACCACAATGTGCAACAAACGAACTATGTACAAATATACAATATATACAAGACAGGAGGGCCCCGCCAGGCGCGAGGGCCCATCCTGAGAGGGAAAGGGGCGCCATGGAAGCCTGCAAGACGCAAGGCAACCAAAGGGAACCAGCCAGGGGCCCCGCAAGACGCAGGGGCTAGGCTGGCCACAGGGAGCCGTTCATCCGGCCCGCAAGACGCAAGGCCGAGGGGAGACAACGTGTCTACCGTTGGGCCGAGCCCAGCACTCACTCCCCAAGGGAGGGACTGGCAGCGACGTTGAGACGGTAGAACCTGGTAAAGGTCGACGGGGATGACCATGTGGCGGCAGAGCAAATGGAGGCAAGAGAGGCCCCCCGCCACAAGGCCCAGGAGGCAGCCACACCCCGAGTGGAGTGCGCCCGGACCCCTGACGGAACAGGCACACCCGACAGGACGTAAGCCTGACGGATAGTGTCCACCACCCAGTGTGACAGTCTGGACTTCGACAAAGGTCTTCCCAGACGTCCAGGGTCGTAACAGACAAAGAGCTGATCAGACCTCCGGATAGCCTGAGTCCGCCGAATGTACTCTGTCAAGGCCCTCACCGGGCACAGAGTGGACCGACCCTGCCCAGCGTTCACACCAGCATCAGGAGAGGAGAGAGACCTAAGCTCAACCGACTGAGACAGGTGGAACTCAGTGAGGACCTTAGGCAGGAAGGCCGGGTTGGGTCTCAGAATGACACTAGAACCATCCGAGGAGAACCGGCAGCAGTCGCCATGCACTGACAATGCATGCAGTTCGCTCACCCTCCTGGCCGAGGTAATAGCAAGCAGAAAAGCGGTCTTAATGGAAAGCCACTTCAAATCAGCATCCCCAAGGGGTTCAAAAGGGGGACTCTTAAGAGCCCCAAGGACGACATCCAAGGCTGGAGAAGAGCGAAGGGGAGAAAGGCGTAGAGCAGAACCCTGGGCCATGGATGAGCCAGAGCATCCCAGCCCAAGGGGGGATCGTCGTTCCGCAGCGAGAAAAAGAGCGGGCAATGGGACGACTCCCTTGACGCGAACAGGTCGACCTCTGCCCTGCCGAAGCGACGCCATATCTCGGAAACCACTTCCGGATGGAGCCTCCATTCCCCCGGCTGAGGGCCCCCCCTCGACATGATGTCTGCTGCGGAGTTGAGTACCCCCGGCACATGCACGGGTCTGAGCGAGAGGAAGAGGGGGTGAGCCCACTGCCAGGGAACCGTAGCCAGCTTGCACAGGACCGGGGAGCCCAGCCCCCCCTGCCTGTTGATGTAAGCGGCTGCCACTGTGCTGTCGGTGCGGACAATCACATGGTGACCCCTCAGTCTCGGCAAGAAATGACGCAGAGCGAGAAGAGCCGCCCTCAGCTCCAGGACATTTATGTGCTGACCCTGCCACCGGCCGGTCCAGACACCGTTGACCCCACAGCCTTCGTGTACCGTGCCCCACCCTGCCGGGGATGCGTCGGTGTACACCAGCTGGCGATAGATCACTGGACCCAGATCGCGGCCCGCCCTGATGTTCACGGGGACCTTCCACCACCGTAGGGCTCTGTGGAGCCTCCGAGAGACCAGTACTTTGGTCTTGTGGGACCTCTGAGGGCACAGACCCAAGCTCAGCAGACACCTCCGTACAGGCCGCATGTGCAAGAGGGCGAGAGGGACTACCTGCACCATGGCTGCCATTAGGCCCATGAGGCGAAGGCAGAGACCCCAGTTGACCAGAGCGTGCAGCCGGAACAGGGCAACACAAGACCTGAAGACCAGCTGCCTCTCCTGGGTCAAAGCGACTGTACTGCTCCTCGAGTCCAGGACCATACCCAAGAAGGAGGTCACCTGGGCCGGTTCGAGCCTGCTCTTCTTGTAGTTTAAGCGCAGGCCTAAACTCTGAACGTGGTCCAACAGCAGGGCTACGTGTTGGCGGCATTGCTCCTCTGAGACTGCGCAAATCAGCCAGTCGTCGAGGTAGTTCAGAATCCTGATGCCCTTGCGCCTCAGGGGGGAGAGAACCGCATCCATACATTGAGTGAAGGTGCGTGGTGCCAGAGAAATACCGAACGGCAGCACCTGAAACTCGTATACTTTGCCGGCAAAACCGAACCACAGGAAGCACCAGTGACCCCTCCAGATGGGTATCTGGAAATAGGCATCCTTCAGATCTATAGTGGCGAACCAATCTCCTGCAGAGATTGCCTGTCTCACCCTGGGGACCGTCAAAATCCGGCATTGCAGAGGCCGGAGATACTGATTCAGCCCCCTGAGGTCCAGAATTGGCCGAAGCCCTCCGTCCCTCTTCGGGGCCAGAAAGTAGCGGGAGAAAAACCCAGCCCGCTGATCCCCTGAGGCCACCTCCCTTATGGCCCCTTTTTCCAGGAGAGCGGACAGCTCTGCCTGCAGAACCGCCCCCTGGTGAGAATCGGCCACTGTTGTAAACATGGGTGTTCTTGTAATTGGCGGTCGGCGCAAAAACTGAATGCGGTACCCGTGGGTCATGGTGGAGACCACCCACGGGTCCTCTAAGCGCCCCCAACCCTCCCGACAACCACCGGACCCGGGCCAACCAGGCCATCCCGCGAGCAGCAGATGGGGAACCTGGTAGGCCCGAGCCCGATGACCGCCAGGAGGGCCGAGGGCGCCCAGAGGACCCCTCTGCCTTAGCAGTCGGTCCTCTGCCCTTGCCCTGGCGGCGGCGCTTATGCTGCCGGGAGGCCTCTAGCTGGAGTCTGAGGTTCCCTTGACCCCACAACGAGGCCTCAGGAGCTGGTGCCGGCCGAGAGCGAGGCTGTCTAGGCCTGGAGCCTGCGACACGCTTGACAAGGCCCACTGAAACCTCCTTAGCACAGCGGCGGCTCTCCTGCGCCTGCTGCAATAAGGCAGTGGCGTGAGGGCCAAACATGGCTGTGGGTTCCACCGGCACTTTAAGCAGGCAGTCTCTATCCCCCTGTTGCAGCTGGGATTGAGACAGCCACAAGTGGCGCCTAGCTACCCAAAAGGAAGCTAAGGCACTGCCTGCCGCCTCAGCCTGCTCCCTCATCACAGAGGAGAGGCATGAGGAGGCCATCTGCAGCTCCTCACCGACGCTGGTGTCGACCTGAACCTGCCGAGACAAGTCACGGAGGTAAAGGGACAAAATAGCGCCTGTATTTGCCAGCCGAGTCTGCACCGACATGGCTTTATGTAGCCTGGCGAGCAGGCTATCCATGACCCTGCAATTTTTACTAGAGCAGGTGGCGTTGCCAAGTATGGCCCGGTCCACTGGGGGAAGTGTCCCGCAAGCAATCTGGTCCCTGTCGTGCATGTTGGAAAACCGGCGACACGCTGCAGACCACTTGTGGGTAGTGGCTGGAGTGTGGAACTGCTGGCACAGCAGCTCCTTAAAATCAGGTAGGAGCGGCACCTGGGTAGAGGCAGGGTGCACCTCCGTACCCTCTTCAAACCGAGAGGATGTAGCCCTGGGGTTCTCGGGAAGGGCCACACCTAGAGCCCTAGAGGCCCTGCTAATCACCTCCTCAAAACGATGGGCTACCTCTCCCCTAGTTACCTCACTCACGGACGGCTGTGCGCAAGAGAGAACATTATCCTCGGAGGAAGAGATGGTCTCCACATCTACGTCCTCCTCCTCCGCTTCCTCCTCCTCCTCCCCTAAGGGAGGAAAAGAGCTCAGCGGAGGCCGAACCATGATAGGCTGAAGAGGAGGTAATGGAGCCTGCCAGGCACCAGAACACTCCCCCCTCCCCTCCGAAGCCACAACCACTCTCCTAGTTTTAAGCTGTGGTCCCTCATAAGCCTGAGCACCCACACGCTTTGGAGCAAAAAATCGGCAGCGGGCCTCTCTGGTACGTGCAGGCAGAATTAAACAGTCCATGCATGACTGAGGGTTCTCTCTTGAAACTAGAGCATGTTCATGCCCCAGACATAAAACGCAGCTATCGTGCCCATCCTCTAGGGGCATCGCCACGCCGCAGCCCACACAACAATGTCCCTCCTGAGCTGCCATACTGACCCGGAAGTACTCCGTCACTTCCTGTTAGCCGTAGCACCGAAGCTAACTCACTTATTCTCTTCTTTTTTGTGTGTTTGTTTCTTGTAATGGACTGTGTGTGCCGGCCGCCGTGGGAGCCTTACGCTATGGTGGGGTGGACAAAGTGCTTGAACTATTGGAGGGGGAGACTGTTGGAGAGGGAAAGACCGGCGTTCGCCGCCAAGCGCGTTAGCCCGCGAGCCGCAAGCCATACGCCGGCAAGAGGACACCGCCAGAGCCGGGAGCCGAAGCTTCAGCTCTGGCCCAACCCCCGGACGACCAATACTGCCGCCGACACAGTCAGTACCTAACCACCGAATGCGTCAGCTCATGAGCCGTGAGCAATACGTTGGGGAGAGAGCACTGTACCAACACAGTCAGCACCAGGCGTGTATCCACCGAGCGCGTTAGCTCACGAGCCGCGAGCAATACGCCAGGAGGAACACAGCCACCACCGCCGGGAGCCGGAGGACCTCCGGCTCAACCAGACAGGATGACTTTAGCTCACAGAAAACAGACAGGAAGAGCCCAAAGACACAGTAATCCAGGGAGGCTGCCAAAGACAGACGCCCCGACTTACAGCAGGTAAGCGGATTCAACAACTGCACCCTAGCTCCTTCTCTAACGTGGATTGAGAGATACTGCACCCTGACGCACACGTGGAGATCAAACAATCAGTGATCACACGCCAGCGCTGGGGCAAGCGGGTGTGTCTTAAAGAATTATCCAAGTACCCTGACAAGCAGCGGGGGTCATATCCCCGTACATATGGAATATGTAACGGAGTGGAGAGATAGTCTCGAGACGATAGAGAACAACGTTATTTGTGTATCTGAATTTTGAAAGGAAAACAGTGTGTCATGTACCATGTCAGTTCCTTATCTTGGAACCATGGAGCATACTAGGGGTGTACCTGACTCAGAATTATGTCAGTCCAACCAGTTCTCTTTTAAAAGTCATGAAATACTACTGCTTGGTCACTGATGTCTGAATCAGACACCGATGAGAAAGAGCATCCTTTCACGGCAGTAAGATACGCTGCTGGGCAGCATCAGTTTGTAACGCTGCTTGGAGGCATCAGTTTGAAACACCACCAGAAAAAAACATAACTTAAGATAAGATAAGATACACCTTTATTAATCAAGCAATTGAGAAATTCTTTTGTTGCCTAAAGCTAACCATGTGCTTTTGTTGCCTGAACCTAACCACGTGATTCTGTTGCCTAAACCTAACCATGTGTTTTTGTTGCCTAAACCTAATCACGTGTTCCTGTTGCCTAAACCTAATCATGTGCTTGTGTTGCCTACACCTAAAAGTGTTTCTATTGACTACACCTAACCATGTGCTTTTGTTGCCCGAAGCTAACTATGGCTTTTGTTGCCTAAACCTAACCATGAGCTTCTATTGCCTAAACCTAATCATGTGCTTTTGTTGCCTAAACCTAACCACAGGCATTTTTTTTTTGTGTGCAAGGAAATACGTGTTGTGGCATCACAAGGGGACATGTCGTAGAGGGACGCTACATTTCCATACAAGAGCAGCTGCCTTATCACAAAATGGCTGCCATGGTATTAACTACATCTTCTAGAAAGCAGCTACTCCATCCCAAAATGGCTGCCATCTACTTGTGAATGTCGCAAAGGCAATTAAGAAGGTTAGTCATGTTTTGATAGTTATTTGTTGGATCACAGCTTATATAGATCTGAGTATCATCTGCACAGAAACGTAAACTGATATTATGTCTACGTATAAGATGGCCAAGAGGGAGTATGTAAAGTTAAAAGAGAATCAGACCTAGAACTGACCCCTGAGGCACTCCAGAGTCGACATCTGTTGCACCAGACCTGGAGTCTTCACCCAAACAAAATGGACACATGTTTGCAAATTTTGTTTCTCTTATTAATTCCCAGCCCTGTTGACTATATAATGCATTCCCCTCCCAACAGTGCTTAGATGATTTAAAACAGAATAGGATAACTGCCATTTGTGGTAGACGACCAACCACTATGGATAAAGTTCAGCAGCAGTTATTTTCATCTCCTGTCAAGTCCAATTTATTCAAAATTCTGTGTCTTCCACTATCAGCACAACCCAACCAGGTGTGTTCAGCTCTTCTAAATACAAGATCACTGGTAAATAAGTCTTTCTTATGTAATGATTTTATTCTGTCAAATGACCTTGATCTCTTCATCACAGAATCATGGCTGTCACAAGATGATCCCGTAACCCGAATCCTGCCCTCCTGGTTACTGTTTCCTAAATCAACGCAGAAAATCAGGCAGGGGTGGTTGCCTTTATTTATAGGGATAAATTCAGATGCTCAAACATCGAGCTTGGTCTTTTTAGCACTTTCGAAGTCCTTCCTTTTCTAATTAAAGGAAAATCACCGTGTTTGTGTGTGATAATATATAGACCGCCTACATATGTTTCCACTATTATCAGTAAATTTGCCAGAGCTGCTCTCTGAAATAGAATCGAATAGAATAGAAATGTATTCATCCCCCAAAGGGAAATTCAACTGTCAAGCAGCTAATAAATGACAAAAAACAACAACACTTAACCTCATCAAAAACAACACAGTGGTGATGCCACTGTCCCTCCTATTTCAAAAAGCATAAGAAATGATAAATGAAACTACAACTAGTGGCAGAGCACAGACCCTGCAGCCATTGCTTAAGAGGACCTATTATACTAATTTTCGGTCCTTTGTATTTGATTATTGGACTCCTATAGAGCAGCCACACACAATTACCTGCATGAAAGCTTTGTAGATCTTTGGGACGCTGTGCCTCTCGCTGCATTGCTTCCTTGTATTTCCCGCATCCCACGAAAACGGTCTGTGTTATTTACTCCACCCCCCCCCCAGCCCTGAGCCCACTCCGCTGTGATTGGTCACACTCCCGAGGACTTCCGAAGGGAGTTGAGAGAATTTCACTTTTGAAAATGTCAACTTTTGAAATACAGCCGTATGTGTTGGATCCCGAGTCCGATCCGGAGGTAGAGACTGGACAGCCTGAAGTTTTTCAAGTACAGAGGTTACTTCAAGACGTCTCTGAATGGTAAGTAACATTAGTCGTTAGCCGTAGCTTGTTGTTGTCATTACCTGCTTACCTCTGCGGCGTATTCCTGGGCATGCCCATATAAGTAAGCCTGGCACGCATTGATGTCAATGGGACTACTCTGTTAAAAAAAGACGTGCTCACGTCCAAATGCATAAACCTCATTATTTGAAGCTTTGGCATCGTTTAACACAAGTATCCGACATTGTAACAACATTTATAGGTCAGAAAAGAGGAAAGGCATAATAGTTCCCCTTTAAAACTAAAAAGCCCGCAATACAAAAAAAAAAAAAAAAAACATTATCTCAGAGCCTGACCGGGCGAAGCACCCCTTTCTCTGGGAAGCCGACTCTGACTTATTTAGACTTACCCTGGGTCCACAGCTGTCTGTACCAAAGAGTAGCATGAAAGTGAGGAGTGCTCACTCTGCAGCTAAATCTAGGGACTGAAACATCCCCAGAAGTATAGGCGACTTCAGACTGATGAAAAAGAAAAACAGAAAATAGATGGAGAATGTCTTCCTTAAATGTTCAGTAGGGTGGACAGAAAACAGGTCAAAGGTCAACAGAGGTGTGGATTTGAGTCACATGAATTGGACTCTGGTCAGACTCGAGGCACAAATATCATGACTTTTTTAAAAAAAGACTGGTAACTCAACTTAGACGTGACTTCACTTGGACTAGAACCTTTTGACTTGAAACTACTTGCTGAATTCCCCCAAGCTCAAAGATGAAAAAGTATGTTACTTAAAAATTGTGCCACCAATCAATTACTTTCTCATCATTTCCTGCATAAACAGTAACACTATTCATTCCTGGCAAGTCGATACTTTATTCCCCTGATGACAGCCTTTGTTTGAACCAATCTGACAGCATCCAATGAAGTTGCATGAAAGAACCATTAGGAACTGATGTTACATTACTGAGCGCCATGTGAAAAGTAATGCACCAAACTTTGTACATATCCCTTGTAATGATGAGCCAGTAATTCGTGTATAACCCACCTAATGTGGAAGGCTGTGATCACATGACCAATATAATCATATAATCCATTGTGTGGGCACTTTTGTAGGATGTCATACGAACTGTTGTACAGGGATACGTTGACAAAAACTTTGCACTGGTCAACAAAAAACAAACTACAAATTACAGACGAAGACGCAACATCCTCCAGCTTTGTCCAACATTTAAAGTTGCACAGAGAATGGTATGTCTAGGTAAATGCTAACATAGTAATGCTGACAAATGCATAGCTTCCAGTAGTTTAACAGCCAAGAAAGGTTTTAACAAACTTGTTTTAACAGATAAATGCAAATTTTGAAAAGCATTTATGATTTTTGTAAATTTATTATTGGCATTACATTTGTGAAAGAGCACATTATGACTTGTTTAGGAGTCAAAACTCAAAGTTTAGGACATGGAACTTGACCTGATAGTTGTGAGTTTTGACTTCGGACTTTACTCAGGACTTGCCTGCCTTGACTTGGGGACTAGAACTGGGACTTGAGTGTAAAGATTTAAGACTTACTTGTGACTTAAAAAACAATGACTTGTTCCCACCTCTGGAAGTCAGTGTGTAGGAGTCAGCGATGAGTTGCTTAAACAATAGTGAAGATTCAAGAATTCAGGTAAATAGAAAAGGTAAAAAAAACTTTTAGTAGTTTAAAAAAATGTCCAATGATAAAATGAAAATTCAAATCTCCTTTAAAGAGTTTAAAGAAAGCAGAGTAATACACATTTAAAGTAACAGCATACTGCAGTCATTCTGACTGTTTCAACTCATCAGCAGCCAGTGGCATTTTCCAGAATCAGTTCTGAAATATCACGCTGATTGGCTGAAAACAGGGGATACTGAGATTTTAACTTTAAACACCCCTCCACGGATAAATATGCGTTTTGACATGGACTCAATTATCAGGGGGGAGCTAATCCCAGAGACCCTTTTAACCTGGAATGTACCGCAGGGCCAGGAATAACCACGCTCCTGAATTAGGAAATCAAAGACAGGTAATTAAAATCATAATGGTCCTGGTTAAGATGATTATCTTCGGGGCTCCAGATAAGGCAACCTCCAGCAGATATCCATCCTTTTTAAATATTTATGGAATATGATTAGTCCGCGGGGCCAGAGCCGTGTTAAAAGATTTAAGGATGACTTGCAGATCAAGAGATGGAAAATAAGCATCTGAACACGGCAAAGAAATGAGGATGGAAATGAAGAGGAGAGGGAGACAGAGAGGAGAAAGATGAAGTGACCAGGTGTGTATGCCTATATACACTGCAAATGGTGTGTGTGTGTGTGTGTGTGTGTGTGTAGAGAGAGAGGAGTCAGGTGTGTGTCCTTTAGGCTGGGGCTCAGGTTTGAACAGGACTAAAATGGGATGTATACTTCTGCGTTGAATCCACGCCATACTTGTGGCGTAGGCTCTGTATAGACATGTACCCTACACCTTTAGCCTATGCTGTAACCTGACATGCACCTCCCAAAAAATGTAACCACAAGTTGCGGTGATGCAGACCTTTGCAGACAATTGCAACACAAACAGCTCCACAAAATGGCATGTGTCTTGTGTGTTATTTATCTGGGCTTGTGAGCCCTAGGCTAATTCATGCTAATATAAGACAGTTTTTTGTATTTTTTGTAGTTTTGTAATGAACAAAAACTGTACTAGCCACTAAGCTAATTTATACAATGTAAAATGCCATAATCTTATGCTAATAACATTAGCATTTCATATTTGTGGAGAAAATGCGTCCAGCAAAGGACAAGTGCTTTGTTTGTGAATTTTCCAGTTATAATGAAGCTGATTTGTGTACTTGTGTTTGACGTTGTTGCTATTATGTTACGTTTAAGTTTTGTTTTGAATCAACCTTTACAGGAAAACCACTACCAACTAGTGTTTTGGAAGTGTAACTGTAGAGCAAAACAGACACACCACCAGACAAGTATAAATCCTCACCATAGGCCATATGCATAGACTATGGCATAGGCTCTGTGTAGAGCTGATACACAAAAATAAAATCACCACAGAGGAATAGTGTGGTTATAAGCAACGGGGGTGCCACCAACACTCAACTCAACTCAACTCAACTCAACTCAACTTTATTTATATAGCACTTTAAAAACAACCACAGCTGAAACAAAGTGCTGTACATAAATAGGCAAAACAACAGAGACATAAAACAATTAAAACAACAACAAAATAAATAAGATAAAACAGGAATAAACAGTAAAATAATCATTTTACTGTTTTTAAAAACAATCAAAAACAATAAAACAACAAATAAAAACAAACCATAAAACACTAAAACAAGAACAGAGTCTCATGCAGGGTCGAAAGCCAGGGAATAAAAATGGGTTTTAAGACGAGTTTTAAAAATGGACAGTGAGGAGGCTTGTCTAATGTGCAATGGTAGCTCATTCCATAATTTAGGAGCTGCAACAGAGAAAGCTCTGTCCCCTCTGAGCTTCCGTTTAGACCTCGGTACCTCCAGGAGCAGCAGATCAGCTGACCTGAGGCACCGAGCAGGAGTGTAGGGATGAAGGAGCTTAGAGAGGTAAGGAGGGGCGAGACCATTTAAAGATTTAAAAACAAATAAAAGAATCTTAAAATGGACTCTAAAGTGCACAGGTAGCCAGTGGAGGGAGGCCAGGATGGGAGTTATGTGCTCCCTCTTACGTGCTCCAGTTAGGAGGCGAGCGGCTGCATTTTGCACTAACTGGAGACGTGCGAGGGAGGACTGGCTGACTCCAAAATAAAGTGCATTACAGTAATCCAGCCGAGATGTGATAAAGGCATGGATTACTGTTTCAAAGTGCTGTTGTGCGAGGAAAGGCTTCACCTTTGCCAGCTGCCTAATCTGGAAAAAGCTGGACTTTATTACAGAACTAATTTGCCGATCCAATTTAAAATCACTGTCCATCTTAAAACCCAAGTTTGAGACTATTGGCTTTTCATAGTTTGCCAAAGGACCCAAGTCAACTTGGCCACTGGGGCCAAACACCATCACTTCTGTTTTTTTCTCATTGAAATTTAAAAAGTTCAAGGCCATCCAGGCTTTGATGTCTTCAAGACATGACAGAAGTGGTGTGAGGGAGAAAGCATTTTTCTTATTCAGTGGCACATATATCTGGCTGTCATCAGCATAACAATGGAAAGAAATGCCATGCTTTCTCAGGATGGAGCCCAGAGGTAGTAAGTACAAAGAGAAAAGCAGGGGCCCTAAAATCGACCCCTGTGGAACCCCATAAAACAGTGGAGCAGAGCTGGACTCTGAAATTCCCAGGCTTACAGTCATACTCCTGTCGGCCAGATACGATTTGACCCACTCCAGTGCAGTACCATAGATGCCCACTAGGTGATGTAACCGAGCCAACAGGATGTTGTGGTCCACAGTGTCAAATGCTGCTGTTAGGTCCAACAGAACAAGAATTACATGGTCACCAGAGTCATTGGCCAGGAGAATATCGTTAAAAACTCTTAACAAAGCTGACTCAGTGCTATGCAGAGTTTTAAAGCCGGATTGAAAGACCTCCAGGACATTATGCTCATCCAGAAAAGACTTTAACTGAGCATGGACAACTTTCTCCAAGATTTTAGAGATAAAAGGCAGCTTGGAGATGGGCCTAAAATTGGCCAGCACGCTGCGATCAAGGCCAGGTTTCTTAAGTAGGGGCTGCACCACTGCATGTTTAAAACTAAGAGGAACAACACCAGAGGACAGACTGCTGTTAATGATAGCTAAAATCGACTGCCCTATACTAGGGAAAACCTCTTTAGAGAAACGAGGAGAGACAGCATCAGAAGGAGAACCTGATGGCTTAATATGGCCAACCAGATCTTCTAAAAACGACAGAGACACAGGCTCAAACTTATCAAGAGCTACAGAACAAGGAACATGGTCAGAGGGGTCAGATGCAGGAGCTGAGATGAGAGCCCTTGCAGTAGCAACCTTATCAATAAAAAAGTGCAGGAAGCTATTACACATTTCAGGAGATGCCTCCAAGCTGACAGGCTGTGGTGCATTAAGAACAGTGTTGATGGTTTTAAATAACACACGTGGATTGTGACGATTGCTCTCAATGATGTTTGTCAGGTATTGTCTTTTGGTCTCTTTAACGGTGCTCTGGTAGCAGCGCCAACAGTCCTTTAGGATTTGGAAGGAAACTTGCAGCTTGTCTTTCTTCCACTTCCGCTCAGCTTTGCGGCACTCCCGTCTAGCTGCGCGAGTTCTTTCATTAAACCAGGGCTCAGGTTTAGCTTTGGGCTGCACAGTTTTTAATGGAGCCACAGAGTCCAGTATGGTTCGGCAGGAGGAATGAAACCAGGAGCTGAGCTCCTCTGTGTCAACAGAGGCAGGACAGACACAGAGCTCATCAAAAGCCACAGAGAACTGACCAGCAGTACAAGAGTTAAAAATCCGACGTCTCTGAACAGGAGCGCCAGATTTAACCTGAGCACAGGAGAAAGCAACTTCAAACAGCACAGGCATATGATGGGAAATCACATCGTCACAAATTTCCAAATTAGACACAGATAACCCATGAGAGAGGACGAGGTCTAATGTGTGTCCATGTTCATGTGTGGGACCAGACACACACTGCACCAAATTAAAAGAGTCAATAAGGCTTAAAAAGTCCTTCACCAGCAGCTTATCAGGACAACACACATGAATATTAAAATCCCCGAGAAAAAGGACACGGTCATACTTGGGCATAATTTCAGCCAGAAGACCAGAAAAGTCATTCACAAAGTCCTTATTGTATCTGGGGGGTCGGTAAATGACAGCGCACAGCACCGGGTCGGAGCGACCCACCTCAAATAAAGTCACCTCAAAGCTGGAGAATGAGGATAAGAAGGTGCGCTGCTTACATTTAAAATTGTTTTTGTAAACCGCCGCCGTTCCTCCACCACGACCCGACGTCCGCGGGGAGTTAAAGTAGGAACAGTCAGCAGGTAAAAGTTCGACCAGAGCGCTGCACTCACCGGCACCGAGCCAAGTCTCTGTCACACAGAGGAAATCCAGGCCACGGGAGCTGAAGAAATCCCTCAGGATGAAAGTTTTGTTCGCCAGGGATCTAGCGTTCACCAAGCCAATCCTGGTGGCAGCTGGGGCCTGTGGTCCGGTGGATCAGGAAGCCCGGGGCAGCGTCCTCAGGAGCCGGTGGTTTACCCCGCGCTGAGAGAGCCGAAGAGGGCAGAGGCGGCGGGGCCGGAGTCCCTCAGATGAGCCGGTGACAGGTACCAGGCAGGCGTCGATGGGATCCAAGAAGCGCTGGGGCACAGCAAAAAGAGGGAATAATCCATGTCCTGTCCGGGAAATGGACGAAGAGCGTGCCAGCCGGAGTTTCAGCTTCACCAGCCGACCGCCGCGTCTGCCGCGGCGACGGGGACGCTTCCGCCGGGAAGGTAGGGCCGAGGCCCGGTACAGGTGAGGCGGAATCCCCGCCAGGAGTGGCGGCAAAGTATTCTGTCCACCGTGATTGAACACACGTAGATCTCTGACATTTTCCAGGAGAAACAAAAGAGACTGGCGATCATACACCAGCAGAGACTCAATCTGTTTGGTGCCAAAGGTTAAAAACAATAAAAACACCAGGCATTGCAGGAGTAGCAGATGGCCAGCCACACACACTGGCGCCATCTTGCTTCTTCACTCACACTCACATGTATACATACACATGACCACATGCATTGCTTTACACACTGTATACATTTAACTTCTTCAATTGAAGTTCACCGTAATAACAGTCAGGAAATAGTCAGAGTCTGAAGAGACGGGATAAGGGAGAGAAGAGTAGGGAGAGCGAGTCAGAACAGAGAAGTTACACTCAGTTGACAGGACGCAGGCAGACAGGCCCTGCCTCTTTCACCTCAGGATGTTTCACAATATGAAAGGAAATTATCCTTGAGATCACCTCAAGGTCACCTCTTGTCTGCGACCCCTGAGTTTAACAGATGCCTTTTACATGCCTCTTACATTGCTGCTAAGTATTGGGAGAACTGGGAATGGAGTGGAGGTGTAGCTACGTATAAGTAATTTTTCCTTAACTTGATACAGTTAGAAGTGACAACTCCTCCATTTTTAGACTTTATTTTTTACTCATTAGTTAGATATTGCAGAAGATGTTGCTGTATCATTGGAGGAGAACTGGGAGCTGTTGCTGTCGGGTACAGTGTGACTGGAAGGGAGCGAGATCCCTTTGGCAGGTGTTACTCTCTTTGCCCTGACTAAAAGGTTGTCATTGAATATATTCAGGGAAAAAGTTTGAGACACTTAGGCTATGTTCTTCTGGTCACTGCAGATGAGTGAAGGTGTATAGCTCAGACGTATGAATAAGTGTACACAAATCACTTAGCGGGAAAACAAATGCTTTAACAAAAGTGGTGAAATCAGTCCATATTTATTTATATTTGAGTTTATTACAACATGCGTCTTATTTTCATAGTTTGGACCATGATTTAAATCAGTATTGATAACTTTGTACTCATCAATTCACGAGATCTGAGAACATAGTGTTGGGATTCAATGGACTACAGACAATTTGTCATTTGTTAAAATCTAAATTGAATATGTAAAGGCTTTTCCTCTGGGTCTTGCCAAAATGATGGCCAAGACCACATGTTCTTTGTTCATTAAACAAGGGACAGCCATTTGGGACTCATCTCAACAGGATGCCTCACCTAAGTGAGAGACCAGTCTTTAAACTTGATTGGGCGCCACTGTCACAGTGACATGTGACTTTGTGATGTCAGCCATTTTGTTTGTAGGCCAGACGGCCTTTGTTTCACACATTTGTCCCCCCCACCCCACACACACATATACACATACACATACACATACACATCCATCCTTGTATAAAGTGATGAGTTACAATTTGTGTTTTCTTTTGCGTTGGTTTCTTGTGAATGTTAAGTGCTATATCGTAGGCAACTGGACTTGCTTGTTTTTCTCGAAGACGTTTCGCCTCTCATCCAAGAAGCTTCTTCAGTTCTAACCGACTGGTACAGAGTTGCAGGCTTTTAAACTCTGTGTGGGTGGGAACCCAGGCAGAGTCGTTAGGGTCACATGTGAGCTCTTAGTTTCAGAGTCGTTAGGTTCACAATGTGAGTCGTTAACTCACCTCACCATCATGTGTGTCGTTAGGGTCGGGTGGGACCAGGTGTGAATGGGTGCGAAGTGGTCTGGGGAGGGATCCCAGGACTGCATTGTAGGTGGGTGATAAGTGGTGTCAGAGGCCACCTCCTCTGTTTAACGATGGTCGTTCCAGTTTGACATAGATGGCTTCTTTTACACCTCTTTCAAACCATCTTTCCTCCCTGGCCAAGATATGCACATTGCTGTCCTCAGAAGAGTGTCCCTTCTCCTGTAGGTGTTCTTGTGAATAAATACTTTTGGAATCGTATCTGCTGTGTCTTTAATATTGCACAACAGTGAATAAGTAGTCATCCACTACTATGTCAAGAGCTCCGAAATCATTTAGCCTTTACTATCAATACGGTAATTATGGTTATGGTCATTATTTTCCAAAACCCAAATTGATAGTTTAGTGTATTTTATGAGACTGATATGATTAACTGGCTATACTTTTTCCCTATTTGGGGATGGTGCCCCACATGGTGATGCTATGAAGATTAAATCACATTATTTAACATAATTAATAATTATTATTTATAATTTTTAATTATTTCTGATAGCCATTTTGATCATTTAATTGGAGGCCTGTTATGAGGTAAGGTTCCTACAATAGCAACATTGCTACAACAAATTCCAAAGTGGCAAAAAACACAAGGAGTTAGGCGAAAGCTAACAGTTCAGGGAGATTAAACCCCCTTATTGCACAAGTAAAAAGTTTGAGCACAACTACAGTTTACACAGCAGGTCAGTGTTGAAGCAAGAAGTGGGTCTGTAAACTGATGGATACTTTAGACACAGGACAGGTTAACTGGGAAGGACTTGGATGCAATCCCACAAACTTCACTGCTTACCCTTAAAGAAGTTGAACATGTCAGGTTGCTTGTTATTAAATTGAAAATAATGATACTACTACTACTACTACGAATAATAATGATGATAATAGTAATAATAATAACGATAATAATCAAACGAGGTGCTTATGATGTTGAGTTATGATGATTTTCACAAGGAACACAAGCCTGTTTACTGTCTCTAGCTTGAGCAGGCTGCCCTGTGGCATGTTACAAAAATGAATTTTCCTATTTGGGTTAATAAAATGCAAACATAACTTTCATCAAACTTCACTTTTTTTTTTTTTCTTTTTTTTTTTTTTAAGAAAGTTAAAGGTGCCTCTTGGAAAAAAAAGTATAGTGTGTCACTGAAAATGAAACGCGTGCATAAACAAAATTAAATTTGTCATTTGCATGCAAAATAACAAAATCACATTATATTATGTTGGTAGAGGTACAGTACATGGCAGGACAACTTCAGAATAATAATTCGGCTTGGTAGCATGTATCTTGGGTTAACTGTATTAAGCATGTCGATGAACCCAGGCTTTCCAACTGTGTATATGGGCACCATTTTTTTTTGCAACACGACTGCATCTGTAATGTTTTTCCACAGCGGTCCTTTCTAAAAATATGGGATACTATGGGAAAGTGATTCTGGTAATGTTGCCTGCTTTTTAGTGTTGTAGGGTTGTCGCTGTATTTTGCAGCTCACAGTGCTATAGACTTCTCTCACTGTGCTGCGTGCCTCTGTTTGAGATGCTGAAATATAATTTATCAATCATGCTGCTGGCTTCAGTTGCCACAGACTCAAGACAACCTTTGCAGGGGACAGTAGTTTGCGCAGGCGTGTACACTGCAAAACCAAACCAGTTCCAGACAACTGAAGAGACAGGGCCTTTTTTTGGGAATCAATCAATCAATCAGTCAATCAATCAATTTTATTTATATTTTTAGAAACCGTGAATTTAAATTAGCTAATAAAAATTGGTTTGTCACCCAGCCTTAAGTTAAACAGTAAGCTAAAATAAGTTTCTGAAAACATCTGAAGCAAGAAATAAGCAACACCGTAACATAATTTTGGCTAATATTTGATCAGTGCTGTTTTTTTTACTTTGTTCTTCTCAATACAGAAAACAGGTGACTGCGTCCTGTTCAAAAACTCCTGTAATACAGCCAAACAGTGCAAAAAGTAAGTTTCTGAAGACATTTCAGGTGAGATGTAGGCAACACAGTAACAGTATCTTTGTTTATACTTGATCAGCACTGCCTAGTTTGACAGTTTGGTCTGGGTTTCATTATTAATTAATTAATTTATTCATTATTAAGTTTTTTTTTTTGTATTTTGTAACTTTATTTTTTTCCAGGGTGTGGGGCACCCTTGTGACCTATAACCATGGTAAACAGAAAATAAAAAGTAGGCAAAAGAAAATGAATACATAATAACATCAATAGATTAATTAACAGCAAAACACTACAAAATGTGCGTTTTGTACAACGTAGAAATATTTGAGAAAAATTGGTGCGACTGTCTCCAAATATCCCTTGCAAGTTGAACTTGCAGCCTGAAAAAGCATATACCAGCTTTAACTTGCAAAAAGTTAAACAGGGAAAAAAAAAAAATTCTCTCTCGACCCACTTTTATGCTCTCTGTGTCCGTGGTGGTGGACAAGTACATCCTCTAAAGCCTTAGTCACTAACAGGTGGGCCGTGGTCCGAGTGTGGACCCAGACGCAGACTAGTAAATTATTAAGGGATTTTAAATTTTGGCGGGACGCTTCTACTTTAACCGGCACAACTTTTAAGTCTTTATGGTACCAGTTTAGCTGATCAGGAAATGCACAGACCAATTGCATGCGAGTTAAGCCATCCCATGTGATGCCACTCAGCCAGTCAAATCTTTGCATACAAGGCAATTAACATTGCGACTCTGCAGAGAGAGAGGTGAGAGGCAAGTGACAAGCGGAAAATCATATCGCAAGTTAGACATTATGATGTTCCGGACCTTTGGTTTAGGAATTTCTCTCTGACTGGACCTCTTTGAATTTTAGTTGAATACCCCTGCTCTAAAGGGTTACCGTGGCCTGAGTCTTATCTATACTTTATGTTGACCTAATCACTGTAGTTTAAGGGTTGCATGAAATCATTCTCAGCACATACATGATTTTATGTTAAATTAAACAAAAATAGTCCCTGTGAGGATTCTGTGCATGCCTGGAAACTGCAGCCTATTACAAGACCAGTTTGGGACAGATGAGACTTTGTTTAGTGGATGTCTTATGCTATCAGTGTTGCACTGTGTGAAGTATGTCAGTAACCTGCCTTTGGGTTGACATATAACACCACCACTTAACCAGGAGAACATACTGCTGACTTGTTCTTCGCTGATAAAAACAGAGCTAGTGTGTATGATTCACTTTGAGACTGCCAACTGCCGCCTGTGTTTTTGTGAAGCAATCGCCACAGAAGAACCAGGGTGAGTATTTTAACACCTGCCTCAGGCCTATCTGATCTCAGCCTCCATCATCCCTCCCTCCATCCATCCCTCCCCAAAGCTCCTTCACGGGGCCTCCAGTGGTTTCTCTCTCCATCTGGGCCTGATGCCAAAGGCCTCACAGGCCTGTTGGAGCCAGGTTGCTACAGCCCTGCAACTGTCCCTCCTTATCTGCACAGATCTGCAGGGAGGTGTGGCTGGAAATAGCAGTGGGAGGGGGCACAATACCCTAAATGCACACAAAAGCCCTCAGAGGGACAGTTGTCATTGACATTATAGACCACCTCGGAGATGCACTGGGATGTGTCAATCAAACCCTCGTTAGTTACACTGGGTCTGGATCAAAGAGAGCTGCGCATCCCTCTGAGGCAAGATGATACAGTTTGACTTTGCAGCTCCAACTTGGTTTAGAGATCTATACTCTGGCACATCATGCCTAACATAGTCTGACATGTGTCTGTATTTTTTTATATTGTGCAGTGCATGTAAAGGCTGATGCAGTCTTTTTACAATAAAGATGTTCACTTACTTTATAATTCGGCAATTCAATGGCAGAATGGTAAAATACCCCCGATTTGTCTATGATTTCAGACACTGGTGCAAAAAATGGGCGTATGATTCACCACCGAAATGCCGTCGGTAACAACATAATATAAGGACAACATACCCTGGACCTTCAGCTGGGAGCCTGCTATTTGCTTCCTGTGTGAATGCTGAACCACGCCATGATGTATTTTTCTAAATCTAACCATGTGCCTTATTTGCAGAAGGAAATAAACTGAAATATGAGGTGTTTTACTGATCCATCCATCCATTTTCTAACCGCTTATCCTCTTGAGGGTCGCGGGAGGGCTGGAGCCATTGGGCGAGAGGCAGGGTACACCCTGGACAGGTCGCCAGACTATCACAGGGCTGACAACCATTCACACTCACATTCACATTCACACCTACAGCCAATTTAGAGTAATCAATTAACCTATCCCCAACCTGCATGTCTTTGGACTGTGGGAGGAAGCTGGAGTACCCGGAGAGAACCCACGCTGACAAGGGGAGAACATGCAAACTCCGCACAGATGGGCTCCCACACCCGGGATCAAACCAGGAACCCTCTTGCTGTGAGGCGACAGTGCTAACCACCGCACCACCGTGCCGCCCTGTTTTGTTATTTAACTAATGTTGTTTAAAAAATAAAAATAAAAAAGACTGTATGCCTCTAACAAGCAGAAACTGTTCACTTCCTGTGAAAATGGATATGTATTTTGAAAAGACATGATGGATGTAACAGGTGTAAATTGATACAGTGTCCCAGAAGGGCAACAACAGATTGCATAACAATATCTAGTGCGTTGTTTGTAGACACGAAAGTTCACTAACCAGATAGCAATATTTAATGAGCTGAAGTCAGAACACATTCAAAGACTGAATAAAAGGTCTTCACAGATCCAAAAGTGTTGTACCCGATCCAAAATGAACCTGGCAAAAATCTACTGCAACCAAAATATTAATACAGTGGTATTATTGACTCAGTGACCCACAGCATTAGAAAAGGACCCCACTGGACTCAATTAGAGCCCCAAGGGGTTATAGTTCTGTGTCTCCATATATGATGCAACAGCATGGGCGGCACTGTGACGTCATTTTCTTCTTTGGGCCATAACAGAAAGACTCCTTCTCCAAATGTGGCTGAGGACCGCATCAGGGCCTGCATTGGTATATTTGCTTTTTGCGATGTCATTTCTCTGAGTATTTTCAAATGCTTTATATCCCTGAAATCTGTACAACCTAGACTACAAGGCTGTGGAAGTCAATTAACCATCACAACTGATAAAAGTGGGTTTTCTCCGGGGACTCCAGCTTCCTCCCACATTTACGCAGGTTAATTGGTGACTCTAAATTGTCCATATAGGTGTGAATGTGAGCATGAATGCTCATCTGTTTCTGTGCGTCAGCCCTGTGATAGTCTGGCGGCCTGTCCAGGCTGTACCTTGCCTCTCACCTGATGTCAGCTGGGACAGGCTCCAGCCCCCCTGCGACCTCTAACAGGATAAGCGGTTATGAAAAATGAATGAATGTATATTGTATTTGCGGGGAAAATGTGTTAAGTAAAAAACAGTCGGTTTGTCACTGAACCTTGTGAGTAATAATGAAGTCAAGGTTTGTAACATTACCTTTGTTACCTGTTGTTGTTGTTCCTGGCTTCATTTGAGAATTTCTGAGATATGCTCATTTTTATGTGCAGAATGCAAAAGCGTTGATTCATCATTCAGTTCTCTGGTGCCGCTGTGTGTTTTTGCCCCACATGTAACATGGTGCAATGACGTCATTACAAGTGTACGATATTCTGACATGAAAGACAGGAGCCTTAGCTTCTGTTACAAAAACAATGAATCCTCTAGCTATTATGGTTTTTATTTTAGATCTATATATTATAGGATTATGGAAACAGTGATCTCCCGCATCCATTACAAGGAAGTCATTACGGCAAAATACCACATTTGAACTGCATGTCGGGCAAGGTAACCTATGGTCATGACCTGATGACGGGGAAGACAGAAGCTTTAGCTTTCTGTTGCTGAAAGACTAAATGCTCTATCTATTATGGTTCTTATTTTTTATCTAATTTTGCAGAATTATGTTAACAACAATCTCCTGAGGCTATCCGCAGTAGGTCCATTTTTAAAGGGTCAGTTTAAATCATACCTGTAGCACACACCATAAGGTACAAACAGAGGAATTGCTTCACTTGCAGCAGGCTGGATGTACTGATCCGAGGAGCAAATGTGACTAGATGCATGTCAGTTCTTCAGAAAAACTGACATGCATTGATGTTGGGAACTAACCCTACTCATCAACCCAGACATCTTGATAGGTAGGACTACTATCAAGTTTGTGGGGTTTTGCAGAAAACAGTTAAGTCCACAAAAAGTCCTGACTTGTTTCCCTCATATTTCCAAAAAATTTTGATCAAGCAGATGGTTATTAAAAGAATGGATTTTGCTTTGTCTTCTTGACTCACAGGAGTGTCAACATGCACTGCTCCTGCTAAGTGTGCAGTCTTTCCCTGTTCATTCCAAGCGATGCACCACAATGTGTTCCAATTTCCTCTGAACCATCCGGAGTCTGTAGATTCTCATTCACAAAACACTACAACAGCCGATTTCACAATTTAACATGTCTTCAATAACACAGGAGAAATTAATCAGAGAAAAGGGTTGACACTGATCTGGAATGAAAACCTGTGGACTCTTGACTCTGGATGGCACATGGTTGGGGACCACTGCTTTAATCTCAGTGAGGAATCTATTTTTGATACAGTAAGTACAGTTTTTTTTAGAGCTGGCCAGAAGTCCTCTAAGTTTAGCCTCTGTCTCTCTTCCTGGAGTCCAGATGTGATCCCAGCTGGACATGACCATTCACCAGTCCATACTGCCTCCATGTGACACACACTGCACTGGCATGCCAGGACCCTTGGCCCTGTCACAACACACAGACACACATTCATGCACAAAGACTGTGGTCCAGGGTCACCTCCTTCCTACAGCAGTCAGGTTCCAGAAGGTTTTCTTTTCATCAAGACCTGCCTTCCCTCCATCTGAGGCCAGTAGCATTCTCTAGCTAACAGGAAGTCAAATGTGTGTGTGTGTGTGTGTGTGTGTGTGTGTGTGTGTGTGTGGGTGTGTGTGTGTGTGTGTGTGTGTGTGTGTGTGTGTGTGTGTGTGTGTATGTGAAGGAGAGAGAGGACAGATTTTGTATAAGGCTCAGATTAGCTGAAATACATCTGGCTTGTCTTAAATACTTCCAAGGTAGCGTCCAAATAGGTCCCTGTTATCTGACATTAAACAGCAGGCTTGTGGTCTTCAGTTATGTAGCTATCTATTAGGATTTCTTTATGTTGTGTGATCAGGGTTCTATAATAACCATGTGGCCACAGAAAATGACTCTGTGGCAACCTAATATCACTTGTAGGCCCACTTCGGCCATTAAGTGTGAGCAGGTCTCTCTTGAGAATGAGCCTGC
The DNA here is from genome assembly GCA_019142605.1 of Cephalopholis sonnerati. NCBI lineage: Eukaryota > Metazoa > Chordata > Actinopteri > Perciformes > Serranidae > Cephalopholis > Cephalopholis sonnerati. The sequence continues at coordinate 3,288,955 of JAGQAX010000015.1, read as the reverse complement.
CTCTAGGCTATAAAGGTTACATAAAAGAAAATAAATCTCATGCTGAAAGCCTTCACAAAGCAGCGTTACAGTAAACATCTCAGTTCATTTGTGCCTTTTAGTACAACATTCTACAGAAATGAACGGTAGCCTACTTGTTCCTGGCAACCAGGGCTTAAGAATAACAGCCTACTGTTGAAGAGTAAGAAGATGATATACTTTAATAATCCTGAGGCGAAATTCAATGTTTTCACTCTGTTGCCACATACATGCCCAAAATATACATGCACAAATAGCACCTATACATGTATTAGATGGGGAGATGTCAATATTAAGGCTACCCATAGACAGGTGCACTGAGCAGCTGGGGGTTCAGTGCCCTGCTCAAGGGTACCTCAGTGCCCAGAAGGTGAGCTGACACTCTCCCGCTGCAAATTCACCATCTATACTTGGTCCAGATGAGGACTTGAACCGGCGACTCTCTGGTTCCCAACCCAAGTCTCTATGAACTGACTTACTTCCCATCCAAAATTGTCCTCTTGAAAACAGAAAATGTGCTTGGGATGTGCACAGATCTTCCACAGGACACCTCTGGGACAAAAGGCATTTTTTTTATGTATGTAGCTATAACCAAACTATCACAGACAATGATTAATTGAATCGGGTGACAACAACAGAGCACATCGTCATACTGTTATCACTGGGAGGAGAGCTTGATAGCTGTTAGCAGCAGTTCTGCGGTATGATGGAGCGAACAGCGCTAACTGAGCTAATACAGCAAACAGCTAACACATCTAGTAGAGCTAACAGCTAGCAGAGCTAATAGAGCTAACAGACTACAGCCCTGATCACACAAAAGTGTTTTAGCAGCTGGAGGCATCTTTTTGTAATTTTTTTTACTGAGAATTAAGCTTTTTGCTTGTGTTTTTTGCATTTCATTGCATTTCTGTGCTCTAGATGCCTGGCGTTTTTGCTGAAGCACTCTGAACTCGAGTTTAAAATCTTCATCTCATGGTGGAAAATGCCTGGCGTCATCTTTTTGCCTATTGTCCAATTTGATGATCTGAGATCTTCTATGGTGGTCATGACAACAAGTTTACAGTTGGTAAACAACAAAGGAGAAATTGGTGGTATTGTTTGCTGAAAACCTGAAATAATAAAAAAATATGCCTGAAAATGGCCATCACGGAGGCAAAGCTCCTGTATCAACTGGTGGTACCCTCTTTTTTAGGGTCTTTGTGGACACAGAGATCTCTGTTTCTCTGTGCCCAACAAACTATTTGCTGACAGCCTACCACCCTCAACCAGTGTTCCCAACTCCTCAGTGAGTAAAGTAGCTATTGGCTGTCCTAAAAGTCGCTAAATGACATCATCCCATAATTTGCATACTTGGCCATGTGCATGTAATTGTAATGAATGCTGTAGGAGAGAGGAATAATGTTGTGGAAAAGACAAAAAGTGAGTAAAAAACACCCTGAATGTGTTTAGAACTACAAATGAACTTTCTTCTGTTGATTCTTGTTTTTTTTTTAACGTCACAATTCCAACCCTCCTCCTTTATCCAGGCTTAGGACTGGCAAAAGTGACCCAAAAGAGACACATGCAGTGATTTATTTTTGACAAAGAAAATTTTATATTTACATCTCGCTCTGACTGTAAGCCAGGACGGGATCTGCCAGCCGTGGCTTTGCGCATGCGTGATTCATTTGTATTCTGGACGTGGAGGGCTCAACATCTCCTGCTCTGACTGCAGCTGGGAGGGACTACTGTGCCAGGACTGGGCCGCCTGTGAGTGCTTTGGGATGGGGGAGGGGCCCACGGCAGCACCTGCTGCTCGTTGAGAAGAGTAAGAACAATATGTGCTTTCACGTCAGAGTCTCCAATAACACCAGAAAAGTCATTATATTTGTCGCTAGTGTTTTTTTAAAAAAGAGTCGCTGGAGGGGTCTAAGTACCTTCTGCCTGTCCATTTTAGGAACTAGCTATTTATTTTTGTGAAATAAGAAATGAATTAACCTAAGGTTGATTACACGGGAAGACCAGTGTGAGGACCTGACGGGGTGGTTATCTGGCAACAATAAAAAGGGGCAGCAAGCCATTGCGGCACGCCTCACATTTTGCATTTTGCAACCTGCAAAACGCTTTCTGTGTGATCAGGGCCTAACACATCTAATAGAGTAAACAGCTAACAGAGCTAATAAAGCTAACAGACTAACACATCTAATAGGGCTAACAGAGCTTACTAGAGCTAACAGACTAACAGAGCTAATAGCGGCAATGGCAAAACCCATCTTTACATTTTAACAAATCTCTGTCAGAGATAAAAGTACGTAACCAGATACATTTACTCCATTCATTAATGAAGTACACTGCTGAGGTACTTGTAATAAAAACTGCACGTAGATATTGATTTCAAAGTGCTTCCATAAACTAACAATAAAAAACAGCTGCTGACTCAGATAAAATCTGGATTATTTAATTCTCTATCTTCCCAGCTGGCACTTGATTTCAATATGATTTTTGAAAGACAATGGACTCTTATGTCAGACAGATGTTAAATTTTGTTTGGAATGAAAATCAAGTTGATGATATTTTAAATGTCTAATGACATTACAATTTCACATTGTGTGGATGCTAAAATTTGAAGTTTTTCAGATGTTGGATTTCCTTTTTCATACTATATGTACTTATTCTACATTGAGATGACATTGGCATGAGACATTTGGAAGACGTTAGATTTTGGTTTTTTAACAACACAACTTAAAACAAATTATCAATGTCATCTGGCATCAGTATTGTATGTGAAGCTGACTTTTGCATTAGATGTTGTCCTGACATAGAATTTTGGTCACCTGACATCTCTACCTAAAATTAGCCAAACATCTACATCTAATGACTTTGGTGGCCAGCTGGGTTTTCATTTGACTTTTTTATAGAAGGCTAGCAAAACTGATATAATTATTACTTTCCTCAACATTTGAATGGTGGTTTTTATGCCACTAACAACTATAGATGAAAATAACAAAGTAAAGAAAGGATATACAGTGAAGACTGTAAAATAATTTTCCACATGGTTACAGATATATGTTAATCTCTTCATATATTGAAGTGTCACAGTTAAGGAAGGCTATGTGAAGTTGTGTTAAATTGTCTTTTTTTGTAGCCCTGTTATTTTTAAATGTGTTTACATTGATCAAAAACATACTATGACCTCCAAATTTAGGGGCTCGTGGCCCATGGGGCCAGTGCTTAAAAATATTTGTGTCTATCCCTGGAGATCGTCTAAACATTACATTATGTAAGGCAGGCAGGAGTTACAGGGCATATGTATTCACCATCAATGTGTCAAACATACATATATCACCTTTTCCATCTCTGAGATGGACCAAAGCATCCAGCCCACATTATGTCCTTTTTGTCATCCCTCTTTTCTGCAAACTCATTATACTCTGCCTTTTCTGCGCTGTGTGTCCAGATGGCAAGGCTTCTTGCAGTCATAATGCTGTGGTAATCCCTCCTGCACATGGTGCCCTCACTCCGGTAAACAGTCTTCCTATTGTTTCCTGGACTTCCGTCATACTCCTGGCCCCCGTGGTACCACAGGGCCCATGGCCTGCGGTGCTGGACAGGCTTCATACTGTACAAGTAAGTCTGCCTGACATCGTCTCTACAGGTCAGGGAAAGCCTTGTGTTGTGATGGTATGATGATGTGCAATATGGCAGTGCTTGTGTTGGATGGTGAGAGGTTTCAAAGCTGTTCTGACAGCTGAACAGGTGAAGTAACAGGAGTTTTTTTTTGTTTTTTTCTAAAATGAATGAGACAGTCTAATAGTGTTTCTTTCATTGATATCAGAACATTATCATGAGAGAAATCCAGTTAACCAGGAATAAAAAGCAGCCCAAAAGTCTCTAGATCCCATTGTTTGTAACTTTAGTCCATTTCTTTATAGAGCAAATATCTTTCATCACATAAAAAAAAGACTCCTTTAGCTGCTGTTTATCTGACTCCCACACTGGAAGATATTCTTGCAAGCTTGAAAAAAAAACAAAAAACAACTTGGAGCCCAGTATTTTGTAAGCAAATATTTCTTAACAAATGATGCTCGGCATGTCATCGGTATATTTACGATGGCTCAAAGACATGGCTGTGTGGGTCTAATTAAAAATGTGAAAGGGTTAGCAGCCTGCCGCTCGTTGCCAGCTCTTGGCAGCTCTCCTGTCAGGCAGCCAGCTGTTTAGTCCTGCCCTGAATTATTGCCAGACCCACCGCCAGGCATTGTGGGATTGGCAGGGCTGGGCGGAGAGCTATTGTGTTCAGCCACCGAAGGAAAGAGAAAAAAAAAAAAGGAAGAAGAAGAAGAAGAAGAAGATGGAAGACGAAGCATTCCCCTCCTTAAAGTTCCCAGTGACAGTCAGGCGGGACTTAGCAAGTGCTGCTGGTGTGCAGCAAACAAACTAGCACCAAACATTCAGTAAGACTGATTCAGTGTCTCTGTTACGTTGTGAAATTTAAATTCAGTATACAATCACTTAAGTTTTGGTAGGATTTGTACATTGTACAAAAAAGTGTGCTTTTTGCAATTGGCATGACTCGTGACAACTGAAATTGTGTTTGTGTTGTTCCAATATTAAATCCACAATACTGTACTCCAAAATGATTAGATGTGGTGTAGTATATTAGTTTTAGTCTGCAAGAGGTCCATTGGGATTACTTTTTAATGTAATCTTATTTTATGTGATGAAGAAAATATCTGAATATAAATATACATGTGACATATATAATATAACCCAACCATTTATAAGGGGGAACTTCACCCATTTTTCAAAACTCATACATGCTAATTACTATGGTCTAAGACAGTCCAAAATATTAGCAAATATTGACAACTCTCCCAAATCCAAAAATGTATGATGTCATAGGATATAAAGTCTTGAGCTGCTCCACAGACAATCAATGATGACATATGGTCTAGATGACACTCTGAGCACCCAGGGGAATGTTCTGAGTATATGGGTACATTTTCTGTTTCGGGACTGAAAACACTACAATAAATTAAAAATCATTTGGGTATAAAAAGGAAAACAGACAATGGATCCACAAAATCACTCTCTCACTCATTGTCTATGGAGCAGCTCCAGACTTTATACTTGATGACATCACAAGTTTGAGACTTACTGCTCTGGTTTCTGGCTTTGAGAGAGAGTGGCTTATGTTCCCAAACACCGACTGAACTGGCCAAGGCCATGGAAATAACATAGTGGAATTCTTAAGTTATGCAGTGTTCCCTTTAACTTCACAACTTCCCTATGACATCTGTGCTAATTATTAAAAATAAATAAATTAAAACATTTAAAAAAGAGAGAGAGAAATAGTTGTTTTGAGTTTATGAGTAGGTGTTGATTTTCAGAGGAATATCTCTCCAAGTTTCAGTTTTATTTACATACAGCTTGCAGAAAATATAAGTGATTAGCTAACTATGAACAAATAGAAATGATTAAATAATTTTACAGAGAGTTCTGTGGGGTGTGGGCAGGGGTTGTTGGTGGACCTCTTCATCTGAGTATTACTAAAGTAATGGCCAACGCCCTAGTTTCACTGATTTTAATAGGCTTATGTGATCTGGGACATTTTACATTTAAAAACCCTTAATGAGAACAATAAATTAAAGATGTTGGTATATAAAGTGTACATAGCCTATTGTTTAAAACCAAATATCTAAAATGATCAAAACAATTATTTGAAGGTAAATGAAAAGAAAACAAAGTGGAAATAAAGCAAGTAACAGTAGTAAATCAGAACAAAAAGTCTGTGCACACTGATAACATCGGTGTAAAATTGTACTGCTGTAATCATCTTTGTGTGTTTTTTTTTTTTTTTTTGTAAAAATGCTGTCCCTTTAAAGATGTGTCCCAGATTTATGTGAATGTGTCTGCAGCTATACATGTCTCATTAAAAGGGTTAGCTAAATCCTAAAGACTTCCTGGTTTTCAAAAAGGCAGGAATGCTGCTCAAGTACTGGTAAGCTTTCTATTTTATGATAAATTCATTAAATAATATTGGGTGTGTCTCAACCATAACAGGTCAACTCTGTTTTCCTTAAAAAAACAAACTCCAATAATGATGGTTTAAAAATGAGTATCCTGACTAGCATTAAGAGAACTCATTGCTCACTGAGACTGCTACATACATAATGTCAACCCCTTGAGACGTCAACTCTTTTATAACATATTTTCACAGCCTAATTGAGGAGGGATATTAAAAGCCCAAAAAAGTAAAGCCCAGTTCAAACCAAAGATTCGCAACGAGACAAGTTGAAACATGCAACTGCTTGCATTGTGCCCTTTTGCAACACTCTAAAACCTGACGGTTCACATGAAACTAAATGAGGCAGTGTTTCTCTATGCAACAACCCTCTGTAACTCCATTCTGTTTGCAGCTTTTCTGGCTTATTTTGCGGCTGAATTTGTTGCTCCTTTAAATATCAATAAGGATAGTGATAGTGAGATACTGGCTTCAGTTGCATTTATAATAGTGACGAAATGGCAAAAAACATAAAATGAGCATCAGATGGACTGTATTCACAATGAATACGCCACAATAATATTAAAACCTCCCGCCAATTAAGCGGCACACAGCGAGCAGCAACAGCAACCCACCATCCGACACTGGCACACGTAAGAACGGAAACAGAGGGCTCAGTGGGGACAGAGCACCTGTCGCAGCAAGCCAACATGCCATCTGCAGTCATTTTGACTTGACCAGCGGACTTCACTACAAGCTGATCAGTTTTAGAAATAGGTGACCAGCCTTACGTTCTAAAACCAGCAGCCAGCGATTTGACCAGCAGAGTTGCAGGTGACACCATCAACTTTTCTTTGCAACATTTTAAAACGGTGTTGTCTCATAGCGAATCATTGGTCTGTACTGGGCTCAAGGTTTTGTTACAATTCTCAAGAATGAGTGAGATATGAATGCACCACACAGAGAGGAGTTTACAGGGTTGGATACAGAGAGGTGAAAGTCAATGGTAGTGTGTGCACTATCTCTGTGACTCCTCTACTGCTGCCTGATGTTGTGATCAGCTGAAACATCACTCCACTGTAATCTGCCTCCTGTAACAGGCCTGATCATCCACACTTCTGCCTCCCTGGGTTTCAACCTCCTCCACTCGGCTCTGATCATCGTGCTTCCTCCGCCCCATCTCCCCTCACTTTGTTTATGTATAATTTATTATTTTTGCTAAGCATATAGGCCCTGAATGCATTTCACTGAGCTGAGCACTTCAAATATTTCCCCCGCCGCCGCCACCATCGCCACCTTCTGCCAAGCTCAGCCCGCTCTTTAGCTCTATGTGTTTTGCCTCTGACTTCAAATGGCGCTTTTGAGTCTCAAATTTTGTCGATGAAAAATAAATAAATAAAAAAATGGAGGCAGCTAAAAGTGACGGTGTGTGCCAACAACAGCTAGCACCAACAAAGATCACCCCCACCCCCCACCTCCTACTCCTACTTCTTCTCCTTCCTCTTCTTCTATTATCTTGTTTCTCTAAAAGGGATGCATTTGTTTGTTCTCCTTTTGTTTTGCTCTGGAGACATTCACTCTCCCTCCCTGCCTCCCTCCTCCTGTTCTCCTTCCCCCTCTCTCTCCCTGTTCTGCCGTATGCTCTCTCATTCTTTTCTTTTGTTTTCCTCTACTTGAAGGCTCGTGGGCCAAAAGCTCATAATCATTTCAAAGGTCCTTTAAATATATAATAAGAGTTCTGCATTGTGATAAACAACATGTCACAGGGAGAACATCAACATGGCTTTCTGTGCATGTACACACACACACACACACACACACACACACACACACACACACACACACACACACACACTAAGTTAGGCACTATGTGACCTGTGCATCTCTTTCACTGTGTTTCTCACATACTTGTCCCTCTGTTGTTCCACTGAGTCTGGATGGAGAGGTGATGAGCGTGCACAGCACAAGTGTGTATTTTTGGTCCAATAACAGACCAAATAATAGTGAAAAAACACTTGATACACAAAGGGAGCAGAATGAGATGAGCTATGTTTAATGTTTCATAAAAAGCTTACACATTATTTATTAAAGCTCACAAGCTGATATTGTTAATATTCTGCATTTCAATACTCAAATGCAATCATTTCTGATACACTTCTGGGCTTTTCCAATCAAAGGAACAACAACCCTTTTCTCATCAATTGTCAGAAATTATGCCAAACTGTTTTATTAAATGTATTAATATTTTGACCAAAAGGAAGAAAAAGCAGTTTTTGGAGATATATCAGATTTGCTCCTTTAGCCTCCAAGTCTCTGAGTGGGTGGTGTTTGATTGACAGTTGAGCTGGCAGGAGCACAGGGGAACAATATAAACAAACCTGAGCTGTGAACTGTAGCTTACAAGCTGAGAACAAAATGTTATTTTTTTCAAAGGTGGTGTTAAAGAGTAACATAATTTAGCATCTAAACTGACCAATGGTAGCATTTACATTGTAATAGGACTTTTTTCCCAGCAGATATTTGGACTGAGGAAAAGTACAGGTGTTACTAATAACATTAACACTGGCTCTGATCTATTCAAGTGTCCCAATACACGGCAGTGTGACAGTGAGCCAGCATGCACAACACCAGGAGCCTGAAACTGAAGCAGCTACATGGCATTTAGATAGTCACAGTTTCACTAGCAGATTAACTATCTAGCTAGGATACTGACATTAGAAGTGGACTTTATTTGTTGTTTGTCGCTTGTTTAGTAAGCTGATGTGCAGCAACACAAGACATGTCAATGTTAGTAGATTGAAAGGAGACATGATATTAGCTGCTTCAGGTTTCTGGGATTGCAACACATTCTCACTCTGACCTCTTCACATACCAACGTTTGGTCATGGACTTTCCACGTTGAGATATGACGTGCAAGGTACCCTGGGTGTGTTGGTTGTTGATGCTCTGGGACGCCGTGTCAAGTTCAGCCTGTTATAATCATTGTCTGTTTTCAAAGTAAACTTCTGGTTTCACAGGAAATGTACAGTTTGCATACAGTCTCTTTCAAAATAAATGTACTACATCAGCACAACACCGAAAATCGACTTTTTTTTTTTCCTTCAACTAATGCACATATGTTATGTTTTGCCAAAACACACATGGTTAGGTTTAGGCAACAAAACCACACGATTGGACTTAGGAAAAAAGAATGGGGTTTGGCTTTGCAATCTTACTGGAAACAAACACAGACCTCCCAGGTGAAAGTCAGTTCAGCCCGCAGGCCAAAACTGGATTATAACTGACAAAGACACTATCACGATAAAGTCCAAGCTGAGGATGTCCTTCCTGCACCAGCTCAGGAAGTTCAACCTGCAGAAGGAGCTGCTGACACACTTCTACACTGCAATAATGAAGTCTGTTCTATACATCTACCACTGTTTGGTTTTGATCAGCCACGGAACAGGACAGGAACAGACGATGGAGGACAGTCAGAACTGCAGAAAGAATCATTGGTGCTAGCTTGCTCTCCCTTTTTCTTTTCATAAGTCTAGGCTTTCCATGCAGTCAAAAGACAGAAATACTTTTGAAATTGGTGCTACATGACCAGAGGAAACAGACCAAAAAGGGGTGCTCAAGAGGAAGAAGACCTACAACTACTAGAATGCACAGCATCATACCAGAGCAATAAATGCTCCCCCTGGTGGTTGACACTTGGCCATTTTGACACAGAAAACTAAATGGCGGCAGGCTGGTAAAAAACAATCTCAAACATACAAATACATCGTAAATGAAAATAAACATAAATCCTTGTCTAACTGACCTTGAATTATATATTATCTATCCTGTGCTTTCACACATTTAATTCCAAGATTTTAGGGTTTTAAAACAAGATATCAACAAGATACCATTTCTATAAACACAATTCATTTACAGTTCCTGAAATGTTTGGAGATGCCGTTTTACGTATCATACTTGTTTATCGTACTAGGTAGAAAAAACATTGTTACATATTGTGTCTGATGCTTGTGTTAAGCAAACTGAGAGAATAACTTCTCACATAATATCTTTTGGTGATTGTGTCATCAGTACATTTCTGACAATATTTATCAAAGCACAGGTGAATCTCTGTCTTACAGTAAGCCAGCTCTGTCTCCCAATCTGCTCCTACAACTCTTTGTGTCTGTGGTGGTTTGCATATAAAAATGTTGAAATACAGTCTGTAGTTCGAGCAACAGCTGTAGAGCCAGTGAAAATATGCTGAAAGACAGCTTTGAGCAGGGATAGTAAAGGGTAATTTCCAATTTTACAGGTGCACTCACTTTCAGTTTAGGCTCCATAACAAGTGGTAGATGATATGGTTAACATGCGAGCTTGTATGAAACCTGTTTCACTGTCTGACCACTCAGCAAGGCAAGTTTATTTATATAGCACATTTCTGCAACAAGGCAATTCAGAGTACTTTCAAGGCTGCATCTTGTGCACTGTAGAGAGGATAACCATTTTCTCAGTAATTACTTTGGTGAGTACAACATATCATAGCTAGTAGTTGTGATTGCCTGAGCCACAAAAATAAAGGCCAACATCTATTAAATCATGGTCATCTTTAAAGACTTGGTCAGACCACGGTTTTGCTGTATCTCTGCAAAATTGTGGACTGAATCTAGTTTTTTAAATGGATTTGCTGTGGATCAGTAGAATAGATCACAGGTGCACTTAAGTTGAACTTTGATTTTGTTCAATGATGCAAATTTGCACATCAAAATTCAGCAAACTGTCTCAATGGTGTCACCATCAGCCAATGATGGAAAAGAAACATTTATCCCTTTAAGTTCGAAATGAAGTGATTTGACTTCTGTTCAAATTCACTTTCTCTGTCTAGACAAACTAAAATGTTTCCCCTTCTGTTCCTGAGATATGACACTGAGTACTGGCCGGAAAAGACCTTTGACCTTTTGGATATAAAATGTCATCTCTTCACCATTTCATCCTATCAGACATTTTTGTTTTTTTTTTGTCATAATTACTGTATGAATTATTGAGTTTTCCTTAAAAGGTCACTGTGACCTAGACTTTTGACCATCAAAACCTAATCAGTTCATACAGTAGTTGAGTTCAAGTGGACACTTGTGCCAAATTTCACAAACAGTTCCTCAAGGCGTTTTTGAGATTTTACATTCACAAGAATGGGATGGACAGATGGATGGACAAACAGACAACCCAAAGACATATATCTCTGGCCACAGCTATCACCGGAGCAGAGGTCTATAAAAAAAGGCACTCTGGCTACTTAATGCACAGAAAGGTAACAGCGTCATAAGACCAACAACAATCTTTATCAGGCTACATTCAGATAACATTTTTGTTTTAAAAATTTAACTATTGCCATCTTCATGCCTAGCGTTTACATAACCCTGGTGTTTCGGAAACACTTAAAACAACCTTGATAGTGCTGATGATCCTATTATAGTTTGAGTAGTCCAAGGTTGCATTTTAGTCTGGAGGGGCAGAAACAGAGACCTTTGAAAACAATGATGCAGACACCAATGTTCACACAGGCGGCTGTGGCTCAGAGGTAGAGTGGGTCGTTGGAAGATCGGCGACTCCTCCAGCCCGCATGTCAAAGTATCCTTGGGCAACATACTGAACGGCAAATCACTCCAAATGACTGTTCCATCAGTGTGTGAGTGCGTGTGAATGGTTACTGAGTAGCAGGTGGCACCTTCAATCTCAGCCACCAGCGTGTGTGTGTATGTGTGAATGGGTGAATGTGGCATGTAGTGTTGAAGCACTTTGAGTACTCAGACTAGAAAAGGGCATGCAAGTGCAGTCCATTTACCATTTACCATTTCCAATCAGGTCTTATCAGTCACAGCTTGTCAAGCCAAAGTATTACAGCTAGGTCTAACTTACATACCATTTGTGATATCATCTTTCTTGTGGGGTTAGCCTTACGTCACTCCTTACCATTGCCATGGCTTCCTCCAGCAATGGATAACAGTCCTGGTTATGGTGTTTACTTTGCAATGACTTCCGATCTGTTTTCCGTTGTCTTGACCGCCTTATTCTTGTGTTACTCACAGTAACAGGTCCACCTCGTTGTCAGTCCAAGCAAAAAAAAAAAAAAAAATCTGGTCTTACTTTTTGTCATCTCCTCCGTATTTTTTGTAACCAAGCAACCAAACATACATACCAAACAATCTGCTTCCTATTTACGCTGGCAGTGTACGTGAATGATCATGCGTTTTTAAGCGTGTTAATATGAAGATTTTTTCTGAAAGTGTGCTAAAACACTTGTGTGTACAAAGATTATTTTCATTTTAGAACAGTTTTTAAAATGAAAACTTATTAGTGTGGATGTGGCCTAAATTTCTCGCTGGACAAGGATTTCTGTTCAAATGAAAACACAAGATATATAATACACAGGGCAAATACGTAGGCTATGCTAAAGGAGAAAAAATTGCACTTACTTCTCAAGTTGTATGATGTAATGCAAAGCATGCTGGATGGAAAACATTCCTAGAGTTTTTGTTTTCCTAAAGTCCTTTTGCCATTATGTTGCATTAATCCCTCTTTTTTCCAAACAAAGGACTGAGCCACTACGTGTAGCTTTACTTTGTTCATATGCCTGGTGGGTGTCACCCTCCATCTAAATGTTAGACTTTGCTCTAACTAACATTTTGGAACTGCCTGACACTGTTTGCATGTAAACATGCTGCAGAGAAGCAGCTTTTTCTCTCCAGAAAGATGCTGTTTGGAGGAAATTGAGAAGCTCACCCCTGGCACTGCTTCCTACCATAAATCTTTTAGCATGTGCCTCTTGGCTAAATGATTTTGTACAGACAAAATTTAACCTCGATCCCGCCCTGCAAGCTGTGACAGAGGAGAGAGCATGACGGCGTAGAATAACAAATAGAAAAGAAATTAAACTAAAGGGAGACATTTTGTTTTGTGCTCTATCCCCACATGTTTTGGGGGAAAAGGAGGAGAAAATACAACCTCTGAAAAATATATTTGGTTGTAAGAATAAAATAAAAAAATAGAAGAAGCATAAGCGGTAATTTGTATAACCAAGAGAATCAAGAGGAAATGAGCAGTTATTTGCCTTTTTGAGCCAGAAATGAATGTATTACTAGATAGCAAAAAGTGGGCGTACATTTACAGCCTAGAGAAGCTTTTGGAAAGAAAAATGAGTCAACATGTTGTCATTTTCTTCATTCCATCATGTTAACATTACAGTCAATAACATACCTAATCCATCTATTCAAATAAGAGTGGTGGCTCTGTTAATGGTCAAACTGGAGATGGAAAGGTGACAATCTTTTGATTTTTACTGTCTTAAAATATCAGGATAAGAGGACGGAAGAGTTATAACATAATAGGGCACTAAATGTGTGCCTGAAGAGCAGTTTCTTTCCTCTCAGCAGCTTTTGCAACTTCAAGAGTACTTGAAGGCTCCCTGGACTTGCCAGCGCATTCTCATTCCAAAGTTGTCAAATACCGCCACTGTGTCAGTGATTTTGGCATCAGACACCGACGGCATAGCGACCTTATGGCGGTGGGATGGTACACCGGCTGATGGCGTCAGTTTGTAACGTGGCTGGATATAACCTTTCGCAGTGTTATGGTACCAGCCGGACAGCATTGTTTGTGGCGCTATGATACGCTGCTGGATGTCGTCAGATTGAAACAGTGCCAGTAACAACATGACATATGGAGCTGGAAAGTCCCTACAGGGTAGGCAGGAGGGGTGTTTGATGGGTTCAACAAATCCTGTACTTTCACCCGGGAGCCTGATGTTTGCTTCCCATATGAATGTTGAGCCAAACCATTATGTTTTGTTCTAAACCTAACATGTGCTTTTGTTGCCTAAACCTAACTTTTGCTGCCTGAAACTAACCATGTGCTTTCTTCTGTCCCTCCAGGATCTTGCAGCAAAATTGTGATAAAAGTTGTAGCATTTTTATGTGACTTTTTGCAGGACATTGCAGCAAATGACAAAAATTGCAGCTAATGACAAAATTTGCAAATTTGTCTGCAAATATTTCATTTCTGTTCTTTAGTTTTATTTACTGAATTTCAAAACATGGACTCCGATAACATTGCAAAAAAATCTCTTGTGAATGTTATAGCTTTCAAACCAGACAGTGTGACTGTAAAACAACATGTAAGCAACATCTTCTGTAAACATAATATTTGAATAAATTCAACACATATTGTATGCATTTAAACAAAGTGCAAATTAAAAAAAAAAAAAAAACATTAGTTATTGCTTCACTCAGCAATTCACTTCACTGCATCAGTCAATAAAAAAGATTTTACAGAACAAAAACTCGCACAAAAATAAAGTGCATCACTGTCCATACAAAAATAATGGTTTCTAACAAACACCTTGTGTTCCTTGAGAACAAAACAAAATCATTTTTCATTTTAACCCAAATAAACAAGGTTTCCCTAATCCACAACAAGCCTGATTAGATCTACATTCCCTCATAGAAGAACCTTTACAAAGTACATTTTCAAATTGTTTTTCTCTTAACTTTAGTTTAGTCCCTGCACAAGGATCTATCCATTTACTGTCTTTTCTTTCTTTCTTAAGCCGCGTTCACACCAAACGCGACAGACGCGAATTGAGCGACAGCTCTACATTCAAAATCAATGTGAATGGCGCGACAACACGCGATTCGGGCGGCGGCGGCGCGACCGGAGCGTCTGGCGCGATGAGACGCGGCGCGAATGACGCGAATGGAGCGTCTGGAGCGTCTGGAGCGACGCGAATGAAGTTGGAAAAATTGAACTTTTCAGGCGGCATCGCGCCGAGACATCCAATCACGGATGAGTTTACCCTGATGTCACATCAGCGACGAGTTTATCAGCACGTCAATTAGCGCGACACAGACACAAAACAATGGAGGAGAGGCTTATTGTTGCTGTGTGTGGGCACCCGGTCCTTTATGACAGCGCTGCTGTCTTTTACCGGGACAGGGTGAAGAAAGAGGAGGCATGGGCCAAAGTGAGCGAGGAGGTGGGGCTCTCTGGTAAGTTGTGACTACCTGTGGCTTGTTTTAAAAGAGAGCGGGTTGAGGAAATACCGGTTGAAAAAGGAGCGGACTAAACACGTCCTCTTTTTTTCCCTCAAGCGCGACAAGCGCGAATGACGCGACAAGCGCGAATGACGCGAAGAGTCCAAAATGATCAAGCGGCGCGATACAAGCGTCTCAGGCGATTGTATTCGCGTCTGTCGCGTTTGGTGTGAACGCGGCTTTAATTGTGGGTGGAGCAAGGGTAGATTTTTCTTGATAAAAAGCAGCATCTCCGCCTTCTTGCATCCAATCCGGTTTCTTTTCTCATCAATTACGTGTGCAGCTGCAGAAAACAAATGCTCACTGTCGATGCTAGTGCAAGGGACTGACAGGTATTTATGTGTAAGTTGGGCCAGGCTTGGGAAACGAGATTTGTTAGTTCTCCAGTATTCCAATGGTGTCTTGGGGGGGTTCTCAGGGTTCTTGGGAAGTGTGGGCTCTGACCTATATCCTCGTATATAACAGAAGAACAAAATCACATTATTAATATGTTCTGTGCTATATTTTGATTTTTATCACAAATTGAAAGCTTGCTCATTCAACATTTAAAAAAAAAAATAACTTGCTTCCACTTCCTCTTGGCTGATTCCTACTTGTTCACTGTCAACAGTGTTTTCTTCAAGGATTTCAGCATACTTGTCCAGCAGGTGACAGGTCCGTGACAGGTCCTTGCCGTAACCTGGCCGGGCTCGTAGATCCCCCGCGATGACATAGAGAATACAAGGCCGGCTAGTAACGCCCCTAAGTTTAATTTGTAGAAACCAGTTGCAATGGTCTGTCTATCCACCAGGAGGAGCAGTGAGTGTGGAAACTGAAGCGGTTTACTTCCCACACAGAGCATATTCAATGATTATCAGGCTACCATATCACAGGTCATAAATAATATGTTTCAGCGTTTTGTTATTCAAAAGAACTGCATGAAAATTAAAGTGATATGGTACTGGGAACCGAGCGATAGTACAGCGAGAACAAAACTGCGTTTGAATCATCAGTCTTAGCGTTTATCTGCAGTGGTAATGATAATAATAATAATAATAGAGTTTATCTGCAGTGGTAATGATAATAATGTCATAAAGTAATATATATATATTACTGTGCTAGTGCTGTTAGATTGCTGTTAGACCACCCCACTCCGTACACAATGTATGAGGGGTGGGGTGGTCTATTTTTTTTTACCTCAGCGAAAATATGCTTTTCAAAGACTACATGTCAACAAATGTGGACTGAAACAGAATCTTTCGTTAGATAAAAACAGCCTGTGAATAATGGAAATGATTATAGATATTTTCTTTTTTTAATTATTATTTTGACGTTCGGACTGTTCTGCTTCACTTCAGCGATCTGCCGCTGTCTGTCTAAGCAGAGTTAATGAAGTGATATTTCATAATTCTTTACATTATAATTTAATGGAATTCGTTAGAGCAAGTCATTTGGTGCTTGCAAAGTCATGATATCAAGCTGAGACAGATTCATTCCATTCGGTTCACAGGCTGCTGCTGTGAGTGCTGACAGTGTGTGCTGCGGTGTTTCTCAATACTCAATAAAGTCACCGATCACTCAAAGATAAACTGAACAAGATGTCTTGTGTAAACAATGGCCGTTTCTGAACAATCTCCTGTGGCGTTCATGTAGAGTGTCGCCCATTCAGCTGTTTTACATAGTGTGAAAATGACTCAACACAAACACATCATTAGCATTACGAGGAGTCCCAGCCCCCACTTTTGTTGCAAACATTCAACAACACATCGTCACTGTCGATGTCTGAACTACCTCACAATAGTTCTTCATATATATTGATATGTATATTGATACAGGTTGTGCAATTCTGAGTGTTGTAATTTTCTCAAGTTTTTTTTATTTGTAGCCTTTTGTAAACAACGTGACCGGAGATACTCATGTTAAAGACCCTACAAACATAAATATTTAGATTGAAACTCATTCAAATCACTATTTTTCAGGCTTCATTTGAAGCCTGTGGCTTGTAAAGGTGTGCCAGAGGGATTTCCCTCACGATGACGTCATGTTTACCTTATTTGTAAATTCTTAATATTAATAATGAATTTGTCACTGGCAGCTTTCACAAAGTTGATAAAGCTTCCCGCAACTTACTAACTCAAAGGGAGCGCACGTGAAATAAAGTGGTCTTGTGGAGGTAGCCTCCACACATCATTAGCATTACTATGGACCTTTTTGTTCTTACTGAATGTGTGAATGTGTGGTCTGAACAGCTTTCCACCCCCCACTGTCACACACATCATCACACTGAGTGAGTCTCTTACTGAGCAACTTTTTCAAAATGATTCAAGTAATTATTTTCAGAACATTTCTCATTATTCTGAGTGACTACCTAAGTATTTTCAGATAGGAGAGACCAGGGCCAATTGTAACAAAATTTTAGGTTTTCCTTAATAACTAATGTGTTTATAACAGCGATGCTGCAGCAGATAAATGTGGTCATTTTAATAACTTAAATACTGCTGGGTGGCTTATTGTAACCTATAATAATATAACCTAGCAACAAATTTATATTATTGTACAAAAGTACTGTGATTTATAGGCCAAACTAAATGAAAATAAAAATAAAAATAGTGCAATAAAAGTTTAATATTTGCATCTGAGATGGTGGAGTAGATTAGTAATGTAGCATAGAAAGGAAATACTACCAGGAAAAGCACTAGCACCTCTTAATCATTAGTTTTTGTGTTTCTGTGAGGGAAGTGCCATCTAATGGTGACACCTTGTAATTGACTAAATGGCCATGTTACAGTGGAATTCAGGCACACCCCCAGAAACATGGGGGGAAATGGTATTTGGCTGGGAACTGGCTGGAAACTGGCTGGCTTTCGGCTGGCAGTCGGCTGGCAGTCGGATGGCCTGGGAAATATGAAGTGGCTGCATCTGCACATCTTCTCCCGTAGCCATTCCCTTGCTTCTTGTTTGGATACAGGGGTGAAGTAACGGTCCTTATATCTCAGGATTGTTGCAATGTAATATATCTTATATCTCAAGATTGTTGCAATGTAATACAGGGGCTCTGCATCAATGTGGCCAAAACGATTTTCAGCTGCCTCTAGCAGGGTGTTCTTTGACGTTTTCACTCCGTGGTCTGTTGGAGCAGTCTTGTTTAACAGCCGCTTGGATAGCGGGGATCACGTCTGCAGCCGTGGCTGTAGATTTGCTTATATCTTTGGTCAGCTGTTTACACGGATCGAGAATGGACAACATGTTTTCAAATAGGCTTCACTGGTTTGCGCTCAGAATTGCAGGATATTCATATTCTGCTCCATAAGCTGCAAGCGCTTGCTTTTGCTGTAGCAGACACCTCAGCATATAAAACGTACTATTCCATCGTGTTGGCACATCTTGTTGGAGCCATGCAGGTTTCATACCCAGTCTTGTCTGTAAGTCCGCCAGACAGGAGGTAGCTAGCAGAGAGTGCTTGAAATGACCTACTATTTTCTGCCCAATTGAAATACAGTCACTTACACTCCCTTGGCTTATCACAGCCTCGTGTACGGTGAGTTGTAATGTGTGCGCTATACAGCCCAGATGCGCAAGTCCACACTCATCCATAGCCTTGATGATGTTACGCCCATTGTCCCTCAGGACAATGTGCACCATCTTCTTGTATATATTCCACTGTTGAGACATAGCCTCAAATGCCTCGCAGATCGCTGCTGCTGTGTGCGACCCAGAAAACACCTGCGAATGCTGTCAAACGTAACACGCTGACTGGACTTACGTCTTTCGTCCTAATGTCCATGGTTAGACTTATGTCCTGTACGCTGTTATGGATGAGTGTTTGAATGTGTGTTGCGAGTACATTATATAGTTCAGGCAAGCATGTTTCTGAAAAGTAGCGGCGGCTTGGAAGTTTGTAGCGTGGCTCCAAATGATTGAGAAGCTGGCAAAATCCTGGGTTTTCAACTACAGAGAACGGCTGGTTATCCAGTGCCATAAACTCAGCAATTTTTTTCATCAGTTGCCTTGGCAATTGGGTCGTCTCTCTTAAATGGCTTTGGTTTTTCAAATGCCGTATCAATAGGCAGAAGACCAGACGCTCCAGACTCCTTGCTGGCTGGCGGTGCAGTGTTAGTTGCGGCAGTCTTCGCATCTTCATACTCTCTCCATATACCATTGTTTCGATGGTGAAACTTTAAGTCAATCAATCAATCAATCAATCAATCAATTTTTATTTATAAAGCCCAATATCACAAATCACAATTTGCCTCAGAGGGCTTTACAGCATACAACATCCCTCTGTCCTTTGGACCCTCACAGCGGCTAAGGAAAAACTCCCCAAAAAAACCCCTTTAACGGGGAAAAAAAATGGTAGAAACCTCAGGAAGAGCAACTGAAGGAGGGATCCCTCTTCCAGGACGGACAGACAAGCAATAGATGTTGTACAGAACAGATCAATATAATGAATTAACAGTAATCCATATGACACAATGAGACATAAGGAGAGACAGATATTATATTAATAATATGATTATATATGTATGTGACAATAATGATATGTGTATAATAGTCCAGGTATGACTAATAGTAACAGCAGCAGTGGGAGGCATCAGGCAGGACCATGGCAGCAGCACAACCACGACACATCATCCAGGCACAGCTGCGGTACGAGTTAACCTGCGAGACAGTGGAGCACAAAGGCTCCGGAGAACTAGCCGTGTTAGTGACATGCAGTAGGCCCGGGTTAGAGAGATGCATTAACAGGACATGAATACTAGCAAAGGAGAGAGAGAGTAAGGAGAGAAGGGGCTCTGTGTATTATAGGAGGTCCCCCGGCAGACTAGGCCTATGTCAGCCTAACTAGGGGCTGGTCCAAGACAAGCCTGAGTCAGCCCTAACCATAAGCTATGAGCTGTTTGGGGCCAAGAACAATAACTTCAGTTTTGTCTGAATTTAACATCAGGAAATTGGTGCTCATCCAGGTCTTTATGTCTTTAAGGCATTTCTGAAGTTTAGTTAATTGATCCGTTTCTTCTGGTTTTATCGATAAATACAACTGTGTATCATCCGCATAGCAATGGAAATTGATAGAGTGATTTCTAATGATGTTACCTAAGGGAAGCATATATAGCGTGAATACAATTGGTCCGAGCACTGAACCTTGAGGTACTCCAAAACAAACTTTAGTACATGAAGATGATTCATTATGAACGTGAACAAACTGAAAACGATCAGATAAATAAGATTTAAACCAGCTTAGTGCAGAACCTTTAAGGCCAATTGAATGTTCCAGTCTCTGTAGCAGAATTTGATGGTCAATTGTGTCAAATGCAAGTTGTGTAAGTAAGTGGCTAATAAGGTTGGATGTGTTGAAACTGGTAGACTGTTTACCCCCTCTCGGCACTTTGGCTGAACATTTATTGCATATTGCAATCACGTTGTCTTTTTCAGAAACAGTGAAAAATCTCCACATGGGTGATGGCGGTGCCATGTTTATGTTTGATGCATCAATATGATGTTATGCATGCAACAACAGCAGGCAGCAGCAGCACAGGGCAAATAAACGGACTGAAAATGAGCAAAATCAAGGCAATGTTGGCTATTCAGAATTGGATCTTGTTATCGGGAAAAAATTTCATTATCTGACTTATCTGTGTGACGTCATTTTTTCCAATATCGTGCCAATAATTATCGCTACCGATAGTTTTGTGATATTTGTCCTCACCTCTGTCAGATTGTGAAAGACCTGAACATTGCATGTATTTGTATAGGTGACACACACACACACACACACACACACACACACACACACACACGGAGGAAACCCGGACACGCAGACACACACATCTTCTTTTCATGAACCCTGACATCTCATTCTCATTTACACTTCAATTTCTAGTTATGTTGTTTGCATCTAAAGCATAGACGTTGCTCTTTTTTTCATAACTCATCCACTCCTCTTTATTGTGTTGTTTGTTGCTCGCTGCTTGTCAAAAGAAAGGAAAAAAAAATAAAACGGGTAAGGGATTTCTTCCTTCATCTTTAATCCTGTCTTAAGGAATCAAGAAAGCATATCTGAGCTAAGATTCATCACTGGAAAGAGATGTATGGAAACAAAAGGAAGCTGTCAAACCTCACCATACCTTGTCATCTGGAGAAATTTCTGGATAAGGCCAAGTTGTTCATCTAAAAGACAGGGTACTCACCAGTTTAGTTATCATCCATCTTTGTAAAATTGTCCACTCTACACTTAGATTTCTATCTACAATACAATGTTATTACTTTGGTAGGTCTGTACAGTTGGATTAAATACAGCTGTCTGCCAAAACATGCGTCATTAACCTCCTTTAACATCCATCCATGGTGTATTTACCTTCCAATCCATGTGGATAAATGGCCAAATGTAGAATATATAATGTGACATCCAAGTTTTTCCAGCAATTTAGATTCAAAGCGAAATCTAACATAAATAGTAAAGGTAAAGAGATTCTCTCCAGAATCACTGTTCTGTAATATATAGAAACAGAGACACATATCTCCACCCAAACAACATATAGGCCAGGGTACATGCTTTGAGGTGGGAAAACTCTCTGTAACAGGCTATAATTGATGTATTTTTGCCAACAAGTCCTCAAAAATTAGAAGTGTTTTCTGGTCTGTCACCCCAATCAGACCACATCATTCACCTGTGACTTCCAAAACCACTGAAATTGTTGAACAATAAAACTGTTTTATGGATACTATGGTTATGGTCATTAGGTTTACAAAATGTGAGGTACGCATATCCAAAAAACATCCAATACAGGTCAAAGAACAAACTGAAGGAAAAAGTCAGATAAAAGGTGTTGTGGAGTACTACTGTATGTATCGGGAGAAAAGGAGTATAAAGCCTTTACTGTTTCTAGGGGGAGCTGTGTGAAGTCTGTTAAAAGTTCTCAAGTGATGTCACTCAGCATCGGTTGGGACTACAAGTTTGAAAGTTAAAACTACAATTACACCCTAATGGTTGTATGCCTCCACCAGCCAGTCAACTGTCAATTTACATCCATGTCTGTCCATATGTCCATCCATATGTAGCCATGACAGTAGAAAATGCTTTAAATATGGATGTTGCTGCAAAGAAGTTTCAAATACTAAAACGAAAATGCTTTTCACACATATTGAAGTGATCATTTGGCCAAATGTATTCCCTTCTGTTCCTGAGTTATAGCCTTAGATAATTGGCAAAAGTATTTTTGCAGAACATTATGTCAAAGTGAAGCTGACCTTTGACCCCTTAGATAAAACAATGCCATCACTCCATTATTTTATGCTATTAGACATTTGTATGAAAATTTCTTATAAATAGCATAGGAATTCTTGAGTTATGGCCAAAAACATGCAATCAGTTTATCTTTGAGTCCAAGTGGACAATTGTGCCAAATTTGAGGAAATTCCCTCAAGGCTTTTTTGAGATATCACGTTCAAGAGGATGAGACATACACAAAGGCAACCTTTAAACAGTAGAATTTAATTAGATTTACCAGCATGGTAAACAAACGATACAAAAATAAAAGTGACGATGCCCTGCCTTTAGTCTGTAAGGGTCCCCTGATTAATGGAATCAAAAAGTTCTTCATAAAAATAATTGAAGCTGTGAATATTGCTGTGTAAGGTCTGTTGCTGACTCTATGCTAACTTCATTTGTCAAACAAAGACCACGGCTCTACCAACATAAACAATATTTTCTCTTTTTCCTGCACTGTGGTGTTGGGTATGCTTGTTTTTGTTAGGTTGCTGCCTACAAAAAGAAAGTGTCCCCACTTTCCCCTGTTTAGTTTTAAGCATGGGACAGCCCCTGGAGTAAGACAGCTCCCAGTTTTGTAAGGCTAATGGACTCTATAATGTATCTTTGCAGGTCTGGGCCAACCTAATCCAGCCTGTTGTGATTGGTCTAGATTTCACAATATAATGGCAGCCAACAGGCAAAAACAGCTGAAGCAGAGGTTAATGGAAGGGTGGATGCACCTTCTACACTTATCACCCATTCTGAGCATGACATCAGGAGGGCTTTCAACAGAGTATGATTGGTCAGGTTCTGCAAAGTATGTGCTGACCCACTAGTGCCAATGATCACAATGATATTAAACTGGTCACTGGCTCAGTCAGTCATATACACGTGCTTTGAGAGGTCCACCATTATTGCTGTCCCCAAGAAAACAAAACCAATCCGCCTGAATGACGACTGCCCAGTGGCTCTCACTCTGTAGTGATGAAGTGCACTGAACGACTGGTTAAGGATTACATCTGCTCCTCACTAACCAGCACACTGGACCCACTACAGTTTGCCTACCATCCCAATCGATCTACAGATGCACAGATGGCACACATCCTCCACACCACCCTGTCTCACTTGGAAAAGAAAAGGAGCTATGTGAGATTGGTGTTCACTGACTACAGTTCAGCACTTAACAACATAGTTCCCTCCAGGCGAGTCACAAAGCTCAAGCAGCTGAGATTTAAAACCTCACGGTGTATGTGGATCCTTGACATCCTGACAGAAAGACCCCAAGTGGTGAGAATGAGTGGACACACCTCTTCCACCCTCATCCTTAACACAGGAGCACCCCAGGGCTGTGTGTTATGTCCCTTGCTGTTGTACCTGTACACACACGACTGTGTAGCCATTTCAGTCATCAACACCATCATCAAGCTTGCTGACGACACAGCTGTGGTGGGCCTGATCACAGATAACAATGAAAAGGCCTACCCGAAAAATCTATAGGACCTGACCTGCTGGTGTCAGGACAACAGCCTACTCCTAAACATCAGTAGAACTACGGAGATGGTAGTGTACTTTGGGAAGAAGCAGCAAAGGAACTACACTCCCCTTAATATAAACGGGTCGTCAGTGGAGAGGGTGGATAGCCTCAACCTTGATGTCCACATTACTGAGGACCTGACCTGGGTGCTGCATACTGACTAAGTGGTGAGAAAGGCAAGGCAAGGCCTGAGAAAATTCTAGGTATCCCTGCAAATAGTGAGAAATTCTACTTCTGCACCATCAAGAGCCTCCTGACGAGGAACATAAATGCCTGGTAAAGAGACAGAACTGAAAAGGACTGCAAGGCCCTGCTCTACCCTGCTTAAAGGATGTTTACACCAGGTGCTGCAAGAATAAGGCCAGGAGAATCATTAAGGGTCCAAATCATCTGGATAACTGCCTTTTCTATCTGCCGAGATCAGAAAGAAGGTAACTGGATACACCAGGCCAGCACTGAGGGGCCCAGAAAGAGCTTCTACCCTCAGGCCACAAGGAACTGGCAGGATTACATTTCACTAAAATGGTATCTTATATGATTTCATGTGACACATAAATTATAGCAAATAGTCATGAAGTGATTAATCCGTGGAGTACTGAACTGTTTTTGGATGTTTCAGAACAAAATGCACCTTGGGAGTTATAGTTAACTTATCTCGTTTCATGTTTATTTTTAATGCCCACAAGCACGAATTTTTACCAAAGAAGCAGGCATTTTCTAACCCAGGTGTTTCATCCTTTGAACTGACTTTTGAACTAGGAGAGTCCCTGAAGTGCTCAAACTGTCAGTTCACGAACAGAAAATGGACAGGAGCCACGCATTCCTTAAGTAACCCCCACATTGCAACTCTAGAGCAATAGAACTAGCAGGTTAAGGACAAGTGTATACAAATAACCTATTAAATTTATATCACATATCACATTACATACTGATGAAATACATTTTTATCCTTACTCTTAACCAGTGTAACAATCTACCAACGACTTTGCATAGCCATTGAACAGCTGACCTCTGGGAGCGACTGTACAAGCTTTTCACACCAAAGTAAAGATAGACTGTTGATGTTAATTTGAATTATTTTTAGTAAAGGTTTGCTCAGCCAGTAGTGAGTTTGAAGAGCAAATGTCAACCCAGAGAGAACAAGCTTTAGTTCAGCCTTAGAGGAATTTACAGAGACCTCTAGTTGCAGTTATGTAGAGGGCTGGGCTGACACTTTAAGTGGAACTATCAGTGTGTATGTGTATGTGTATAACACACCACAACACTTTCATCCAGTTTAAAGGCTCAAAGCGTGCTGCAGATCCCAGTGTGCCTTCTGATGGTGCAGTGCTTGGCTAAGTAACTTGGCTAACCAGATGTGCTGCAAGCTGATCCTTGTCACATGATGCCACTTCCATCCAATCCCACACACCAAACCACACTCTTTAAAATTTATCTATGGATCTATACACTGAAAATAATTAAATATATGAAACGAAACAGCTATGCTAGCAGCTCAGTGAGGTGGTACTTAGACACAGTGGTGCTTTGCCTTAAATGCTAACATCAGTATGCCAACATGCTCACAAAGACACTGATATTTAGCAGGTACAGTGTGTAACATGTTCATTGTCTCAGTTTAGCGTGTTGCAGGGTAATATTTTGCTAATTAGCAGCAAACAGAAATCTCAGGCTGATGCGAATGTATTGAGTCCTGCATGTATTTGATCATAAACCAAAGTATTGGAAAATTTGAATTTAATCTGATGATGCTGCTAGATGGTTTCCATGTGGAGTTTGCATGTTTGCTCTGTGTCAGCATAGGTTTTCTCTGGGTACTCCGGCTTCCTCCCACAGTCCAAAGACATGCAGGTTAATTAAAATTGTCTGCCTGCCTTTAAATTGCATGTAGGTGTGAATGCGAACGTGAATGGTTGTCTGTCTCTCTGTGTCAGCCCTGTGATAGCCACTGCCTCTCACCCAGTGTCAGTTGGGATATGCTCCAGCCCCCCCGTGACCACTAACAGGATAAGCAGTTGTGGAAAATGAATGAATGAATGAATGAATAAATGAATAAATGAATGATGAAATTAAAGGAACATACATGTGTGTACAAAATATCATGGTTACTCATCCAATACATGTTGATGTTTCAGTCTAGACCAAAAATGTCAAAGGGCTGGTGACACCAGATGAAAAGTCATTGAATCATTAAAGTTAGTAGGTGTCATTTTGAAGTGCCGTGTTTGTATAAATTCCATGACAAACTATCCAGTAGGTTTTAAGATATTTCACTGTGGATCATAGTGGTGGATCAACCAACTATCATTGTCTGTAAAATGGCTGGAAATATGCAGTAGATGGTATTTTTCCCCACAATGGACCCACATACTGTCTATATTTTACTTTGACTGGAGTACTGGCTTTTAATTATGGAAATACAGTAGTTACAGCAACATGCTGCTCTGCAGCAGTGCAGATGCAACAACGCAACACTGCACACATGAGAGATGCAGCAGTTCATCAGGTGCTGCTTATACAGGTGGTGTGTTCCAGGCATTTTGTCATTTGACCCTCACTTTGCACGTCTGTTGACTGTAGCAGTCTTTCCAAAGTTATTGATGCTACCGCTTTAATGTTTTTCTCTGCAGTTCGCATATCAGTGGTTCCCACCTGGCGGGTCACAGTCCAAAAGTGGGTCCATTCTGAATGGACCACAAGTGACTCAAAAATGTGTCAAGTTTGTAAAAAAAAAAAAAATCAAATACAGTAAATTTCCAGCACAGTGTGAACTAATGACTAAGAAGAAATCTGGACCTCAGGGCTGGACCAGTTGGGAACCACTGATTTAGATAAAAGACAGTGGGTATTAGGTTAGTCAGTATGTGAACTGTGGCCTGATGTCTAGAAGAAAATTTGGACTCTGAGGCCAGACCAGTTGAA
Organism: Cephalopholis sonnerati; assembly: GCA_019142605.1. Classification (NCBI taxonomy): domain Eukaryota; kingdom Metazoa; phylum Chordata; class Actinopteri; order Perciformes; family Serranidae; genus Cephalopholis; species Cephalopholis sonnerati. Next base: position 3,262,208 of record JAGQAX010000015.1, on the reverse strand, counting down.
AAGTACTGATTTACAGGGCAAGCACACTCTGTTGTTGTGCTAGGCTGTTCTTGTGCATTGTTTGCACATTTTCTTACAAAAAGTAATGCACCAAAATTTGTGCATATCATGTGTAATCATGAGGCGGTAATTTTTGCATATCCCACATATTTTGAAAGGCTGCGATCACTTGACTAATGTGCCGACGGGAGTAAAGAGAGGAGTGGTCCTGAGCGGTCCAGTTAGGAGGTGGGTTGGGGTGGTGGATAGTAGTGTTGTAGTCAAGACCGCACCAACCGAGACCAAGACATTACCGGGACCAGAGAGTACCAAGACTGAGACAAGACCAAGACATTTGGAGGTTAAGACCAAGACAAGACCAAGACATTTGGAGGTTGAGACCTGAGACAAGATCAAGACTTTTGGAGGTCGAGACCGAGACAAAACCATGACCAAATATATTTAAGGAAAATCATAACAAAACATCAAAATGTGAGTTTTCTTTTTAATTTGTTTGCTTTTAAATAAATGACAACAACAAAAACAATCTCTGCTCTGCTGTTGTTTTTAAAGCAGCACAATGAAACAAATCTCAAATCTTAGCAAACTTGTTGTATTCCAAAACTGAATTGACCTGACAAGTCACGATAAACATTTCATTTCAGAGAGAAAGAATGAAAATAAGTAAAGAACAAGGCCTAAGTTAAATGAATTGTGTGAAAAAAGCTGACATTTCAGTAAGGTATTTTTGTCAACATTGTTGAACATAGGTCTTTCTCTTGACTTAAGAAAGAGCCCTAACATCCAGTGACCTAACAACGACTATTTCCTTCATGAAATTACAACATTAATTAATCAGGAACAATTTAACTGAAAATGATGTCATGCCAAGCCTGAACAAAAGGTGGTAACAAAACACCCCTAAAAGTCTGAGCTCAAAAATGAGAGTAAACTCATACAGGGCTTGTTGCTAAAGACCTCAAAAGTCCCATTTCTTTCCATGGAAATTAAGATTTAAAGAAGAGCTTGGTTGCATTTCAGAAACATGAGAGACTGCAGCACTCTGTGACCTAAACGTGCACGGTGGAGTCTCATTATGATGCCTCCTCTACTAAAAACCCTCTCAACTGGTGCAGAGGATGCAGGAACTGACAGCACCTTCAGTGCCAAGTTGTGGAGTTGTGGGAATCTGTCACGGTTTTTGTACCGGAAGACAAGTGCATTGTTAGTGTCACTGTCCCGTATGGCATCAAAGTATTTGCTTATCTGTATTCTGATGCTTGAATCCTGGCCTAAGCTGCGCTTTTTGTGAGCCTTGTAGCGAGAAAGAAGGCGTGGGCATTTGACTGGAGGTCAATCACCGGGTGAGTCTTCATTTGTGGCTCCGCACTCTTCACCTTCGCTGTGCATCAAGTTCTCAACCTCAGAAATCAAAGTGTCTGAAAAATACAAGCAAATGAAAGAAAATTAAGACACATAGTGATAGTGTCAGAGTTTTACAATATTAAAACAAATATATTGTAGCAACCTGTAATGTGTTGTGTTATAAGTCAGACAGTTACAAGTTCATAATTACTGTTCATGTTACTTACTAATTGAGTGGATAAGTAGTCACAAGAGACAAATGAGTGTGTGGCTGCAGTTAGTGGGGGGGCAGGCAGGAGGTGACGTCGGGGCGCGGGGGCATTATTGTGGTTGTTGTTCCGGGGCAGCGGCATGAGAGAGTGGCAGCTCAAAAGGGAGGCAAAGGATTGTTCTGTACAGCGTGGTTACGGCCAACAGTAGCCAAGTTTGTTGCAAGCAGGTCAGTCCTCCTGTTTATTCAACGCATCCGTCCGGACAGGGCACTACATTGGGGTCAGAAGTAAAACCGACTGAGCGCCGTCCTGCATTAGCCGCTAGCCACCAGCTAATTAGCCTGTCGAGCGGAGCTGTGATGGACAAGACGCTGTGATACGGGGCACGCCCGAAAGTAAAGGAAAAGAATGTGGGGAGTGTTCACCCTTCCTTGACTAAGAGCTTGGCGATGGAGTTTGAGGGGGTGACGGAACAAAAGGCCCGCCTGAGGGATACGGCCAGGAGGCTAGCTGCCGACGCGGGACTTAGCCCTGCCGACACACAGTGGAGCGGGACGAATGGACCGGTCGCCCTCTACGGCACGGAGGCAACAGTTCGCCGTGGAGAGGAGGAGCTCACTCAGACTGTTAATAAAGACGGCGGCGCCCGCAGCAACGGTGTCCCTGGTCAAAACTCCGAAGTACTCTGGTAAGGCGGATTTGGCGGCCTTCCACGTCCAGTTTGAGCTGTTGTCAAGGGCTGCGGGCTGGTCAGAGGAACACATGACTCTGCAGCTGGCACTGTGTCTGACCGATGAGGCTTTGGCGTGTCTGCTGCTGCTCAGCCCGGAGAAGAGGAGCGATTATGGGGCTTTGGTTGGAGCTCTGCAGAGACGTTTTGGACATTGTGAACAGCCCGGCCTCCTGCGCTCAGAACTGTGTGGCAGACACAGACAACCCGGTGAGCCCCTCCGTGCTTTGGCCAATGACATTGAGACTCTCGCTAGAAGAGCATATGCCCACATGACCCCCGCAGTGCAGAGTGAACTAGCCAGGGATCAATTTATCCAGGCTATATCCCCGAGAGAGCTGCGCATTCAGACTCAGCTGGCGCACCCCTGTACCCTGCAAGAGGCATTAGAGCTGGCCCTTGAGAGAGAGATTGTGGGAGCCGGAGCCGCGGAGAGTGGACCAAGACACAATAGCCCAGTTGTAAGAACCGCAGTGGACAGCAGCCCAGCCCACGACAGGCCTGCGTGGGCAGCTGAGATAACTGAACTGATTCGTGCTGTGTCTCTGCAGTCATCACAGAGCACCACACGCCCTCGCCAGCGCCCCGTGGTCTGCTGGGGGTGTGGCCTCCCCGGCCATCTCCTTAGACAGTGCCCAAAGAATGCCAGGGATCAGGGAAACGGCTCGGGGTCCGTATAGATAGGGAAATACGGACCCCCAGCGTTGTGTCCCCTGCCACCTCATCGACAGGAGAAGCCCGGCAGCATTGGGGGGGGGACTGGACTCTACCTGCCCCAGACACCGATGACACGGCAGAGTCCGCGATGGTAGTGGGCTGGACTCATGCTGGAAATTTCTGTCATGGCCCCATCACCTTAGCCAAGACCCCATGCACCGCCCTAGTGGATACAGGCTCAACGGCGACGCTGGTGAGGCCCGAGCTTGTGCCAGCGGGGATGCAACTGGAGCAGACCGCCGTACGGCTACGGACAGTGACTGGTGAGCTGGCCCCCATGCTGGGTAAAGGGCGGATAACCATAACAGTGGGAGGCCTGTCTGTGAGCTTCCCTGTGTGGGTGGCAGAGGTGCAAGACCCCTGTATATTGGGGCTGGACTTCCTGAGATTTGCACGCTGTCTGCTGGACCTAGGGAAGAACACACTCAGCTTCCCTGGGGGCCCCACGGTGAGGATGATAACCCCTTCACCAGCCATACACCCACACACGCCAGCAGTAAAGGCCACGAGGCCCTCTATCGCACCTTGAAGCCCCAAGCCCAGAGCGACCCCCCATCCCCCAGTCTTTGGCCTCAACCGAGCTCCTCACCCATCCTGTCAGCGCCGGTCGGCCTACCCCCTGTGCACCACACCCCTGTTGTCCAGCAGCCACAGAACCAGAGTGACCCCCCTCCCCTGAGTCCCGCCTCTCAGCCAAGCTCCTTCCCCACCTCATCAGCGCTTGTTAGCCCACCACTCGCCCTCCAAATCCCCTGTGACAAACAGCCCCCCTCCCCGGCAGCATCCCCCTCCATGTGCTTAGGCTCACTTCCCCTGGTCCAGCCGGCCAGTACAGAAGAGGTGGATAGATTGTCGGCACTGGAAGGTATCTGGAAGAGCAACTGTGATGGGTTGGAGCTGTGGCAGCAGGAGGAGCTATGGCAGGTGTTGTCCGAGTTCAAGGACATTTTTGCTTTGACAGACAATGACGTGGGTTTGACACACTTGGTGCAGCGTGAGATAGACACTGGGGACGCACTGCCAATCAAGACGCGTCCCCGCCGGCTTCCCCTAGCACACCAGGAGGCAGCTGACAGCGCAATCATGGAGATGCAGCGGACAGGCATCATTGAGCCCTCTGACAGCCCGTGGGCCTCAGGGGTGGTGATGGTCTCCAAGAAACAAAGCCCCAAGATGAGGTTCTGTGTGGACTACAGGCCACTGAACGGGGTGACGAAGAAAGACTCGTATCCATTACCACGCATTGACAAGTCACTGGACCTGGTGTCCGGCTCATCCTGGTTCTCCTCACTAGACCTGCGTAGTGGCTATTGGCAGGTACCCCTCAGTCCCTCAGCCAGACCAAAGACAGCCTTCTGCACAAGCAGGGGCTTGTGGCAGTTTCGTGTCCTTAGCTTCGGCCTGTGCAACGCATCTGCCACCTTTGAGAGACTAATGGATAAGGTGCTGGCTGGCATTCCCCGCCAGGAATGCCTCGTGTATTTGGACGACATCCTGGCTCCACCGGTTCTGCAGAGGGTGGCAGCGGCGGGCCTGAAACTCCACCCTGATGAATGCCGTTTCCTGAGAAAGGAGGTAGAGTTTTTGGGGCACAGGCTGGGGGGGTGAAGGCATCAGCACGCTGGAGGAAAAAGTGCAGGTGATCAGAGACTGGGCCACACCCTCTAACCAGCGGCAACTGAAAAGTTTCCTCGGCCTGGCCTCGTACTACCGGAGATTCGTGCGAGGCTTCTCCTCTACAGCTGCCCCCCTGTACCACCTCCTCCAGAAGACAGCAACTTCACCTGGACGCCGGAGTGTCAACAAGCTTTCAACTCCCTCTAGAGAGCGCTGACAGAGGCCCCCCTTCTCACGCCCCCTGACCCTGCCCTGCCATTCGTCTTGGACACAGATGCCAGTGACGTTGGTATGGGAGCAGTGCTGGCCCAAGTAGGGCCAAAGGGAGAGAGAGTAGTGGCATACTTCAGCAAGACCTTCAACAAGGCCGAGCGCCGCTACTGCGTCACACGCTGGGAGCTTCTTTCCATGGTGACCACAATAGGACACTTCAAGTACTACCTCTGTGGCCAGCCCTTCTCTGTTCGGACCGATCACGCAGCTCTCCAGTGGCTCATGTCATTTAAGAAACCAGGGGCAGGTTGCACGCTGGCTGGAAATGCTCCAATCCTATGACTTTACAGTGGTGCACAGGGCTGGGGCTCGCCACGCCAACGCAGATGCCCTGTCCCGGCGCCCCTGTGCCACAGAGGGGTGCCGCTATTGTGAACGGAGAGAAGCCCATGAAAGAGAGCTATGTGAGGAGGAGGAGACATGCCACAGGCACAAGGGGGGTGAGCCAGTCTGCCGTGAACTGCAGGTGGTTGGTGCAGCAGAGTGGAAGACGCATCAGGAGCAGGATGTGGATCTGCAACCGGTGCTGCAGTGGGTGGAGTCGGGGCAGAGACCACCTTGGGACGACGTGGCAGGGAGCTCGACTGCGACTAAAGGACTGTGGGCAAAGTTCGAGGCTCTTCGGGTCAAAGATGGGGTTCTGCAGAGAGCTTGGAAGGAGCCAGCTACAGGAGAGCAAAAGTGGCAGGTGGTGGTCCCTAGAGGACTGAGAGGAGAGGTGTTAAAGGCCTCTCATGGCTCCACAGGGGCCGGACACTTCGGAGTCTCCAAGACCCTCCGCCGTCTGCGCCAGGGCTTCTACTGGGGGCAGCTCAGGAGAGACGTAGAGGACTTCTGTCGCCGTTGTGACCCCTTCACAGCCCATAAGGGACCCCCGGACCAGTCCCACACACAGCTCCAGCAGATGGCGGTGGGGGCCCCGATGGAAAGAGTTGCAGTAGATGTCATGGGCCCATTTCCACGCACAGATGGGGGCAACCGCTACGTCCTGGTCGTCATGGACTATTTTACAAAATGGCCAGAGGCATATGCATTACCAGACCAGGGGGCGGAGACAGTGGTGGAGGCTTTAGTGGAAGGCATGTTCAGCAGGTTTGGTGTGGCAGAAACCATCCACAGTGATCAGGGACGGAACTTCGAGTCACGTGTCTTTGCCACTATGTGCGAGCGTCTAGGCATGCAGAAGACTCGAACTACAGCACTGCACCCACAAAGTGATGGTCTCGTTGAACGGTTCAATAGAACCAGCGTGACTATCAGAATCAGAATCAGAATCAGAAATACTTTATTGATCCCCAGGGGAAATTGTTTTCGTTACAGGTGCTCCTTACAAGTGTAAAAAGAAGTAGATATAGTGCAAACAAGTGTAGAAAAAAGATATAGTGCAAAACGAAGCAAAATATAAGAAATATAAGAAGATAATTTACAAAATATATATGTAGAAACCACACAACATAATTTACAATACATACAGGAACCTTATATACAGACTGAACAATGTAGTCAGTTATTGCACGGATTATTGAGGAATAAATATGTAATAATTTATTATGAGTTGGTGACAGTGGTGAAACAGTCCAAGGGCAACTCAGAGGGAGGAGTTGTACAGTTTGATGGCCACAGGCAGGAATGATTTCCTGTGGCGCTCAGTGGTGCATTTTGGTGGTATGAGTCTCCCACTGAAAGAACTCTTGTGCCCGACCAGCACATGGTGGAGTGGATGTGAGACATTGTCCAAGATAGTTCGCAGTTTAGACAGCATCCTCCTCTCTGACACCACCACCAGAGAGTCACACGCCATTCCCACAACGTCACTGGCCTTGCGGATCAGTTTGTTAAGTTTGTTGGCGTCCGCCACCCTCAGCCTGCTGCCCCAGCACACAACAGCATAGAGGATAGCACTGGCCACCACAGACTCATAAAAAATCCTGAGCATAGTCCGGCAGATGTTGAAGGACCTCAGTCGCCTCAGAAAATAGAGACGGCTCTGGCCCTTCCTGTAGAGGGCGTCAGTGTTCTTAGACCAGTCCAGTTTATTGTCAATGTGGACCCCCAGGTACTTATAGTCCTCCACAATGTCCACACTGACCCCATGGATGGAGATCGGGGTCACCGGTGTCTTGGTTCTCTTCAAATCCACCACCAGTTCCTTTGTCTTTGCCACGTTGAGCTGCAGATGGTTCTGCTCACACCATGTGACAAAGTTATCCACAGCAGCCCTGTACTCATCCTCATCACCCTTGCTGATACATCCAACTATTGCAGAGTCATCAGAAAACTTCTGAAGATGGCAGGTCTCAGTGCAATAGCTGAAGTCCGTGGTGTAGAGGGTGAAGAGGAAGGGAGAGAGGACAGTCCCCTGCAGGGCCCCGGTATTGCTGACCACTCTGTCTGACACACAGTGTTGCAAGCGCACGTACTGTGGTCTACCAGTCAAGTAGTCCACGATCCAGGACACCAGAGAGGCATCCACCTGCATAGCTGTCAGCTTGTCACCCAGTAGAGCTGGACGGATGGTGTTGAACGCACTGGAGAAGTCAAAAAACATGACTCTCACAGTGCTCGCCAGCTTGTCCAGTTGGGCGTAGACGCGGTTGAGCAGGTAGATGATGGCGTCCTCCACTCGGGGCTGGTAGGCGAACTGGAGGGGGTCCAAGAGTGGCTGGACCATGGGCCGGAGCTGCTCCAGGACAAGTCTCTCCAGGGTCTTCATGATGTGAGAGGTCAATGCCACGGGTCTGTAGTCCTTGGAGCCACTGGGACGCGGCGTCTTTGGCACAGGAACGAGGCAGGATGTCTTCCACAGCATGGGGACCCTCCGGAGACTCAGGCTTATGTTGAAGACATGCTGAAGTACTCCACATAGCTGGGTGGCACAGGCTTTGAGCACCCTGGGGCTGACACCATCAGGGCCCGCAGCCTTGCTTGAGTGGAGTCTCATCAGCTGTCTTCTCACATGATCGGTGGTGAAGCACATTGTGGAGGTGTCAGTCGGAGGAGGGGTGTAGTCCTCATGATGAGGAGGGTGGTCAGTACTAGGACACACACCTTCCTCTTGTTCTCCTGGCCTACAGATCTGCCGTTCAGGACACACCTGCTCATGTTGGGGCGGGAGCTCGAGACGCCAGCTGAGATGGCATTTGGGAAGCCCCCTGACACCCCCGCGGTTCCTCCTTGGCGTGAGTACGCGAGGAGACTGCAAGATCGGCTTGAGTC